>CM075212.1:29105073-29557573 GCA_037577465.1 Liposcelis bostrychophila
CGTATTTGCTACCTCTTAAACTTGAACTTTTTAAAGAAATCATTTCGTCCATATCAGTTGCTTTTACTTTCCTTCTATTCTTCTCCGCCTACTTCCAATTCTGAACTACACAGCGATATACTCTCTATATGCGGTGTTCTTTTCTTTAGTAATCTCTTTCGTTACTCCAAAGAACTTCATTTCTGTAATTCTCGCATGAAAAAAAATAAGTCTCATTAAGTCAATATGTAATATGCTTCACTCGGAGAGAAACCTTGCAAGTGCTATAGGGTTAATTTTCTTTGCATTAACACTGATATACAAATTGTAGCAGAAGATTGTGATCAAAGCCACCCAGTTAGAAACGAGACTCCAATGAGAGTCCCCCCCTTTTTACCAGGGAGGCACCGTATCGGTACTATGCCATCAAGTGCCCGTGACTTAGTCGTGGACCAGTCGTGGATTGCCAATCAAAAATCTTGACTGCTTTAAAAATTCTGAAAATTAAAAATGAAACCCGATAGCACATAAGTGACGGCTTTAAGTTTAACTGAACAGAAATTTAGAATGCAAAAGAAAAATATTTTTCTTGAGACCGAAAAAATTTGTAAGTCAGGGATGGGACTAAACTGAACTGGAAGAACAACTTCAAAACATGCCCCAGTCGAAAATGCAGCTCTGGGACTGAAGCACGGTCCTCCTAGAATTCGTCTAAAAACGACAAGCTTTAACAAAGCCAAACTCGCCCGAACTCATTGTTTCCCTAGTCCCGAAACCACTCACGACTCACACTTTTTAGCGCAGAGAGTAACAGAAATTAAAAAGTGATATCGTCTAACCCATGGCTTATGATTTTGCCGAAATTTATGTTAACCTTATAGCCGTCAGGTAGTAGTAATATAAATGGCAAAGGTGATACATTTTACAAACCGCAGCTTTATGTTTTAGCATAGACATTTCCATTTTTCCACTTCTACCATTGTTTTAAATCTTCCAGCAAATGTTTCGTTCTAACATATTTTCTTAATTTTGTCTGTGGCTTTCCGATAAAGTAACTAACTGCCTCTTCGTCAGATTTCCCGCCTATTATTTTGTCGATCATTGCCGCAATTTTGAGGGTAAAAAGTTGATTCGGGGTTTTAGAGTTCATATTTTTTCAATGCAAGTTTCATGCTAAAAGAAAAACAAATTCTCACAAAGAAATAAATTCAAAAACAAAATTTTCTGATCTAAAATACTTATCGATCTTTTTGATGGTGTTCTCCCGCTTATTAGTCCTTTTTTTTTCTTTTTTAATAATATTTTACAAAGAACAACACACAATATTTGTTTTATAAAATGTAAACAGACATTTTCTACATTCCTTTGTTTTCCACAGCTTTGCTAGAATTCGAAAAATTTGGCGCAGAACAACAAGTGCAAAAAGATGATTCAATCTCGTACCAATATCGACATTTCAAATTAAATTTTCAATGTTAGAGGACTTAAAGGTTTTTTAGACATATTGTCTGAAACCGAGAATCCAATCCTAAATAGCTAATTTTTTTAAGTCTATTAATGATATTCGACCTTGTTTGGATGTCAAAGAACCAGCATTAGAAATTTTATTCTGTATCCTGCATTGCACCGAGGTAGCTATGGCAAGTTAGTATTGATACTGACAACTGATCTTGGTGAGTGATGGAAAATTAGGATTAAAAATTAAACATGGTAACTTTCATTTTCGACATCGCACCGATATAGGTATAGCAAAAGCCACATTAAGATATTGAAAATCGATCTTGGTAAGATCGTGGAAAGTCTGCACTAATAATTAAATATGGTAACAATTATTTTCGACATTGCACCAAGATAGCTATGACAAGATCAATAATACAATATTAGAAATTGATTTATCGACCCTGAATCGATACCGTAATCAAAATATGAAAATGAGATGTAATCAAAACGTTTTTTCTAATATCGATCAAGCTTGGCTTGTTTACGGAAATCCCGTTTCTGGATTTTCGATATCGTTCAGGTAAGCAGCGATCTCGAATTTACTTGATTGGATTCCCGATTTAAATCCGATATTGGAAGCAAAAAAAATCGACATCAATTTTTACCAGGGTTGGTGCCCATGTTTGGCTGTCAAGTAGAGAGAGAGATCTGAAAAAGCGGAAAAGAAAGGTCCCGAACGGTAGCTTCAATAGGAGTAGTGGTTCCATTGGTCCTATAAAATCCATTATAATATGGTTATAATTCCATAATAATATAATTTCTGTAAAATGTTAAAATCCTCTTATATTTTTACTAGAGGAGCTTATAAGGGGTTTGAGGCTTCGAAATCTTATTGGCCAATGTCGGTGCCGGCATCAAATGTTTTTCCATAAATGTTTTTCCATTAATTCGTTTTACTGTATTTCCAAAACGTCGGCTTTTTTTTCCATAAATGCGTAAGTCCTCACTCACTGAATTGCTCCAAAAATCGGGGAATGGTCCTAAAAATCTGAAACTTTGCACGGAGGTAGGGTATTGGGGGTCAAGTCCAACAAAACTATTTCCGGGGGCCAGCCCCCCAAAAAGGGGCCCTCTGCGGCAATTTTGTAATTATTATGGCTTTTTGCATGAAAGTAGGGTATTGAGAGGAGAGCCCAACAAAAATATTTTAGGGGGGCAGCCCCCAAAAAGGGCCTCCCTGTGGCATTTTTGTAATTTCTCTGACGGAAAACATTTTTTGAATTTGAAACGTTGCAGGGAGGTGGGATACTGAGGGAGTTCCAAAAAAGGAGTTCAACCAGTTCCCTCCTCCAGTTTTTATGTATGTCAAATATTTTTTGTAATTTACACATAATTGTTCATGCGATTATGCATTTCTTTTTCGTACGGGTTCATCTAGATATACTACGTACCGTTTTTACAAAATATTTGCACTACAAAAGCACTCATCACTTCATATCTCAATACTATTAAAAGTAGATTCCTTCTCATAAAAAAGAAAAATCAATAAATATCAAGCTGTAAATTATTACGAAATGTGTTTAAATGATTACGTTCGAGAGCAACTTCTCTTTATGCTCGACTGACTACCCAATTTTTGGTTTTATGGTGTGACGCAACATTCTACAGTTGGGTCATTCTGTAAAAATTCTAACGCTTCAATTTATTTATTTATTTTTTTTTTTTTCAAAAGAAGTGGCAAGATTTTTAACTTGGCCTCAAGTTACCAGTAAAAGCTTTTTGACTTTTTTTAATAAACGATTTTTAAGAAGCCATATACAGACTCTCGTAAAAGACCGGAGTTATTTTTATTTAAACTTCCTTAAGCATACTTCTTGCATTTTTGGAAGAATTTTCAAATGTTCAATGGGACCCAGGGTTTTCAGTTTTAGGCATTAGTATCCGTTTTTTAAATAATTTTTTAAGCTTGCGTAGAAGCTTAAAATAGCTGCTTTTTTCAATCAAAATTTAAGGGTGTTTTTCTTTTTTTTTTTTTGTTTTGTGTGTGTGTGTGTGTTCCCAGAATTTTGCATTTTGTGTTTCGCGTCCAGATTTTAAGGACAAAATGGCAGATGAAATGTTTGTTTTATTTAAAATGCTTTTACTAAAAAAATGATTGAGTAACAATCTGCTAACTGGAGGGTCATGCACGACATGCTTACTTTTTTTTTGGAGAATAACCCAGAAAATAAAATTGCTTTGTTAAGTTATATCTGTAAGGGGAGTGCGGTGAAGATTTTTTTTTTTTTCATTCAGGTATCGTCTCAATTTTAACCTTTTTCCCTTCTGGACTAAAAAGATAGATAGACCATACTCCGAGTTCATTTTGGCATTAAGATCCCTTATTTCTCATCAGGGTTGCTGTTTAAAAATTTTTTAATAAAAAACAGTTTAAAACGTTTTATATTATTTTCCCATGTTTTAAAACGTTTTAAACCGTCTTTTATTCGGCCTGGTTTTAAAACATGTTCTAAATGTTTTAAATTCGTTTCTATTTTTATTCAAATGTTTTAAAACGTTTTAAAACACCGTGTTTTAAACCGATTTGTTTTAAAACAATCATCCCTGCGATTAAGCAACCATTATGAATATGAGCGGCTCATACAATCTATGGTATGGTCCATACCATAGATTGTATAAAATAAGTCGTGCGCGACAAATTGCGTGCTCGGGCCTCTTAAATGCATTTTAAAACGTATTTTATTCACTTAATAAAATACGGTGTTTAAAACAGTGTTTTAAAACGTTAGTGTTTTAAAACGGCGTTTTTTATTCAAATGTTTTAAAACGTTTTAAAACACCGTGTTTTAAACCAATTTGTTTTAAAACAAATATCCCTGTATCTCATCTCATCAACCTAAAGCGGAAGCATAGCCGGCATGCTTAGGGTGGTTCAAATTTATCTTACTTTTTGCGATTCGGTTCTTCATGCGATTTTCACTTTTCTTATGATCTAAAAACAAAAGCTAATTTTTTTCAGATTTTTTCAACCACTTTTAGGGGTGGCCCACGGCCATTTTGTGCTTGAAAAATCTTTAAATCCACTTCGTAGGAGGATTTTTATAATGTTTATGTAATCTCTTTTTTTCCCCTTGATTATCCCCCATAAAGGTTTGATTTCATCTTTTAAATTATAAGCACAAATGTGATAAATTTTACTAACATTTTAAATTTTTATTGTTTAGTTGAAACTTGATTGGGTTATATTTTTAATGTAAGTTGTGCTTTTTCCATAAGAAGGTATGTATAATCAAAAAAATCGGGGAGCGTTATAATTTGTAGATAGATGCCTTTATTTAAAACCGAAACTGTATTTTAAAAATTCTGCACAGGAAAGAGGAAAAAAAAATGACCATCTGGAATTAATACCTTGAAATAATTTTTCAACTGAAATTCAGTTATAAACAAAACTGCATTTGCTGACCGTGGAAACTGGATAACGACACGGATTTTGGCTTCAATCTTCATAAATTTTTTTAAAAATAATTTCGTATGTTCCTGCCTTGATTGACAATGACAAATTGCTCAGCTGACAGTGCCAGTTGGGTTTAGGTAAATTAATAAAGTAAAATAAAATTTTACTAAAAAAAGAAAAAAAACTCTAAAAACCGATATTGCCTCTGGCGAATTAGACGATTTGGAAAAAATAATATTTTTGATCTCGCCCATTGAGTCGTATTTTAAAAACAAGCAAAAGCTTTTGCTTTTGCTTGTCAACAATATTTAAGTTTATTTGTACTTAATTAAGTTTAAATTAGTTTTGCAAAACTTAATTTACCTTATTTTAACTTAATTAAGTTTAAATAAACTTGTTTAAGTTTATTTAAAGAACCTAAGCAAAAGCTTTTGCTTGTTTTTAAAATACGACCCATTGTCTGTTGCGGCGAACTTTGTTTAAATAGTATGAGATTAAAGCGATGGTTACGATAAAGCCAAGGACTATAACTAAAAAAAAAAAAAATTCATTTATTTTAAAAAAAAATTTCATTATGTCACAAATTTCATTAAATTTCCATGAATATCTAGATGAAATGAATAAAATAAAAGGGGGTTTCTAACTTATGAAAATGATATTAAAATACCCTGACTCGAATCACTCTTTTATCAGCATCTTACCTGGATTACGTTTTTTTTCGTCTATTCTGTCATGCCTTATGCCAATCCGATATGTTGTTATATCTTTTATGTCTTTGCCGTGAGGTCGACTTGGCATGACTGGTCTCGTAACGTGTGGCGAACAACGAAGTTAAGCTTCTGAGTTCGCGGCGCAATACACGGATTGGTGTGACCATCGAAACCTCGCTCTATCTAGCGGAGTAAGTTGGAACTTACTAGTATACTCGCATGCAGGCGCTGGGTAAATTTCGATGCGGGTATAACGGTAGTTTCACATAAGCTAGACATTGACGTGCTTAAGCATATGTGTGTATACAAAGTCAATGTAGCAATGTGTGGTGTAACACCCCCTGCTTAAACTTAATTGCAAAAAAGCAGGGTTATCAATGTTTTATGCCTTTGCCGTGGTCGTTTAAAAGGTGTTAAGTAATTAAGTCCTTCGGGGATTGATACTAACCCTGTATGCCTTTCTGGCAAATTGTGCCAGATGAAAAGCATCTATATTTAGTAAAAAGTAAAAGTAATTAATTAAAAGTTAATACGCCTACATTCAGTTATATTTGTGGTTTTCCTGGATCAGGCGAGTGTTGCACAACTGGAGCATCTGCAAATTCAGTAGTAGAACCTGCACTGCTTTCTTCTTTAGTATCGCCTGCAAAAAAAAAATAAAATAAAATAATAAATAAATAAATAAAAATCCAGGCGTTAAAACGAAAAGCTTTCTTTAGTAATACAATAAAAGTTAAATATTGTCAAATTCAGTGTAATTAAACTAGATTTTCAAAAAGATTTATTGTTAATTTCCAAGTCTTTTTTGTGAAGTCATAACCTTATCAGACCGAAATTTCTACGCAACATGTTGCAGCGTTAGAAACATGTTGCCAACATGTTGAAGTGTAAATCATGTTGCGCAGCACTGAAAAATGAGAAATAAAAATTTTTAAATGTTGGCAGCATGTTTCTTTGCTGCAACATGATCAGCAACATGTTGGGAACATGTTCCTAACGCTGCAACATGTTTCTGAGGGAAATTTCCATCTAATAAGCAAAAAATTATAAATGCAGGGAAATTACTTAAAAAAACGCAAAATAGAATAGAAGAGGCTTCAAGCAACCCTTTTTTTCCTATTTAAAGAAGTGCATCGGAAAATGTTATTTGCTTACTTTTTTTTCCTTAGATATTTTTAAATTTAATTTGCTATCGGGATTGGATCTATATTTCGAAAAAGATATTTTTCTTCAAAAAATATTCAGAAACTTAATTTTTTAAATTATTTTATTTCTTTTGTTACAGGTCCAGGTTAGAGGAAATTTCAACAATCATCTAGACATGCAATAAATTGGCAAGAAATCATTTTTTGTGGTGGATGACCTCTTATAGTCAAAGGTAGGATTTCTTTTTATTTTCTTTAAAACCTAAAATTTGTGTTTGCTTCGTACATTAACCAGCTGCTTTTATTAAAGAAAATAAATGGTTAATGTCTCGTTTATAATAAACCATGCAGCTCAGATTAGCGGGGTAATAGTCAGAAATTGAAACCGAAATAATCCGAATAATCAGAAATACAAAAATTTTTCCAACAAACCGATAAATCTGCTTTTATAAGGGGGGGGTCTAATTTTCTCAGTTGGGGTTCATCTTATTTTTTTTTATCTCCTTGTCCTCCTGAAATTAAAATTTAAGTGACCATTATAAATCCGAAAATAGTATTTTTAAGGCCAAGGACAACACGGGGGACTTTCCTGAACTCGAGACAGTGCGTTGTCAAGCCGAGCGAAGCGAGGCTTGACAACACTGTCTCGAAGTTCAGGAAAGGGCCCCGTGTTGTCTTTGGGGTTAAAAATATTTTCTATTTCGAATGAAACAGAGATTTTTTTTTCGTAAAGATTGATTTCAAGGGGTTAATATTGCTGTGACAAATGGGTGTGATGTAAAAAAAGAAAAAAAAAAAATGAGGATGTGAATTGAAAACATTCGTTTGTCCAAACAATGTATATAACGTGACTCTTCACGTATATAACGTGACTCTTGATACAATGCTGCCAACCATTTTTCGGGGCCTTCATGGTTTCTTTTTTTTTTCGATGCAGACGACACGATAGCAAGAGTATTAAAAAGTCAACTTTTTAGTACTCCGTACTAGAAAGTAGACTTTAGTACTCCGTACCAAAAAGTTTTACTTTTAAGTCCCCAAATAATTCTCAAAAAGGGACTTTTTATACCATGAGTAATAGAAAATGTTTTATGAAAATTCGTTTTCGGGCATGAAAAACTGCGCCAAAAATAAGACATCGAATTTCAAAAAAGAATAGAAACTCCAGGTTTTTCGAAAGCTGTTTAAAGTCGGAGTTTAGCGATTTTTGGATTTTCCGTGAAATGGCTGTTCATTTATTTGTTAAACGAACAACGAGGTATAATTTTCTTTTTAACGGCTTAAAAAAAGAAAAAAGAAAAATAATAATAATAAATAAAGAAATAGACTCATTTAGTTAAAAATCGGGAATTTATTTTGAGTACTAGACAATACGAATTTTCGTTCTGAACTGGTGAACAATAAAGAAATACCCTTCGAGAGGGTTGAAGTCCCGTTATGTATGTTTTTTCTTTTTCTTTGTTCAATAACTTTTTTTTATCGATTTGGTTTTAAAGGTATTGGTATGTACGCCTAAACATTTTCTTCATGTTAGTTTTTTTACCGCATTTTTTACAAGATTGGATCGGAGGTTGAATTCCTTTTGCAGCTTCCTTTGCACGGTGGTGTGCTTTAAGCAAATTCATGTACTAAATATGGATATGTGTCTACTAACAATTATGCAACTAACAACTGATTAAAAAAATTTCTCTTTTTTTCCTTTTACCGTGAAAAAATCAGTAATAAAATATTATTTAATCACTAATAAAATTTTTAACGGAAATTTTTTTTTTATATATTTTAATTATTTATTTATTTTTAGTACAAAATTATTAACGTGACATTTTTTTGATACGGGAACGTTCAAGTATTACGTAAGATTTTTAGGGGGGAGGGGGGGGGGGTCCGCATTAAGCATCTTCGCCGTAAGCTAAGTATGGCGAAATATCTTACAACAAATTTCTGCCAAAATTTCAAATTCGCCAAATTCACAACCAAATTCGCCAAAATTCTGCTTACGTAATACTTGAATGGCCCCTACATGAATATTTAAGTTGTCTCCATTACCTTTTTGAAGCGAAACTTCTTATGGCGGGAGGGGGGGGGGGAGGGTATACTTCATACTGACTAAGAAAAGTATGACTAATAAAAGTATAATTAATATTTTTAATCATTTTAATATTAAATTTTAATTTTGAAAAATTTAAATAATCTTTATTTTTATTTTTTAACGGGATATGGATCTTTTTATTAAGAGAATCACGATTATAAGTTCGTGAACTATATAAGTTAAACATAGGAAATCCGTTGAACAGTTAAATCGAATGTTTAACTAAGTTAAATCCTATGTTTAACTTATATAGTTCACGAACTTATAATCGTGATTCTCTTAGTAAAAAGATTCATTTCCCGTTAAAAAATAAAAATAAAGATTATCAAATGAGGATCGAAAATGAAATCTTAAAAATTTAAATAATATTTTGTTTTTCAACTTTTGGCCTTTTTTAATAGTAAAATCAGGCGACATGAACGAAAGCGAGGACTTTAAAAATTTTTTGTAAATTCGTTAGGAAAGTTCTTGCATTTTACTTTTAAGAAGTTAAATTTCAAATAATTTTGTGACTATTTTCAAAAAAATTGGGCTTAATGAGAAAATGTAAAATTTCATTTGTTAGTAGGTAAAAAAAGATTCTTAAAAAATGGTACTCGATCTGAATACCTGATATGTAATATACTATTTTACGACAACCTCACGCAGTACCGATTTACGATAATCTATCGCAGTCCTTGTTTTACCTGAAATTGCATAAAAATAATGAAAATTTAAAGGATACATATTAGTTTTGACTTATAGCAAGCAGCTGCCTTTCACCTAGGTCAAGGCAACCTTTAATATACTTACTATATCTGCAAATAATTGGGCCAAATGCCCAAATTCCTTCTCTCGGAACTCGTCCCCTTTTTACTATTTGCAGGTATTTGTTATACCATCTCTCCCAAGGTTCCTTAAACATCGAAAAATAATTATTAATTATTTTTTTATTTCCTCTTTAAGTGAGAGAGGTGAATTTAAAATTTATTTAAATTAAAAATCACATTATTTTTTTCCTGGTTTTTGATCCTCCTCCCTTCCCCCCTGATCATCACTCGTAATCATTACCAACACCTCCCCCCCCCCCCCTTGAAAAATACGTCACTACTGTCCAGGTTCCTCAGGTCTGGCTCAAACGTATCATTTAAGACAAAATTTCGGCTCAAACGTATTCTGAAATATAACATTACCACATACTAATTACCCCATACTTACCATAAAGTCAATGTACGATTCATCAAATGTTTTTGCGTCATATAAGATATTGTTCATAGTGTCAAATGAATTCTTGGACCACGAATCCACTGTTGACTTAAAGTTACTAAATCCTAAATCTCTTACTGCTGTCCTATATTCCTGAAAAAGAATGATGTTCTTATGTGAATAAGTTTATTTAAAAAGTATTAAAATGTTTAATTTTCCTACCGAAATCGTGAGTTCTTCATGCCATGAGATAGTCAACTTTTCATAGCTTATGGACTGTAGACCTAAGGGGTTTTCATTAACTTCACCTGTAAATATAAAGTTTAGTTAAGCAGGGGTTCAGAAAACCGGAAAGCCTCATCTATTTAATAGATTCATCTTTTAATAGATGAATTTAATAGTCCTTTTAATAGACGAAAAATTAATCTATTTAATAGATTGTCTTATTGATTAGAGATTAGTATTGTAGATTTGTATTGTCTTACTGATTAGAGATTATTGTAAGATTGTTGTATAGATTGTCGATAGAAGTGCCTTGGGGCACGGGTTCCGGATAAGATAAGAAAACATTTTTTTGGATTCAAGTTTTTTCAATTATTTGAAATCGATTTGGGGGGTGGGTCGGAAAATCTACATCACTTTAAATATTTATTTTTCGAATAAGTCAAACGTGTTCACCTCTACTTTAATACATTAAACTTTAAGCAACATCATCAGGCAGGCCTAATCTCACACGTTGAATTGAGTTATAAATATTTTGATAATTGTATTCCTCTTGTATTTTACATTCAATAGATAATAGCGGAAGCCGAAACAAGTCCTTGAATCAGTGAAATAAACATATGGTCAATTTAAGTTAATAAAGTTAGCTCCCCTAATCGTTAGTCATTACGGTACAAATGTTTCAAATTCATTTTAAAAAAATAAAAAAAGATTGTATGACTATCTCTACTTACATAAATATGTTAGCATTTCCCGGCAATATGCATTTTTCACGTGTCGGTCCTGGAACAAAGAAAAACTGTGTAGAGACACAGGGATAACAGCTCCGGGAAATCTCACAAATCATTTACAAGTAAATTAGAGCTTCGGTCTGGCTACATTCTTAAATTTTCTTTAAGCTATTCTAGTATTTTTTTTAGTGAACAAAGCTACTCAATGATTAGATGTTCCCGTTTGATGTATATGCTTCATTGTATGTCAAGTTAAGCTAGTATTAAAACTGTTATTACTAATATAATAAGAGTACGGCTGAACTACATACCCACATTCCTAGTTCAAAAGCAAGTATCGAATTAAGCGTTTGTAAAGTTGTCAATGTTAAGTACACCAAAAATCTATATTTAAGCTCAGCTAATTTGAACCATCGGGCATGAAGATATACTTTATCCTATAAATTAAAAATAGTTAATAAATTTTCAATCTGTAAAAAAAAATTTAAAACGAAATATTTACCTTGCCATCGTCATAAGGTCTTAAATTCGGTATTGGTTCCGCTTTAAATCTGATGACATCGTAGTCTTCGGAATCAGTTTCCACCACGGACAATTCCCCTATCCAACCCTTTGAACCTGGACATAATTTTTAAAAGCAATAACATTGGAAAGAATTGTAATTCTCCAAGAGTTTATACTTGCCCTTAAAGTCAGACATAGCGCCTTTACATATCATGAAGTTGTAGTCTATAGGCATTTCCTTCCTGCACTCCTCTGTCCATTTAAATACCTTATCTGCATCAAATGCCTTCAATATATCTTTTATATTTCTCTCAGGATGCGCCTGAAGTAACAAATAATTTTAAGTTAGCTAAAGAGCCAATCAAACATTTTGTCATTTTGTTTCCCTAAAATTAAATTTCCTAAAATTCCCTTAGGGATTTAAAAAATATTTTCATTCTAGGAAATTTTATGAGAATGATTCATTTTAGGAAATATTCTGCCAGGAATTCAAAAATTTTAGGAAAATTGAAAATCAGGAAAAAAGATGGTTAGGAAAAAAATTTTAGGAACCAAAATTTTTAAGAAAAAACAGCTTAGGAATGAATTTTTTTTTATGCAAAATGGTCGGGAACGGAACAGAGTTAAAGGCGCCAGGGTGCTACATCCAGGAAGGCGCACCGGGATATCCCCGGTAGCTCGGCGTCCCAGTCCATGCCTGTAACCATTCTTCCATAAGTACCGCTGGAGTTGGTTTTTCCTTTTGCTTTTTTTTAAATTTTTTTTAAATAAAAATCTAGAAAGACCTCACCAATCTTCGAAATTTATTTCACTCTTTTAAAAAAATTTTTCCCGGTTATTCTTCAAAATAAAAAAAATAAAAAATTTGTTAAAACTGTTGAATAACTGTTGAAAACTGTTATGTAAAAATTGTTGAAAAATCATGAGACTGAAAATTTTTTTTGACTTCTAAAAACGAAATTTAAAAAATTTTTCAAAAGGGGGGGGGGTTAGAACCAGTATTAAATAACAAAGGGGGGTTACAGGTTGCGTTACAGGTGTGTTACAAGGGGGGAGAGGAAGTTAAATAGCGATCTATTTTGCGTTACGTAATAAATGGACGACCCCGGCATAGCCTCATCTTGCGGGGTCTTGAAGTTCATGGCCTATAATTATCTCAAGTAATTTTTAGGTTCTGAAAGATCATCATACACAAATCCTGGAATATTATAAATTTTTGTAATCGCATCTTACGATTCCTGTAATACAATTACTAGTCCGGCTCCAAAATTGGCCTTATGGACCTTGCTCCTTTATCACTCTAAATATGTGTTTGAATGGGGAATAATTGCATCTGAATAAAAATGTCACCTACCATAACGTTAACTGCTATAATGAAATTCACAAATTTTGCCTTCTAAAGTCCTTTATTCATCACCCCCGAAATATCTTCAACTTGCAAAAAGTAGGTCTTAAATTGACGATTTTATTCCCACATAATGTTTTCTTAAAGTACAGTTGCTGGTTACTTTTATATTTGGACCTAACATCGATTAACAACTGCAGGTACCCAGATCGCAATAAAATGTTTCAACTAATAGGATATTTGACAAATTTTTTTTCTTGTTGGAAGTATTGACGCGCCATCTTTAGTGCGATCGCTAAACTAAAAACTTGACTTTTCTTTGGTTCACTTTTTTACTATTGTCTAAACGGTCTATATTTATACAGTTAACGGTTATACGAGGCCTCCATCTTAAGAAAATGTCGCCCAAAAACCTGCGATGGATCTTAAACTGTTCCCACAACCTTTTTCCAATAAAATCATTTTTTTAAATATTTTTGAAAAATCCAAATAATTTATTTACGGTGAATTTACCTAAAGCTTGGCACGTTGGAACGCTTGTAAGTAATTAAAAAAAAAAAAAAAAAATAAGCTTAAAGGATTCATTTTTATTTTTATTACTTACTAAAAAATATCTTCTCCGTCTCCGATTCATCACGTATAAGAAAACCATATTGTCCGTTTGAAATAACAAATGGTGCACGTACTCATGTATCGTTTTCAAACGGGCTACCATTTTATCAACAAGGTCTTCCATATAATTCTCCGTACATAGAATTTTTTTAATGCATCGTTCCTAAAAAAGCAACAACAACAAAAAAAAAAAGTTCGTCAAATCTTATCGAAAAAAGAGGATATTAATTTTAATATCTTACCTTTTCTTCGATGATTGTTTTACTCTCCGGATGTTCCGTTTCCATTTCGAGTTTCCGTTTTTCACCTTTCGAGATTTTTTTATTATTAGAAGCAGTTCTTTTTATTATTAGAATCCGAAAGATTTGTTTAAGTTTTCGAACAGAAAAATAAATAACAATAAACATATAAGTAGCCCCAAAAAGCGTAAAAGCCAAAAGAGCCAAATACGAAAAGCCAAATAAAAAAAATTGCTTAAGTTTTAAAATAAAAAAATCCATGTAACTTCAGTTTCAGAACCCTGAATATAGGAAAAAAAAAAAAGGTCGATTCCCTTGCTTTACTTCAACCGAACTCGTTCAACGTCACCCTTTGTATTGGATATCGATCGTATCGACCCCAGTTTGAGTTGTGCATTTTGAAGTTAGCATTAGAAAGGAACATGTGAAGAATTAAACCTCTTAAGCAAGATTTTCAGCGAGGTAGTGTATGACTTAACCAAAACCGTACGAGTCAGTTGTTTTGTAGGGTTTTAGGGTGCAAATTCAATATCGAATGTTGGACCAACATGTTGTACAGTCTTGTTTGTCAAACATGTTGGTCCAACAAATTGATACAAGTTGGATAGTGTCGTTTGTCGTTTATACACAATCCAACAAGTTGGATTGTGTATAAACGACACATCTCCCACTCGCTTGTGATTTGATGGATCGTTTCTTTTTTTCTTTTTAAGTTGCTTATAATTATGGAAAATAACCCCAGAAACAGGGATTTCACTCTTCCGATTTTCCCCGATCGTTGCCTGAGTACCGGCTAGCGCTTTTTTTGTGCCTAAGCCCGATTTTTCAAATTGAACTCTGGTTTATTTCCCTATTTGCAGCCCTAAATTTTTTTCTTGTTATTAAAGATGCTTCCACTGAAAGGAAAAAGCTTGGGGAAAACGAATTTTACTATTTCGATTTTCCCCAATCAATGTCTGATTGGTCTACAACTCTTTCAGAACTCCTAAATGTCAAGTTTTTGGCTAAAATCTTATTTAATGTATGTGTCGCGTACTGCTACAAACGTCAAAAGCACGTACAGAGTCAATTTTTGTAAAATTCAATTACGGAATAATGCACCAAATGTTTGCGTCAATAAATGATAAAAAAAAAATCGTGCCTTAGGCCATTTTTCTGCTATGCAACTTGAAAAATATGTTTCAAAAATTTTTCTTGCGTTTGAACCCATTTTTTTTTTTTTTTTTTTTTTTTGTGAAGAACAAAATCGAAACCATTTTTTTTTATCACCCTAATAAGGATGCTTATTAGGGTGATTACAGGCATCGAACTAGTCACTTTTTTCCCAAAAAAAGTCACTTTTTTTTTTTGATAAATTGGGGGATTTAAAAAAATTTCCTGCATTAAAACATTTCTATTCAACCTTCGAATAAGTTGCTCAAGGAAAGTTTTTTTTACTAAAACGCCATCTTTATTGCTTTTATGTAAAATGTGAAGATTCCCTGTTATTTTTCCTGGAAAAAAAATAGATTCTTAATTCATTTTTTCTAAAAATTTCAGTCCCTAAAATTGTTTTCCTAACTATTTTTTTTTTCTAATTTTTAATTTCCTAAAATTTTTTGATTCCTGAAATAAAATTTCCTAAAAGGAAAAGAAAATTTTCTAAAGCCCCTTTAGGGATTTAAAAAATTAGGACAAACATTCATTTTATGAAATTTTATTTGAGGATTAAAAAATTTTATGAAAATTGAAAATTAGGAAAAAAATGGTTAGGCTAAAAATTTTAGGAACCGAAATTTTTAGGAAAAATTGATAAAAATAATAAGGAATGTCATTACTCACGTCTAATACGTTAAAAAAATTTTGGGTATACTTATTTCAAGTCAAAGTCCTTCCTTCAGGTCACTGAAAGTCACTATTTAAACCATTTTTGGTCTCTAAAGTCACTAATTTTTCTCAGCGAAATGGCTTCGATGCCTGCTTTCTAACAAAAATATTTTCAATTTATTGATTCTTATGGGATTTTTCTTTAAAACTAAAAGTTCATCCTCGTCGTTTTTTTTTTTTTTTTTTTTTTGCAACACTCTAATCTTAAATAATTGCCTGCCTTTCGTTTTCAGCAAAATTTCAAAATCTCGGGATAAATTCGCGGAAATAGTAGAAGAGCGTTTCGTAAGTTGAATATTGTTATTTCGCTCCTAAAAAAAAAATTAAAAAACAATTTTCGAAGTGTATGGTGTTGAAAAGAAAAATAGCCTGACCTTAATTGAATGGTTTTCTGCACTTTAAAAAGAGAGTTACTAGGTTTATAACTTGTTTATAATTAGTTTATAATTAAATAATATTCTATGAGTTATTTAATAGGTAATTTGTTTATTTATTTATCTATTTATTTTCAAAAAAAAAAGCTACGGAAGCTCTGAGCTGCAAGATCGTAGTGTCGTAGTGCTCGTTGCCAAGTTCAAACTTGGCAGTGTTTCCACAGTTAAGTTGAAACATGGCACTCTCAAGTTAAAACTTAGCAGTGCCAAGTTTTAACTTAGCAACGAGCATTACGACACTACGATCTTGCCCCTCAGGGCTTCCGTAATAAACACTTCCACTTTAAAAAGAACATTGTCTTTTCATGTAACCAAAATTCGAGCAGTGCATTTTTAACCGCCGTCTTGTTCGAAATCGCTTTTTACATTTTTTGCTGACAAAAATTCTTCGAAAAAAAAAAATCCTTCTAAAATTTTTCTGTTTATTAAAATTTTCGGAAATTTATATCCGTCCGTCTTTTCTTGCGGCTGTTAGTTCTTCGTTTTATTTATTATTGGTAAAATATAAGGAAAGTTCTCCTTCTCGAATTCGTTCCCAATTTTTTTACTGTCGAAATAAGATTAGGAAGAAGTCAGTGACATATTTCCACTTTTTAAGTTCAAATTGTTCTTCCTAATTCGAATCTGTCGAATTATTAATGATCTGTACATAATTGACGATTACACTTTGTTGCGATCCCAAATATCAGTCGATATTTGTCCCCCTTGGGTATCGGCCGAAACCGCGGTTACCTTGAGCTCGTTTTCACCTGCGTCCCGGGCCTGCAGCTGACATCGAACTCGGGGTACCCTCTCTGCCGTCTTTAGCGAAACTGGCGTAACTGACATTTTGTAAACAATGCTCTTTTCCGATTTTTAGCTTATGTAAACAAAGGTTCTATTCCGTTTGTTTACAAAAAGCAGATACGCCAGTTTCGCTAAAGGCGGCAGCTCTTTTCAGTTAATATGTGTCTGTGTTGAGTGCTAGATGCACATTTCCCTTTTCGAATCGGAATTACCACATTGTCCTCCTCCACCCCCAGTCCCTGTCACGCCTTCGGGTGGTACATTTGTCATAATGCTCGTGTCCGTAATATTCGTAGTGACGTTGCAAGACGAAACGATCTCCAAACGTTTTCCCACAGATTGGACATACAAATACATTATCCTTCCTGTTTCGAAGGAACTGTTCGGTGTGCCTCTTGAAGTCTCTCACAGAACGGAAGTAAATTCTACAATGTTCGCAGAATATATCCAGTTCTTCGTTTCCGTGAAAAATTTTTTGGTGATAAATCAAACCTTTTTCATCTTTATAGCGAGTCGTGCATGATTGACAGTTAAAAGGCAAATGATTTTTCTCGTGAATCTTTAAAAATATTTTTGAGCCTTCCTGGTGCTTGCATTTCGAACATTCATACATCTTTTGTAACCGAGCTTCCCGTTCTTCTGGTCGGAGCTCTGGGTCGGGTCTGGCCGATCTGGGAATTGCACCTCGAAGGCGATTTCTCATGTCGATCCGTAATGCAGCGTTTTGACTATACGGATGTACCCGAATCACGTGGTCGTTTATTAACCGTTGGATTCTACTCTTGAAAAAGCATCCGTGTTCTGGGCATTTTTTTACTCGGTGAGCTCTATCCAAATGATACATTACCCCGATCTTCGTACCGAAAATTCTGCTACAGCCGGCTTCGCATGGCCAATTTTCGTGGTTTGCCGGAGGGTTTTGTTTTACTTTTGACGTTTCTCCTAGAGAATTAAAAAATCAAGCGATAAAATTTTTTTGTTTGAATAAAAAACTAGTTGCTAAAAATACTAGAAAGGTCTGCGTACCCTCCGAACCTGCTGTTGACACCAAGTGGACGTTTTTTCCGGTCGTATGTTTTATTACGGACTGACGCATCTGTTGTGTCGCTTTTTTCTGGCGAAGATGTGAAGATATGGAAGGTTCGGCTTGTTTCACCTTTTCGGCAGGAGGATTTCCTTCCGAAGTTGTCAAGTATCCTGTAAATAATAGAGGGCAGGAGAACGTTCAAGTGTTTCGTAAGATTTTTAGGGGGGAGGGGGGGTCCGCATCAAATATCTTCGCCATAAGCTCAGTATGGCGAAATGTCTTACAACCGGGGGGGGGGGGGATGGGAGGGGGTCCAAAAACCCCAAAAAAAAGTCTTACGTAATACTTGAGCGTTCCCCAGTTAACGGTACGTAATACATACAAAGATACATTCACCCTAGTTAGCGTAGGGATGGACCACAACACAAGAAATTCTTGTGTTGTATTGAATATTGCGTTGAAAGCAGACGATTTTCAACATAAAAACAATACGCAAGTGTAAACAAGATTTTACTTGAAAAACGCAACACAAGACAACACAAGACTTCAAGAATCGTCCTAGAAAAAAGAGCAGCTTTTTCTGAAAGTTGTAAGAAAAAAAAATTGCTTAGGACCGTACTGAGAAAAAGTCTCACCTGGTTAAAATGTAGAAAATGTCTCTTTTACTCAAAACAAATATAAATTTCGAATATTTATTAATTTTATAAACAAAAAAAGGAGACATTTGCACAGCTATATTGATTAAATAAATTTTTATAGAATCACGGAGGCTTTTTTCGTTTAAAAATCAAAAATTTTCTGCTAGTTTACAGTTTTCATCATTTTTTTAAAAACACAAGACAAGCCAACATATTGTGTTGTTTTTAACAATTCAAGAAAAAAAAACACGATCAGATTGAGAAAGTTTCTTGTTTCTCGTGTTGTCTTGTGTTGCGTCCATCCCTAAGTTAGCGTTCCCGACCATTTTTCCTAATCCGTTTTTTCCAAAAAAAAAAAAAAAAAATAAATTCCTAACCCATTTTTCCTAAAAGGTTATGTTTCCTAAAAAATTAAAAATTAGAAGAAAAAAATAGTTAATAAAAAAATTTTAGGACCCAAAATTTTTTTATGAACTATTTTTTTCTTCTAATTTTTAATTTTCCTAAAATTTTTTGATTCGTAATTTCCTGAAATGAGTATTTCTCCTGATTTTTGGAACCCCTAAAATTTTTGTAATAATTTACAAGGCAAAGCTGCGAATTTCATTTTTTCTTTTTATTCAATAAATTACTATAAAAATCTACTGTGTAAAAGGATTTAGGGATTCAAAGGATAAGTAAAAATATTCGTTTTAGGAAATTTTATTTTAGGAACCAAAAATTTCTAGGAAAATTAAAAATTAAGGAATAATACCTCTCAAACTCAGGACAGGACCTAAAAGTTCCAAATCGATTTAGCCTATGAGTTTACGATCTTGTTTAGCTTATGAGTTTCTCATAAGCTAAACATGGTTCCCTACCATTTTTCCTTGTCTATTTTTCCTAAAAACCGAATTTTTTAAAATTAATTTTCCTAAAAATAGATTTCGTAATTTAATTTTCCTGAAGTAGTACCTAATATTTCTAAATACTATTTTTCCCAAAGTTTTTTTTTTTCCTAATCTGTTCCTAAAGGTTGAACTTCCTAAAACTAATTTTCCTAAAAGAAATTTCCTGATTTAGATTTTCTAAAGTAATATTTGTAATGCCTTTTATAAGATTTTTTTTCCTAAAAAGTATAATTTTTCCAAACCTAAAGCTGATGGGAAAAGTTTTGATTATTTCAGAACGACATGCCGCAATACTACTTCATAAATTTTTTTGTTTTTTGAGTCTTATTTATTTTTGAAACAGAAATATACTTTTTAATACTTGAAATTAATTTTTAAATCAATCCCCCTCCCCACCCCCCCCCCCCCCCCAAAAAAAAAAATATATATATATATAGGCTTAAAATTTCAACGGCATTAGAAATACTATTTTTAAATTTTTTTTTTTTTTTTGTATAAGTTTTAGGAAATTAAATTAGGAAAAATGGCCGGGAGCGGCTAAACATATGAAGCCGGAATCTTTCGAAGTGGAGTGTTTGGAACGGTTTTGTTTTAAGGTCGCAGGCTATCATATTTTGATTTACAACACGTCTTTTTGGCATTTCCAGTTTCAAAAAAAAAAAAAAGTTCATTAATTTTTAAGTATTAAAAAGTAGTAAAAAGTGGTAGGTCGGAAGGTGTCGAGTTTACGCCTGACGTTAAAACGTAGGTTTCATTGACCCTACATTTTTAAATTAAAAGTATCTCTCTTGTTTTATAAAGAAATTAGTTCCCTTATTTTAAAAAAAGAGAAAAAAAAAGTACCTGAAGACGAAGACGAAGACGGTCCAACTAACCAAGACTGAACCAATCCTGATGATCCAGACGAAGTCGATGACAAAGTCCCATGACCTTGATCAAGCTGAGATAGTGAGATAGGGAAGACTAAGACGATGACTGAGGAATTGTCGAAATTACTCCCGAATTTGAGGTAGATTGGGTGTAGTCAGTGTCATCTAAAAGACATACATCTAGGGGGGAAAAAAAAATAATACAATAAATGAATAAATAAATCAATTATATGGCTGTTGATAAACCAGTCTATGCTCCCACGAAAAAGAGATGCCCAAATTATATAAAAATCATGTATAAATTATTTTTATTACATAAAAAATGCACAAATTACGTATAAAGAACTTAGCTTTTTGTATACGAAAATTTTTTTTTCATCCTCCAATACATATTTTTTTGCATAAATTAAGCAAAAATTATGCATATCCAGATTTTTGTGCTTAAATAAATTATGAAAAAATCATTCTTATTCAAACGTTGGTTCTTTAAAAAAAAAAAAAAAAAAAAAAAAAAAACATGAACAATAGCAAAAATTATGCATATCCATATTTTTGTATTTATGCAAAAATTATAAATTTTTTATATAACTTTTTGCATATGTATTTTGCAAAGATTTTATACTTTTTTCGCATCACTTGGGTGTGCCCAATGTTATCAGCCCACATTTTGCTGTTTTACAAATTTGAAATAAGTTTTTGATATGTTTCTTACCCTTTTTCTCTGTATCTGATTCAGTTTCCTCAAAAACTGGGTTCAATCGACAACGTTCCAAAAGACGTTTTTTCGACATCCTAAGTTGAGAAAATATGCAACAAGTTTTTAATAAAAATAAACATTAATTTTTCTTTGTAGAACGGTAACAGTTATCAAATAAATCTATATAAGGCCGAGTGTATCTCACGCTAAACTGAGAACTTTTCCCGATATGAACTGTACTTTAACCACTGGTGTAAAGCTGAAAAATTTTCAAAAATCGAATCTTTGTATTTTTAAAACAACGAAATATTTAGTGTCCGTCTCTATGCGTTTGGCTTTTAAAGAATGAAAAAAAAATTTGAGATTGTGAAACACACAATCAAGGACTTGGTTCTGTTAATTAAGCTACGTTTTCATTCACTTAGCTTATGAGAAATATTACTCGGTTAATAATAATGCAGTTAGATTTATTTTATTTATTTTTCTTATGTCTGCCCCGAAAGCGAAAATGACTTATCACAAATTCCGGAATGTGAGATAACCATTTTCGCTGACATAAGCGCAGAAAGCAAGAGCGATATCTACTTGTATATACGAAAAACCGAGATTAAAAAAAAAAGGGAAAAAAATATATTTCCGGTTTGTTAATTTTTTTATTAAAAAATTACGGTTTTATTAAAAAATCCGGCTACCGTTCGGATATATGCATACATATTTAGACCGAAAGTTATGCAGTTCTTTTTCTTAGTGTCCGATATTCATATATCAAATTTGGGATCAATTGGGCTCGAATTGAATTCTTCACAAAAAATGTGGACGGACGGACATACGATACGTAAATAGCTTCGGTTTGAAAAGTTACCCAGGCAAAGAGCAGTTCGTTTTGCTGTTCGTTCAATATTAACGGAGGCACCCTAAATTCAGAACCAAACCTAATATTCGATTTCATGGAAGAGTATAAAAAAAAAAAAGATTTTTATTAAAAATAGTATATTTTAATTATTTGGTAAATAAATTTAGGCATTTAAGGTATTAGTTCGTTTACATCACCAGCCGGAAAGCCGGACGGTCTAGACATTTTAACGATAAAAAAAAAAATTTAAATCCGGTATTATAAGCTTATACATAGAAACTAGGGTGTCCCTTATGTTTCGAATTTTTGAATTTCATATGCTTAACCCCCTCAAAGTTTTCTTTTTGGACTGTTAATGAACGCTGATTTTTTTCAGATTTTTAAAATGTGGAAAGTGTGCCTCGGGCCTTCAATTTTGAAAAATTCCCATAAAAACCCAAAAATCTAAGTTATTGTGTTAAAAATAAAAATAGGCAAAGAAGTAGCGTAAAAACGACAAAACATGTTAAGTCCTTAATTTTGCTATTATTTTGACCTCTAGCTCAAAAATTTAAGCAGTTATAAAAAAACCGGACTTCAGAGTTCAGATTCGTGATCTACGCAATATTTCCTGTAAAAAAACAAGTGTTTTTTCCCCCCCAAAAAAAAAAAAAAAAAAAAAAAAAAAAAAAAATGAACTTTTTGGTTCTTTTGGGAATTTTTCAAAACTGAAAGCCCATGAGGCACACTTTCTCGTCATTTTAAAAATCTGAAAAAATTCAGCGTTTATTAGCACTTCAAAAAGAAAACTTTGAAAGGGTTAGACATATGAAACTATTTCAACAACAGAAAATAAACAAATGGCATTTAGTTTTATTTTTTTATTGCAAAAACATTTTAAAAAATTATCAAAAGGAACCATACCTGTGCGATCCGATTTCATTTTGATTTATAATAAAAAACCGAATTTTCGAAAGCAAAATAAATATTTTTTTTATTGATATAATTTTCTACTGTCCGGCCGACCTGTCGGATGATGTAAACAAACGAATACCTTTACCAAAAAATTAACATGTTATTTTCCATGATTTTTTTTTTTTTTTTTTTTCGGAAACGTAAAATTGTAAACATAGTTAAAATTTTGCTTTTTCCGTGCCCGCTCCATTAATTTTCGAACGTCTGGAAGAATAGCTTTACTGGATGGCCTCTTTTTTTAAAAATTGAATAAAGAAATAAAAATAAAAATAAAGTTCGACTGTTCATGTCCCGAAATTTTTTTTTTGCTTTAAGCTTTTGGGTTAAAGTAAGACTGTTTGCACCTCAAATGCAGAATTGCTGCATTTTTTATTATGATAAGACCTTAAATTTATATGATTTTAAATATTTTTTGATGAAATTCATGATGCAGTAATATCAGTTTGTAATTTTATTCCTCTCTTTAGTAGTTTTTAATCATTAATCCCATTAATCCATTGATACAAAAATAAAAACCAACAAATACCGGAATTCGAATATTTAATCGTGTGACTAATGATTTTTTTTTTACTATATTTCTTTCGTTTAGTTTTGGTTAGAGTCCAATTAAAGTGTTAAAAACAAAAATTGGCCTAACGCTTTTGCTAGAACTACGTCCTTTCCTAGAACATAATTTTAAAATAATTTTATTTACTCGTTTATTTATTTATTTATTTTTTGTTGCAGATTCACGATTCTATTTTGGTAAAGTCATGTGAAGAGAATTTTTCTTCTAAATCCTGGAAGCTTAAACCAGCCTGAAAGTCCATCTTCATTTAAAGGTAAGGTCATTTTTATTTATTTAGGAACATGCATATATTCCTGATCCATTCGTTCATTCCTAAACCTTCCCAATCGTTTACATTTATTTTTAAAAAAATGAAAGTAGTTTTTTTTTTTTTTTTTTTTTTAAAGCAATCTTATGATAGTTTTCGATGACCTATTGATTGTTTACAAGAAAAGAAACTTGGAAGCAAATTAGGGGGAAAAAAGGGGACTAAAAAGTTCGAACCGAGTTCGTTGAACTCAGTGAACTCTTTTGCACTCCCAAATAAGTTATTCACCTCTGTAACTCACGTTTTAAAACTGCCAATTTTTTTTAAAACAAAAAAATCCCTTATTTTATAATATTAACTCATTTCTAATAATTTTACTTTTTTAATAATTTAAAAAAGGTTCTATCGGTGAATTTGAGAATTTTGTCTGATCGTCTTCTGCAACTTACAAATGGGCGAATTTAATTTAAATCGAATAAATTCTCCACAATTTTTTTTCTAAATGAAATTTTGATACCTTTATCATTTATGGTGCTTAAAAAAAGTCCCCAAGTTTATAAACAAAACACCAGCATGTTTACAATTTTTGAAAATTATTTTTTTTAAGAGATTAAAAATTATTTTAATTAATAATAATAAAAGGAGGATTTTCAAGTATCAAAATTTGTAGAGAATGTTAAAAAGAATATTCCCATATTTTTAAAAAACTTGTTCGATTTCAGTTAAATTTTTGAAGGCGCAAAAAACCTTCTCTTAAAATATAAACAAAGTAGCGCCCATGTTTAAGTCGCAGAAGAGCGATCAACAAAAATCTTAGGTAGAACCTCTTTAATAAGCGATTTTTGTGTTATGATGAGAAGAAAAAATGGCTAAAAATATTCATTGCAACTGAAATTTATATTTACCGAACATAACGAACATGTTGAAATATCGTAATAAATATGAAGGGGAGAAAAAAAAAATCAGTCATTAAATCATCAGCCAAACATGCAAAATATGTTTTTATTTTTTTCTCAAATAATTTAATTTTAAAAAAAAGTTTAACTCGCTCTTTTGCCAATTAATCCGTTAATATTTTTTGTAATGATTGTTTATTTTCTTGATAAACTGGCACCGACCACCGAATTACGGGCATTTTTTGACGTGACCATGACCAATTAACTAAATTGAGTTCATGAAATGAGACCGTTGGGCTTGAATCCCCTTAAGGTTTACAAGCCTTGTTTTTTTTTTTTTTTTTTTTATAATAGAAAAAATAAGCAAGTAACATAAAATAAATATTTTACTAAAATACTGGCCGTAGCATTAATACTGGTATCAGGCATCAAACTAGTCACTTTTTTCCCCAAGTCACTAAAAGTCACTTTTTTTGATAAATTGGTGGATTTCAAAAAATTCCGCATTAAAAAATTTCTATACAACATTCGAATTGCTTAAGGAAAGGTTTTTTCACTAAAACGCAATCTTTAAAAATAATTTTATGTAATGTTGTAATGAAGATTCTCTACCATTTTTCCTAAAAAAAAAAAAAAAAAAAAAAAAAATTCCTAATCCATTTTTTCTAAAAATTGTTTTCCTCACTATTTTTTTTCTAATCTTTAATTTTCCTAAAATTTTTTGATTCCTGAAATATAATTTCTTAAAATCCCTAAAATAAAATTCCTAAAACCCCTTTAGGGATTTAAAAAATTAGGACAAATATTCATTTTAGGAAATTTTATTTGAGGATTAAAAAATTTTATGAAAGTTGAAAATTAGGAAAAAATGGTTAGGCGAAAACTTTTAGGAACCAAAATTTTTAGGAAAAATTCATAAAAATAATAAAGAATGTAATTACTCACGTCTAATACGTTAAAAAAATTTTTGGATATATTTATTTCAAGTCATTAAATTCCTTCCGTCAGGTCACTGAAAGTCACTTATCTGAACCATTTTTGGTCCCTATAAAGTCACTAATTTTTCTGGGCGAAATGGGTTCGATGCCTGCGGTATGCTTATTTCAAATTATTTATTTATTTTGTAATAAATTAAAGCATGAGTTAGAAATCGCCACTTGTGGATTAACCCGAGACCAAATCTGCGATTTCCATTCTTATTCCGATTTCAATTCCGAAGCATAAAAAAAAAAAAAAAAAAAAAAAAAAAAAAAAAAAAAAAAAAAAAAAAAAAAATGCGATTTCGATTTTAACCAAAAATATTTTAACGATGCCGATTTTGATTTAAACCAAAATAATTGATTAACTGTAGGCCTAATAACGCTATTTTCGTGCTTTTTATGTCAGCCTGAATCGAAATTATTTTTTTTTTTTGGATGCTGATGCAGATTTCGATTCTGATTCCTTCCAAAAAAAAAAAACACGGATTTCAATTCCGATTCCGATTACTTTTGAAGTAGAAAATTCCGATTTCGAGTCCGATGAAAATCTAATCGGAGTTGCAGCCTTGGATTAAACAGTTTTTCAAATCAGTATTTGAATTTCTTTTTGTAAAGAAAAAAAAATTTAAATTTTAAATGAGTTTGATTTTTTTAAGATTTTTAAAATTCTCTGGCCATTAGGAGTCTAAAAGAAATTCCGAGCGAAAAATAATGTAGGATTCAGCATCATTTTAATCGTATTTTCCCCTCCAATTAATCGAAGTACCGGATTAACCCATAAATTGACGTACGACCATTTATGGAAATGGATGTAAAAAAAAAAAAAAAAAAAAAATAAATAAATAAATAAGTAAATTGTATGAAGACCATAGTAAGAAAAAGAAAATATCTGTGGCATTTGGTATTTTAATATTTCATCCATTGTACAAAAACAAGGGGTTAAACCGGTCATTGACCGGCCATGCTTAGGCAGTCGTGAAAACAACCCTTATTGACTAGGGGCGTGACTACCTTCTACTGCGCGACTCCGCCCCACCCCTCTATGGCAGTTCATTATAAAACCAGAAGTCTCGGCCATGTTAGGGTAGTTCTCTCGCTGCATTCGCGTTGATCGGATCGGGAATAGAGTAAGATTTAATATTTTTGGTGATTTTTTTTTTTTTTTTTTTTTTTTAAGTCGTAAATAAAAATATTAAACGGGAGTACAGCATTCTGTTTTTAAAGTAATTTTTTTTTAAAACTTTGTATTTTTACGGAACATTTACATTTGTGCGTGTACGGTTTTTAATAATTTTTATTTGGTAAGAGAACTCTACATTTTAAAGGATGCAGCATTACCGAATATCGATTTTTTAAGTAAAGTTACGGCCGAATCGGGTAAATAAAAACAGATCGTTAAAAGTAAAAGTCGGATAATTCTCATAACGTAGCTGAATTTTGTTCCCGCAGTTGTGACGTTTTTTTTTAAAATTGAAACAAGAGGCAGTTTTTTTTTTTGCTCACCACAAATTGCAGATATTTCGCTATTGAAACAATTTGGATTCTTTTTTGATGCTAAGCACTTTGAAAAAAATTTTCAATGATACATACTTCGTAAAGTTAGTATTACTTTCAGAATTTTCCATAGTATTTTAGGCCTGAAATTATTTCCTTTTTTCTAAAAAATAAATAGGCTATTTTCTGAATTTCTCATAATCTGAATTCCACACAAAAAGAAGAAAAAAGTTTTGAATATTTTGGAATTCGGATTTGACCCCCAGGTGTTTGAATCACCTGTTTTTTCATCCGCTCAAAACAATAACAAGCGGTCATTCACCGGTCATGCAACTTTGAGTATTTTCAAAACAACCCTTACGGATGCAAATTGGCTTAGTCGCCCCTCCCATTTTATTCTCGCCCTAATTGTTTGCATTATGAGGGCATTATTTTTATTTAGTTCTCTTTCTGTACTTGTGGTGGGAAGTGAGCGGGGGTGGTGTGGCGAACAGATTTTAATCGGAGTTAGAATCAGGTTCGATTAGTGGAATTAATCGGAATCGCGAAAATTTTTTGCGTAATTTAGAATCGGAATCCGAATAAGATTCGAATGTTGAGGATAAACTTATCGGAGTCTGCGTCGGCATCGCGTTTGTAAAATCATCGAGCATTACTGGAATCGGAATGGGAGTCAGCACGTCATCTCTGGTAGTAAGTTGTAGAATAAGGTTTAAGTCAATATTTTTTTTTTAACGAAGAACTTCGTTAAAAACAAAGTATACAAGATTTTTTTACGTCCTTATGGGGGAGTCATACTTAAGTGTGTAACCTTTTCTTAATTTTTATAAACATTCTTTATCGTAATTTTTAAAGCAGGATCATAACTAATCTTCTTCATGGCAATTTTTAAAAAATAACAATGAAAATTTGTCGGTATGCCCCGAAATAGGGGACTTAGCGATTTTGTTAAAATGAGGGCTTTTGAGAAAAAAAAAACTTTTCATTAATAATTACTTAAAAAATTTTAATAATTAATTATTTTTCATTACTTTTTCTTTACAAAATTAGGCTAAATGTCCAAGAATAGCAACTTGAGAGATTTTTCGTTTCCCACGAAAAATTTTAATTATAAGGAAAAATTATCTACATGTGCAAGCTAAGAATATTTATTAACTGTTTTTTTTTTACTTTTTAAAACCGTTACCAAAAATTTTTGGAACTATTTTTGATGTAGTACTACGTCGTTGGGCTCGGTCCTGGGGGAATTTTTTAAAATTTTTTCATTTTAAAACTGTAAAAGAGATCAAAAACATTTACTTGTTCCTGTTCGGGATTTGAAAATTTTATGAATTAAAATTTACGGTGTGAGCTGTATAACGAAGTTCTTCGCAAGCCTTACGGTTATGGTTACTCTATAACTGTCTACAATTTTTTTTTTGTTTGGTTTCGTTTGTATGGTAATAACAAAAAATTTCCGTCCTCAGTCGTGGGACTTTTTGATACATGTAATTAATTGGCAAAAATTATATTTAACGGCATTAAAAGAGCTTGAAACAAAGGTTTGCATTTTATTTTTTTAAATGTCGGGTCTTTGAAAATTTTTACATATTTATTACTATTATTCAACATGTTCGATTAATTTTGTGGCTTCTTTCATTTTGGGTTTGATCGTCCGGTGTTTTAAAACTTAGGTTTTCTGGCTGTGTTTGCTACTTGCTTAAATATTCCATCATTAAATTACTCCCCCTTCTCCCAATCTTAAGAAAAACCAAAACGAATTTTTGTATCTTCAAAAAAAAAAAAGCGAAATAACTAAAGCTTCAGATTTTGGAAGTTGATATCTTCTACCAGTTTGTATTCACGTGTTTAGAAAAATATAATTTGTAAAGGCTAATTTTAATAAACAGTAATTGCGAATAAATGCACATTTGATATATTCCGGATTATTCAGAAACGTTTTTAATTGTTCGTCTTCGTTCCTAACTAGTTCTTCCCCCTGAGCTTTTTGTCTGAAAAATATTAAAAGCAGCTAGTTTTACTCTAGAATTTGGCAAATATTAATATGTAAATATGATTTTCTTGATTGATGATGATTTTCTTGATTATGATTTTCTTGATGATTACTTAAAAATCATAATGTCATTTTTAAAAATGTCTTGGTCAAGAAAATTTAAATTTTTTGTTTCCTCGCTATTCCATTAGTGATCGTACATATGGAGTAATGGCCGTCAGTGTCTAATTTTTGGGTTTGCTGATGTAAAACTTTTCTTTTCATTCTTCCGACGTCTACTTTGATAAAGAGGGTTACTCATTTTCAAATCGATTGCCCTTTTTTCCATTTTGCCGCTACGAGGTGTTCGACAAATTTTTCAAAGGTCCCACTTTGGAACAAAAGGAAACAGTCCAACCGACCTATTCACAGGAGATTTTAACAAAGAAAAGTTTTTCAAGGCTATCTAACACGATCATGTTTGAAAAGTTGATCCGATTATGTCGGAAAAGACGCTAATGTCTTTTTACCGATCTTTACAGCACCATATTCTTATTCTTCTCCAGGCAAGACAATGGATTTCGAATGTCTCTTTTTCTGACTGTTACCAAAAAGCTGTTTTTCTTCGGCTTCCTTCATTTGCTTCTCCACTTCTCCCTTCGTATCTAATGAAGACATGTCCTCAGCTCTTTCCAAGCTAAATTTAGCTACCTCATAGCTGTCTAATATAATAAGTATCTTTTTTTAAAAGGACTCTAAGAAAAGAAAAGAAATGAAATGAAATCGTGTACTTACTGTAATGGTGCAATACTCTGCTCTTGATTGTTTGCCAAGTTAACTTCCGGGCATCTCTTTTTTTCACCATAGCCTCACTTGCTACTCGTGGATAAAAACAAGTAACTTCATTGGGTAGGCACCAGTTTGGGAGGAAAAGGAAATAAGGTTAATTAATTCGTCTTAAACAATTCTCACGGGATTAGTCGAATTAGGAGTTAGGATTAGGAGTTGCATTTAGACCTAATACCCCGATTTAAAAACTTTATCCAAGGATTTCTCCGACAAAAAACGATTTTATAAAAAGTTTCATGCGATTGTAAGCTCAATGAAACACGCAATAGGACGGAAATTTGTCCCAAACAATTCTCGCAGGATTGTCACTGGATTTTCATTTTGCACCTAAAACTCCCCGTTTTAAAAATTTTTCCAAAGATTTCCCCGTCGAAAAACAATTGTAAAAAAAAAAGTTTCATGCGATTGTAAGCTCAATTACACGAACAATACGGGAGAAATTCGCCTAAGACCATTCTCACGGGATTTTTATTTAGACCTAAAAACTCCCTATTCCAAAAAGGATGAGGGTCATCGATATTAAAGTGTTATGTCTCCTGATGTCTTTTCTTCTTTACGCGATTTCTCTCCGGCATCGATGTTTGTGATTGGAGATTTTTCCTTGTTCGCAGCTGAGGTTTTTACAGGCTCGTATTTTCCCGGGAATGGCTCATGAGCGGAGGAGGCTTTCTGGTCGGTGTTTTCAAGTTTTGTGCCTTTTTTTTTTAATGCCCAAGCACTTCTTGCAAAAATAATGAAGAGCAGTTGGTTCTTCCGACAGCCCTTCGCATTCGTAATGATAGAAGCAGCAACACCTCTCGCACATGATGACTTTTTCCGAAGACGTTTTGCATCTGTTGCTTTTTGCCCCTACCGAAAAAGTGATTCAAAGTTGATACACAAACTGTTAATTCACAATAAGTCACATTTGCCCCTCTGGTGAATTTGTGTGAATTATCAGTTTTTACATGGGTTGAATCACATTGATTCACTTTCAATCACAGAAGTCTATTTCGAATTATTTTGACTCATTGGAAGGGAATAGAAAAATAATTCTTGGACCATTTTGATTCAGACAGTGACTCACGTTCAACCTCTATTCCGTCTATATTTATTGCAATATTCTGTATATATTTCACTGTAAAACAACGTGGCTTAATGCCCAACAAGATTAATTTAATCTAATTTTTTAATTTACATTTAATTTAATTCTCAACCAGAAATTCACTGGAGTGTCTTCATGACTCGTGGAGGGCGTTTGGCAACCATGGCTTGCAGCAGTTTGTCTTTGATTCCGCTTCTGTATCGTAATACATTATCTTTGCTTCCATGAGTTAATCTGAGCGCTGTTTCTGAATGTTCCAAAATTACGGAAGCATGCAGGCAGACGTAAATTCCGCAATTTTTAGTGTCCTTTTGTTGTGGCAAGTCGTCTGAGGCGATGAATTGCCACTCGTCACTCTCAAAATCTTCCGCATAATACAGCCAGTAAATACTGTACAGTAGTCTTCTGATTGATGTTTCTGGCCGATCAAGCTGTTTAAATAAAGCATTATTTTTGACTTTCTCAACACTACCACCATTGTGCGGTGAGACTGGTACACCAATGGGAAAAATACTACGTCTTTCAATGGTACTTCGTTTTCAATGAACTGTTTGCTGGCAAGTAAAATTTTACTTTTGCACTCCGATTGTTTCTTTGGATCCCTTTTAGTAAATTCGGACGTCATATGCAGGAAAAGATTGCCTAAGCTGTAAATGAAGTTCATGTACCTTTTCATTCTTCTACAACTCGTAATAATAGTTGTCCGAGCGTGTTTGGCACTTCAGGCTGTTGAGAATATGTCGATCCAGGGTGTCCAGAGTGTAGCATATGATGCTGTAAAGTATAGGTCGATCCCAACTGTCCTAAATGTGGCAGTCCAGAATGTCCTGTATGCGGCATGAATTGTCCTTTATGCTGCCCTGAGTGTGGCTTAGCTGGTGGCTGTACAGCGTACCTGTGCTCTGTGGACCCTGCCTGTCCAGGATTTGATACTAGATGTCGAGGTGTTGTCTATATAGAAGTAAGTAAAAAACAACTTTAATGTTTTCATTACTATGCCAATGAAGGTCACTTTCTGATTGGGTATTCAATTTTATCAGAGGTGGCAGTCCTTAATAATTTAACATATTAGCGGTGTCTCTTAAATTCTCTTAGTGTTTTGAACTCATCATCACAATCCTTACAATAAATGCATAGGTTTCCACCACTTGTATGAAAGATGGATTTATTATGGTTATCTGATCCTTTTGCGTTTTTGTAGAAAGTTGTACATGATTCACATTTAAAATTTGAATGCATTTTTCTGTGAATCCTCAATAGCATTTTAGAGGTCTTTTGCTCACTGTATTCCGAACATAGGTTGGTCCTCTATTGGTCGGCTGTCCTTGTTCAGGTGGAAGATTGAGTTTGGATGAAATTTTGAATCAGCAGGCTGGTGATTTGGGTTTGGAAAGTGAATTCGAATCGCATTCGCAGCTCCTACACTGTTTGGATGTTTTTAAATGATATGGTCGTGGAATACAGCATCGACTCTTGCCATGAAAAGGGTTCTGGGCTTGTGATTTTTACATTTTTGTCGCAATCCACAACATTTGTCTCTTCATTAGAATCTGTATCTGCAAATAAAACAGTAATGTATACATGAATTTCCGTTGCTTGTATGAAGGATGGATTATATTCATCTAATCACAATCGTCAATCATCTTCACAAATCGGACATATTTGCTTTCCCTTATTAATCATTACAAGTTCGCAGTGCCTCTTAAATTCTCTCAGTGTTTTGAACTCATCATCACAATGCTTACAATAAATGCATAGCTTTCCACCACTTGTATGAAAGATGGATCTATTATGGTTATCTGATCCTTTTGCGCTTTTGTAGAAAGTTCTACATGGTTCACATTTAAAACTTGAATGCATTTTTTTGTGAATCCCCAATAGCATTTTAGAAGTCTTCTGGTCATCGCATTCCAAACTTTCATGAGTTCTTTTCTTTGTCGGTTGTCCTTGTGAAACCTACAGGCTATATTTAAAAATAAAGATAAAAAAAACAAGAGCTCAAGCACTTGCAGGATTTGTTGTTGGCGGAAAAAATTTTATTCCGTAGAAGTACAGTTACAACTGAGATTTTATATCTCCGTCCAGCACACCTCATCATTTACTCTCATTAAATAATCCGAAAACACTGCTGGACATAATGTGACAGGGAACGGTTCCGAGACTAAGAGGAATACCGAGGCCGAGACCTGCTTTCGAGACCGATACGATACGAGACGGTCTCGTCTCGGTCTCGTTTATGATATCGGAAAAAGTGAGTCTCGTATCGTAATGTTCATCTCGACCTTATTAAATTCTCGGTATCACAAGGTATCGTTTTAAGCGCGGTATCGTCTCGGAAAGAGCAGGTCTCGAAGAGCCCTAGTTTTTGCAGAGTATGTTTGACGCTACTTCTTGAATGGTGTCTGAACTGTTTGGATAAGGTGGAGCGCCATGTTTAACAGAAACCGAATTCTTGTGTTGTCAGTCGATCTCAATACTTGATTTTTAGATTACGGAAGGAGAATTTTTTGTTTTCGAATGGAAATTGGAAAAATTTCTGGGTTTATTAATATTATCATTATTTCATATTTCTGGAATTGGTTGGTTTAAGAAATTTAAAGCTAGCAGAAAAGTTAGAAGTGGCAGAATTTTGCAGAATTTTCAGAAATTAAAGCATTGCATTTTTACGTTCTAAAATTCCTCCAAAATGGAGCAGAAGCTGAAGCAGTGCAAATTCTTTGACGTTGACGTATTTTTTTTTTACTTTTCCAGGCAAGAATCTTGCTTTTTAATTTTTTCTTTTTTTTGGACCTTCAACATTTGATACTAATTGTCATGCCACACTAGAGGGGATGTCATGAAGGCTGGAACTGTTTGCACACCTTAAAAAAATAAAAACGAAAAGGAACCTTCCAGAATCTCGCACCAAAAAAAGAGATAATCAAATAATTAAATTAGCACTAATAAGACCAAAAAGAATCCTTGGAAATGGAAAAAAAGAAGTTTGCAAAGATTCGTTAAATTGCTTGTGCAAAAAAAACGAAAAACGGCTGTGCAAAGAGTCGAGAATGCCCCTAAGCAAATTTATAATGTGCAAAACGGCCGCATTCTGTGCGATTTTAGCTTTTACTGTTTGCACACCTTATAAAAAGTAAAACAAAAAAGAACCTTGCGGAATTTATCTAAATCATACCGACTGTAAATTACCAAACGGCCTAAACAACCCCAAACGAAAATTAAATTATTCAAAAAAAAAATAATAAAAAAATGCACTAATACATTTAAAAAAAAATACCTTGTTGAACAGCTTTTTTACAACGGATTCCTTAGGTGAATAATAACAGTTTAATATTTGAAATATTAGTTCACAATAAATAGTAATCCACAAGTAAATATACGCGAAAAAAAAAGTTCAACTAATTTAGAGAAATATGCGCACAAACACAAAAACGTAAAACGCAATTTTATCTTTTACCGCACACCTTAAAGCAAAAAGTCAAATATTTAAAATTCTTTTAAGAACTTTTAATAATAAACCGGAAAAATTAATCTTAGAGTGAAGTTCTAATAATTCGGACAAATCATACAATAAATATTTAACAAAACAAAACGAGAAACACAAACATAATTATTTTAAAAAACGAGATTTATGCACAAACGCGTAATTTATCGTAAGAATGCAAATCGAAAGATCTTAATGATAATTTTTTGCTTTTGTCTCAGTAAGATTACCATATGCTCGGGTGTGGAAATTTATTCGCATTGCTCGGATTATGTTTCCAGAAAAAAATTGAACCTAGATTCACAAATTTTAAATCACGCCTGGTGTTTGTAAATATGTCAGCAAGAAACCTGAAAGAAGTAATATTCAAAAATCCATTTTCCGACCGATTTCGAAAATATACCGGTGACAGCCCTTGAAAATTTTGAAAATATTCTTTAGCCACTTAAATTGCATTTTTTTTTAATTTTCAAAATCTAAGAATTTTCAACCGGATTCGCTCTTCGAAATCTGTGTGAAAAATGATTTTTTTTTACATCTTCTAAAGTAACGAAAGTAGGTTTTTACAATGCTGGATTTGAAAAACAATTTTTTTCTGGTTCGAGTTATTAAAACATTTGACGCTATTTCTACTGTAACTTCGAGCATACGTAAAAGCGTTTGGGTTCTCGTCCGATTTTTATGACAGAATTAAAGATAAAAAATAAAAGATACATAAAACAAATTTTAAAAATTTTAAAACATAAAATAACGAATAAAATAAAAACTCTTAGCTGCAAACATCTTACGAATCAGTCAAAATTCTAATTTTTTTCGTGCTTATTATGAATAAGCTTGATGTGACGCTTTAAATTTTGTGACGACTTGAAACGTGTGCAACAAATTTTGCAAAAATGGTTCTGGGTTTTCCCACGTCCGTTTTTGTTGTCAGAAACTTTCGTTCTCAAAGTTCGAGAATATTTAACCCTGCATTTCTTCTCATGGATTTTACAGTTCCTTTTCGAAAACTTTTTCCCGCAATGCTTGCATGAAACTTTCTGGCGAAGTGTGACCGGAGGTTTGTTCTGTAGGCTTCTTGTTTTTTGAGCGCTTACGTTATTACTTCCTGCAACAGAAATAGGAAATCTTTAAAGCAATCTTTTCCATTTTAAATTTTTTCGAATTGAAATATTTTTTGAAATCGTCCGGCGAGAAATTTTTTTTTTTTTTTCCTGATCCAAATTTGTTAAAAGCGAAAAAGCTCGAGTCGTTCACGAAACTTGTGATTTTGAGCAATTTGCTAATTCCGTTATGTTTGAAATAAAATTCTGAGATTTCAATTCTTAGCTTTTTTCCGTGGATTTGGGCTAAATTCTGAAATGCATAATTTTTTTTTTATTAGCCCCGATGATTTGACCTAGATAAATTAAGAGCATCGCATCGATGTACGTGGTGTGATCTTGTGTGGTTTTCCTGCCAAAACCTGTTGTTTTTAGAACGTGAAACATCAGAATGTATCTCATCGTTTTAACTAAAAATTAATTTTTAGGCCTTGGCTATAGGGAGTAGAATGTATTCACTTACCGGTACTCGCGGAATCCGTTTTACTGCTACCGGGAGATGCACGAACCTGCATCATTCTCTGAGTTGCGTCATTCCCATTTTCGTTTTCCTTTATGCGTGGCAAACTGTAACGTAAAATAATTATTTAGGATCTTTCAAGTCACTCATTCTTGTTGTTCGAAGACCTTATTAATAAATTTAACCTTGCAAGATTGGCACTAGCGATGCTGGATAAAAAGCTTTGGAGAATTAAAATTTTACCGCTTGTCCCGGTTTGGTTCGCTAAATTTGACAAAACGCGGATGTATTCGTCAAACAACACTCTTGCCTCTTGCAATTTTTGTTGGAGATTATGTAAGTTCGTGTTTTTGTTTATCATAAAGTCTCTTTCACTATTTTCAGGCACCATTTTATTTTTTTTTTACAAAATTCTAACAAGTCCCGAAATTTTAAAACTCTAAATAAACGTGGGGATACTGTCGGAACGTTTTCGGAAATATCACTGATTTTATTTTTATATCATTCTGCCAAACGAGATACATTTTACCGACGTCACTAAAACTCTTTTAAGCTTTTTTTTTTTTTTTTGAAGAAAGTGAATGAGACGACTAAAGAAATTAATGCTCCGCCAGTTATTTTCTGACACATAACTTATGAAGCAGTAGATAACCTAAAGCTATTACGGTCATTGTCTCTTTTAAGCTGTTTTTATTTTCCGTAAGCTAAGCATAAAACATTTTTTTCGAATATGTTTTGCACCCCCTTAACGAAATTTAGAGGCTTGTGGGATATGGAAGCTCGAGACGGAGGGTAACGTGGAAGATATGGCCAAAAAAATTGCAAAAGGCTTGAGCCACCTTCCAAAAAAGCCCGGAGGATAGGTAGCAAATCCTGTTGTGATTACTCTTAAATGGCTCTTAATTTACTTTCGTGTTGAAATCTGAAGATTAAAATATTATGAGGTTTACTTCATGCAACATTTTATAAATGAAAATGAATTTGTGCCTTTGCAATTTATAAAGCGAAATTATTATCGATTTATAACGATAAAATCATGTAATTTTTTATTAAATTATAGACAATCGCAAGACGGTGAGAATCTCAAGCGCAGGTTAAATATGCCACACACTTTTATTTGACTTGCGCTGTCTCAAAGTCCCTCCCAAATGCTAGTAAAGATTATATCTTTTGCTTATGGGGATAACAATTTGCTCTATCTACATCGAATGGTGTTAGAGTAAGTCTCCACCTCCTACCGCATGCGTAAGGCTGCCTTCCCTAAGGAGGCTTGTCTCCTCTCATATTCATCGAAACTTTTTTTCGATACTTCCGAGTGAATCTTTGGCATTCGCATTTCCAAAACGCTTGGTAAAATTCCAAAATATTTATTAACTAATAGGCTAATTAAGGTTGCTCTAACTTTACTTTTGGCATATTTCAATGTCTTCCTTAAGAAATGACATAAAAAATTACCTTTTTTTTTCACTTAAAATTAATTCTTAGGATGGTTGACTCTACCATCTCTATTATAATTAGCCTGGGCATGTTTTCGCCATCTTGGTATTTTCGCAGTCTTTTTGCGAGAAACATTTCCTAAATTAAAATTTACATCAGTTCCGTCGAATGGACAACTCAGAACATGAGATAAACGAGATCCGTTATCTTTGTCGAATTTTTCCCGGTATTTGTGCCGCATGCTTTGATTTTCTCTAATCCTTGGCCGTGCCTTTTTCATCTAACCTAAAATTAATGACGTGGACTGTAAAAACATGATCCACGAGGTCTTCTTCCGTAGGAAACTCCAGCGAACAAATACGGTACACCTTCTGTACCGAATATCTTTGACAACCTTAAATGAATAAATAATAAATTTAAAGTGCTCACCATGTGAGCAGGATATGTCATCTATAATAATGAGGACACCATTTCCTATCTTCAAAATTTTTAGTATTGCGTTTGATAACTGTTCTGATAACCTGAAGTCTATACAGTTGACAAAGGCTAGGATTAAGAAAGCTGGAGTGGTGAATTGACCTTTTTAAGCCTGTGATCTTAACTAAATCCATAAACTGTTTTTAACAAAAGCTGATGATTTGCCAATAGATGACCGTCTGTTTATCCTATCACATCCAATTACAATTTAGAAATGCAACCATTACTTGTTTGTTGGCGAAATTCTATGATTTCAGCTTTTAAAAGTTTGATCATGCCCCCAATATCTTCAAATACTTTTTACAAAACACCGGATGGTGATCACTGGTATATCCCTCTTGAACACATCTTTCGCAGCCATGATAAAAAATTATGGCTCTTTATATTTTTTAAATAAGCCCTGACTGGAGCATCGTAGATGTAAGAATCTGTTTTGATTTTATAATGAACATTTTTGTAAAAGAATTCTTCTGACTGCAATTTTTGTTAACTCCATTTTGTAGTCTGCTAAATATTCGTTTGGAGAGTTAGGTTTTCCCTCTCCGCATAATAATATCCGTACAGCGTCCTTAATTGGCCAAAACTTCAAGTAAAGACTCTTGTACGGAGTCATTCCATCAATATTTATATCCAGATGTGGAACGTTACTTTTTTGGCTGATTAGAGATTTCAAAACTCTTTCATTTAAAAATTAACTTCTAATTACTGTCTACTACTTTAGTAATAATTCCTCAGTCTAACATATTTTTCGTCTCAGAATGTTCGTAAAAAACAACCATTCGGTTTCCAAAAATTTTAACAACAACATTGAAATCTGATAAAAAAGCGAAATTTTTAATTCTAAATTCTTTGTCGAGAGTTTGTCCTCTCATCACATTTAACACTCAACATTTTCCGTGATTGGTCTTGTCTCCAAAATAATTGGAATGTTTTTCGAAATCGTCCGGCGAGCGAAATTTTTTTCCTAATCCAATTTGTTAAAAGCGAAAAGAGTTCGAGTCGCTCACAAAACCTGTGCCTTTGAGCAATTTGCTAACTCCGTTAGGTTTGAAAAAAGCTCTGAGATTGTGATGCTGAGATTTTCTGTGTTTCTTTAAGTAATGACATCACCATTTGAAAACGATTTCTATGACACGAGTCCTCTTTAATCCTCGGAAGGAGTTCCCGCACGGATTTCGGGATTGAGAATATCGACTATTTTCTGGATCTTATATTTCTGCACTTCTAGGCGTTTTCGGAAGGGTTTTAGAACACTTTGGTAAAAACGGGTGCCAATACCTGAGCAATAACAAAATACGCAAAAATAATACCTCATTATTGGCCATTATTTCTAGGTCATCATTTCAAAAAAAACATTTGCAAGTAGAAAATGATTTTGTGTGTATGGGAATATATATACTGTATATATACACAATTTAATAAATGTAATATAATAATGATATTATTCGAATTTCGGCTCGTTTAGGTATAACTATACTTTGTTTTCAAATAGTAATGTGAAGAGGGGAAGTTACACACAGTTTGCATTCTCGGCCCGCATTGCAAAAAAAAAAAAAAGAGAAATTCCAGTCAAATTATTTTGAATTAATTAAAGACTTACGTCAGATGTTTAATTGATAGCTCCGGATAATTCGATGACACAATGTCTATAATATATTAAAAAATTCACAAATAAGTGTTAAATGAAATCGCGAACAAATAATCGTTAAATGAATTTTTTGTGCATCTCTATGAATTTTGCCTGATTTTTAATTATTATGTCCAGTCGACTGTATGTGTAATCGCTAACTTTTTATTTTGCGTTAACACGGTGACCGCATCTAAAATTTGAAGTTATACAGAAATACTTAGTTTTGATTAAAAACATATTTAAGAAAAAAGAATTTACCAAAAAGAAGAGACAAATCGCTTCTCCGGATTTATGTTCTTATTTTTAACGCCATTTAGTTACTCAATTGACAGTATAGCGTCCATTTTTCGCTCTAATATGTTTCTCGGTTATTTTCTTTTTTTGTTTTAATCAAGATCATTCAAATATGGTGAATTCCTGGAAAAATGTCTACATATTTAAAAATAGATTTTGAGATTTGATTCCAGGGTTTGTTGTGCGAAGTTGCGAACTTCTCTCATTTTTTTTCCTAATATTCCAAATTTTTTACGGCTTTTACTGTCAAATGGCAGGACCGTTTCTCCTTTCCGTTCTTTTCTGGCAAATGCTGTAATATGATGAAAAGGATCAAAAGATCCTTTCAGTCGAGGCCTGTTTACAATTATCCCGAAATTTCTCTGCGACATAAAGAACGCAAACTTCTTTTTCGATATCAATTAAATAATTCCAACAATATCTGGCTGCAAATAAAAAGTCTCCGCTCTTCAAGAAGCAATAAAGAAACTTGTATTCGTTGCTATTAAAACGTCTAAATTTTTGTGACGGTACAATCGATGCTTTGTCATAGCCCTGTCAAATAAGACCGTAAACTTCTTTTTCGATATGCCTTAAATAATTCCAAAAATATCTGGATGTAAAGTCAAAGTCTCAGTAGTGACTAGGGTAAGTTTGCCCGTAGGGTAGACGTCTGACCCAATTTGCCTCATCGTGTTAATGTCTCACCCTGGTTGGACTGACGTCTCGCATACCTGTCTGGTTTTTTTCGGTGGTGTTTATTTTTTTTCACGAGTTTTAATACGTTTTTTAGTTTTTAATACATTATTTTTCTCTTATACAATAATTCAAGCTGTTGTTGAGTCCGCTTCCACTAAAACGACATCCCCCTCTTCACTTTCACTTTCTTCCTCGTTGTTTTCATACTCGTAGTCACTTTCGTTTTCACTTTCACTATGTTCCTCCTCCTCCTGCTCTTCGTTTTCGTTCTCGCTGTCGGCTTCAATTTCCTCCTCCCCGTGGAGGATTGCGACTAACCGCTCGACGTCCTCATCATTAAAATCAACATCCGGAAGAGAGTTATCTCCTGCTTCGTCTTGAGGCTGCTTAGGTTGATCAGGTTGCTCAGGTTGCTCAGGTTGTTGAGGCTAAACGAGAAAAGAAAACAAAACCGGATGTTAGAAAACTTTTTAAATATATATAAATTTAAAAATCAAAAATATCCTTACCTGGTGCCAGGGTGCAGAAAAATTTGGTAAATGTCCATGTGGATCACAAGGCACGATTGAGATAAGTGAAATTATTTTATCCAGTTCCTGCACCATACTGCATTTTGTGCAGGGGTGCCTGGTGAGTGATGTGCTATTATCGAGCGGGCCATTTGCTCGACCTGCTTACGATAATTCTTGTAAATCTTGTTGAGTCCGCTTCCATTAAAACGACATCCCTCTCTTCACTTTCACTTTCTTCCTCATTGTTTTCATATTCGTAGTCACTTTCACATTTTACACACCCGGTCCACACGACTCCTCCAGGAAAACGCTCTGGATCTTTTTCCATGCAGAACTGCAGGATATTTCTTATATATTTATTGATATCTGGTACAGTCAACGTTAATATGTATTTCTTCTGAAAATGGAAAAATTTTCGAAGAATTTATCACCAAATGAAGTTGAACTTTTGCTATTTTTAGATTTTAAAACTTACAAGAGCATCTTTGAGTGTGAGGGTGGCGAAATTTTTTTCTAAAGTCCGAAATTCGCCAAGGCTTTTTCCTGGAAGACTTTTCACAGAGTCGTAATCCTCATCAGACTCATTCCGACTTTTATTACAATTTTTTTGCATCTCTATGAATTTTGCCTGATTTTTAATTATTATGTCTAGTCGACTTTATACTGTATTTGTGTATTCGCTAACTTTTTGAGTTAACATGGTGATCGCATCTAAAATTTGAAGTTATACAGAAATTTTAATTTTTTAAATTTTTACAGAAATATTTAGTTTTGATGAAAAACATTTGAGAAAAAAAATTACCAAAAAGAAGAGACGAATCACTGTAAAGTAATTCGTTAGGATCTAATTAAAAATTTTACTTACAATTATGTCCTCTGAACTACGGGAAAGCTCTAGGAACCTCCTTTGGAGGTCTGGTTAAATAAAGGAAAATTCGACCTTCCGAAGATAGCTCCTGACGAAGGTCAAAATAAAGGATAGTCGACCTTCCGAAGATAGGCTCCTGACGAAGGTCGGGATAAAGGGCTGGCCCGCACAAGACAGAACCTCAGAAGACAGGCTCCTGCCAGGGCTGGGTTAGCAGAGCTTTCAGAGCTTGAGTCTGAAAAGAAAGAACCAATTAATAATGCATTAAGTTAAAAATTTTTCAATTTCGAATCGCTGATCCGGATTTGTCTTCTTATTTTTAATAAGAATTTAGTTACTCAATTGGTCGGCTTAAAATTTCTGGGAATATTTCTCTTGAAGTTTTCGAAGTTGTTGGACTTTCGAAACCTGGAACAGTTAAAAAGATACAAATTTAAATTCTGTGGTTTTGTAATTTTTTCTTGATGTTAAGGGTCTGACTTTGCTAGGAAACTCAGCTGGAATATCAATTTTGATTTTTTGCAATTTTCGAGAAATCTCATCTTTAATTTCTGCGCTAATGTTAGTTTCTCGTGTTTTACGGATACATTATATTCCAAGATATATTTTATAACGCCAGATAACAAATGCATAGAATCTAACACAAAAATTAGTATCATGTCTATTTGTTATTAGAAACAAAGGGCTAATTCGTCCGGTAATTATTGAAAAAGATCTGTAAGATCTGTTAAATTTTGTAAAATTTTTATTATCTCTAAGATCATTATCTGACACACCCATAAGAATCTTGGCCCTTTTCGTATCTGATCAGCTTCTGCTTTTGGCTTCTACCATTAACTGATGTCTCTGATCTGTTTTTCGAAGACCCTCGATTCTATCCCGTGCGCAGTCATATATCTTCATTTTAATCTTATCTTCAATCTCTTATTAATCATTATTCTAATCTTTTTTTCAAGTCTGGTTTTTCCCCGCATGTATTTCTTGTGAGGTGAGTTTGGACGTGAGATCGATTTTCGAATTTTCTGTGGCAGCGGTCGCATTCAGTGGTGCAGGGTTGGTGGGCCTTGATTGATATTTATGATTTAAATTTTTTTGTTTTGTGGGTTGTTAGTGACAGATGTTGAAAAATCGTATGTTCTCTATGCATTTGAGTTATGAAGAATAGCAATGCTTCTATATGTTTCTGTTGGACTAACAATTTCGGTAACAATTACTCCGAAATTTCTCTGCGGCATAACGAACGCAAACTTCTTTTTCGATATCACTTACATAATTCCAAAAATATCTGGCTACAAATGGAAAGTCTCTATTTATATTTATTTATATTTAAATATAAAAATACTATAAAATCATTTTCTTTTTCTAAATTAATTTTAATCAGGTACCGAATAATTTTAAAATTTAATTGTTGTCGTCCGTGAGGATTCGTTCCAGCTCTGCCAACTCGGCTTCAATTTGCTGCCACGGAATGTTCTGGTTCTGCACGCTTATGTTCTGGTCATCATTTTCCTCGACAAATCCTTATTTGGCTCGTTTTCTTCCATAGGCTCCTTTTCTTGTGTTTGGTTTCCGTCCACAACATTGTTTTCTTGCTCGACCTCTTCTTGGTCCTCCCTCTCCTGTGGCTGGTGCCAATCCCTGTATGGAAGATGGACGAGACGATCGCACGGGACTATGGCGATTGCCTTCAAAATTTTGTCGACTTCGTTTAACATTCCGCACTTCAGGCAGGGAGTATCTGCTGAGTAATGAGCCAACAGGGAGCACGACATGTTGCTCACCTCTTGGCGGTGATCCGTGTAAAATGCAAGGCACTCGCATTTCACACAAATGGTCAAAAAGGCCCCTCCGGGATATTCGCGCGGATGAGCCGCCGGATCACACATTAGGCACCCGTTTAATGTCCGGATCAGTTCATCGATCCGGACAAGGGTGCTGCAGCGGGGACAATTTTGACCCATCATGTGGGCCACCGCAAAGCATTGCCCCCGTAAAACTACCTCCCTCCTTGCGTTGAGTTCCTCTATCGTGTTGCACTTGATGCACAGCATCCTTCCTTCCTTTCTGATGTTGTTTCTCGCCTTGAATCGCAAAAGTTGCTGCCCAGCTCAAGATGCCGAAAATCGAAGAAATGATGAAAGGGCTGATTCGGAGGGTGAATTTATAAGGGTGACAAAAATTCAGAACATTCCAGGTTTTACTAAAATCAGTTGAGCCATATTCCGTGTAAAACGTTTAAAAAAATTTATTCGACGTCTGGCCAAAAATAGGCCTAAAAAAATTTAAATTTGAGGAAGCTGCTTTCTTTCGCCTCTAATGATTGGAAGGCTACTAAAAATATTTACCTTATAATATTGTCCTGATGAAGATCTGGATTTACTTTCCAATTACTAAATACTAAACTAATTGCTCTTGCTAAATTTGTTAAATTTCTGGGACATCTTTCCTGTAGGATTCGTCATTTCCATCCCGGCTAACCTTTTGTAGTGGACCAAATATAAGCTGTCTTAGTCTTGCGATATCTTTAAAGAAAAAAGAAAGAATAAATTGTTAAATGGTCATTGGAAATTTTTTCTAGTGAACTTAAAGACTTACCTACCGTGCTTTTTTCTTGCGCACAATCGCTCATTGTACCATATATAAGTTGTCTCAATAACGCAACGTCTGTAAAAGAAAAGATGTTAAAGATAGAAGATTGATCAGAATTTTTTTTTTGTTTTTTCAGGTAAATATATAGCCCTACCGACTGTGCTTTTTTCATCATCAGCTAATCGTTCCATGATATCGTCTAAATAAGCTGTTTGCATTTCTTCGCTATAAACCTGGTGAACCGAAACGTTATGAGTAGATAATGTCGATCCGGATGTGCTTGGAACTGGTTCATTCTGCTCCCCTGGTTTTTCTAAAACTAGAGAAAGGTAAATGCTTCACCAAAAAATATTACTAGCCAAAGATATATTTTTTTAGGCCTACCTGGGATTCCTTGCAGTTCGGGGTTTTCCGGATTTGTATCTGGCGTTTGTGGTTCAGTTACATCCTCGAATATTTTTAAAAGATCATCCAGAATGCCAACAACTACCTCATCTTTTTCTGTATTCTCTGTACCGAGTCCATGCTTATCGTCCACCGTCTTGGGATTTTCCTCCATTATCAATATATATAAGGACTTGAAATTTTTACGTTATAATTCTTTTTTTATTAAATAAATTAATCATAGATTAAAACAACACGTAAGCAAAACATAAAAATTAAAATCAGAGCTTTAACACAGAAATTAACATAGACAAAAACCATTTAAAGTACATCCATACAAAAGAATGATTGGAGTTAGACTGAAGAAGGTTCAAAAAAATTGAACGCGTTCATTCTTGTTATTGATTCAGGTTGTTAGGACACCGCGAATATTTTGTTTTAAAAACTGTTTTATTTGTGATGCGCGAAATTTCATTACCTATTTTTTTTTTTATTCTTTTTTTATTCTATTTTTTTTTATTTTTAGAAATTCAATTATATAAGTTATGATTTTTGCGTCTTTTAACTCAAACGTCAAAATTTTTGAACATTTGTTTTTTAATTCCTAAGTTTTAGATTCGAATTAGAAAATTTTTTGGTTGTCTTCCTCGGGCTGAAATTTTTTAAGAATAACATCTCAATTTTTGTAAATTCCTAAAATTGGTAATATACGTTTCATTTATTATATTCTTTCAAAATTTTGTTGTGAAATTGGAACGGATCGGGGAAAACTTTCTTGATAAAATTTTGCAATGGTGTCCGTCAATGGTCGTCGACAATAGGTCCAATCTTACTTAGTTTTATATTCTCGTCAGTTTTCCTGAAGATTGATTTGGTTGCGATCTAATTTAAAATGTCCATTGGGATTAAAATTTCATTTTGAACTTCCAAATTTAGGTTACGGTAAAGATTGTAAAATAGGAATAATTCATATATAATTAATATATAAATTATATACAAATTTGACTTGCGCTGAAACCCAGCCCCTTTACCATGTCCTACATTTTTTTATTCATTTTTTGATCAAGGAAGAACGGGCCGAAAGAGAAAATTTGCTTTAATCGCAAAATTATAACATTTTTTACCGACATATGCTTTTTAAATCCTAAAAAGACATATGCTAATTAACTCTTGTAAATTAATGTAAAAAAAAAATAAATAAATAAATAGAAAAAGAAAAAAAATAAATAAAAAAAATAAAAAAAGATCGATATAAATTAAACTAATTTAAATTAAATTTTTTGTGTTTATGTAAAATATCATTTTATTAAAACGGTTATCAATATTAAAACGGTTTAAACACATAACAGATGTAAAAAACATTCCTTACAGAGAAAATAATCTTGACATTTATACTACACTACAAAACTTATTCCTTAAGGAATAAAAATTTTACGCATTCATGGACTATACAGTCTATCTCAGTAATTTCGTTCAGATTTCAACTGACTGAGAAAAAACAAAATCGTAATTCGAAGGACGAAATCGAAATAATCTAAGGCACTTCGTTGGCTAGGCAAAACCGGCCGGTTCACCGTCCGGTTTTTTAAAAAAAAAGTTTTTTTAATTAATATTTTTAAATGTTAATATTGCATTAAATGGGGCGAAACTTATACCAAATTGTTCCTTATTGTTAGAAGAAGTCGAATATACATGTTAAATACGTCGGTATGCTTAAATTACGTCAATATATTCGCAAAATGAACCGATTGTTTATGTTTTTTTACATCGGCCATTTTGTTTTCTATGTAAACAACATTAAATTTTGCGAATATTGGCGTAATTTAAGCTTACCGACATATTTAACATGTATATTCGACTTCTCCTAATAATAAGGAACAATTTGGTATAAGTTTCGCCCCATTTAATGCAATATTAACGTTTAAAAATATTAATTAAAAAAACTTTTTTTTTTTAAAAACAGGACGGTGAACCGGCCGGTTTTGTCTAGACAACGAAGTGCCTAAAAAAAATTCATAATTGCGGATGGTACGGGGAAACTTTTCATTGCCGGCTGTTGCGTGTCATGACCGGTTATTAGTAGTGTCTGGAAGATTTGCTGTCTATCCACTGATTGGGTGCAAAATGCTTGTATACCACAATAACCACCTGTGATATGCTTCCATGCAACAGGCATAAATTTCTCCTCGGAACCAAAGTCGAAAAATTAGACATAATCATTTTATTTATATATTCATTATGGATAATGAAGTAATTTTTATTTCAAATTTTCTGAAGCAGCTTTTAAGTTTTATAAATCTCTAATATTACCAGCCATCATAATTTTTAATCCCAAAACTAGATTTAACGCATTTCTGCAAATAAGTTTTGAGCCAGATTATGATGAATAGTTATTTTAGGATTTTAAAACCGTTTGTTGCTCCGGAAATTTTTTTACTGTCATTAAGTTGGTTAATTATAATTTTTAAACATACGATTTTGTCCTTTAAACTTAAAAAAAAAAAAAAGAAGTTATTTCTTTTTTTAAATTACTGAGATTTTAAAAATTAAATTCCGTAAAAACTAACAAAATTTAAAAACACCTGTGGTATTTTATGTGGCAGAAAATTAAGCAATGCTTCCTCAACGACTCTTTAGTGCGAAATTGCTTTTCACATTTCTTACATTTAAAACGGATATCCTCCAATCGTTTTTTTGATTTTTCTTTAAATAAGCCCCGTGGCCGAGTGCGGGTTAGAAAATTTTTGGAACACGACACTGAATATTGGCATCGTTCACAGAAATGCGATTTGTCCCTGTTATTCCTTATGTGATGCGTTAAGGTCGCAAGGTTAAAATGTGTTTTATCACATTTTGGACATTTCCATTTGGAATTCTCGTTTTTTTTATCGACAACGTTTTGCAAATTTATTCCGTCTGTTTTTTTGCAATCGGCACGAATTTTCTTGATTATTTTCACAATTAATCCTGCTTTGCGCTGGTAGATTTTGCTCATGGGCTCGTAACCACATTTTTCCACTGTTTCTTCGTCAGTGCTTTTTGCAGAATTCGTTTCTTCGTTTTCAACTTCGAAGGAACCACTTCTCGTTTCGAACGTTGAAGGTGAAGATGCTGGTGCTGATGCCGAATCTTCTAAATATTCTTCTTGAGTGCTTGGGGATTCTTCTTCTGAAGTGTGCTCCGATTCTTCTTCTGAAGCAGACGGCGGTGAGTCTGGAGTGATATTCGAATTTTTCATCTTGTAAAGGTGGAAAATTCTCAGAGATGCTTCTCCATCTCGTTGTACGAACGATGCTAAATCTGGAGTAATATCAGGATGTTCCGAATGATAATGGCGGAAAAGTTCAACGATGTCAAAACTTCCAAAAGCGCAAAGGCAGCAATAGTGGGTTTCCCGTTCAGCATTTTCATGAGTATTCCGTGATTCGTCTGCTGCAAGATTTTCGTTATCGTTCGAATGTGCCCTGTCGCAATGCTCGGCAATTTCTCCTAGTTCGATTAATACGTCGCAATCTGAGCAGTGGCAGTACAAGAGCTCATCGTTTCCGATTTCTTGTGATTTCGTTTTTGGTCTTTTAGGCAGACTTCCACTTTGGAGATTTGGGGAAGACAGATGAGTACCGTTGAAATGCTTCTTATAATCATCAGCATTCGACGTTTCATAAGGACAATCAACGCAATAATACATGAATTGAGCATCCCCCGATCTTCCTGCTGCACCCTGATGGTTACCCGGAGGATTTCGAGATGCTTCTGCGTGTGCAGTAGTTTCCGGATGTTCTCCTTCATAATGGTAAAACATTTCAACAAGGTCGGAACTTGCAAAATCGCATTTACAGCAATGGTTTTGATGGTATATCTTGAAATGTTGGAGCATTTCGGCAGCTTCAAAACATGAAAAGGTGCAAAGGTCACATTGGTGGAATCCCCATTCATCCTTTTTAAAACGTGTTGGCTTTTGTTTTGAATCAAAAACTTGCGCCCCACCGCTGGATTGTTGAGATTCCGTTGCTTGCGACCGGTAAACATGATTTCGGAGGTAATGGTTTTGAAAGTCCTTGAGTCTATTCGTTTTAAAATCGCAATACACGCATGGATATTTGTATAGAGCTGTAGCGTTTTCGTCATTTTCTTCTGTAACAAGTGAGAAAGAACTTAGAGAAGCTGTACATATTGGTATTTCTTTTTCGATATTTTATAAATTACAAAATTAAAGCTTCTTATTTTTTATTACATTTTACCTTGATTTTCGGAAGACTGAATTAAATTTTTCGATGTCGACTCTGCTTCTTGCGAGCTTTCTGATGGGTTGTCAAATCGGTGACATTCCTCATCCGAAGTTTCATGCTCTAAAAATTGAAAGTAATACTAGAAGCCATGAATTGAATGTCCAGTAGGGTGTGTCATTTTAAAAAAAATTTTGAAATGTTGGGGGGCTTGTTAAAATTCGGCTTCTTTCAGGTGTAAAACCGCTAAAAAAATTTTTTTTTGATTTTTTTTAACCTCTTAGTGGCACTTTAGCTTTTTAAAAATTGAGCAAACATGGTCTTTAAACTCCGTTTTTTTTTATCCACTTTAAGAGCCTAAAAAATATTTTAAAAAAATGTTTTCTTATGTTTTCGAGGTCGTAGAACACGATTTTCACTATCCCGAATTTTTCCGATTAACCCCTGTGACGTCATTAGCGTTTTTATCGAGCTTATATCTAACTTTTTCGTCTGAAATTCGGCTTAATCTCGATTTTGGAGCCCTGAAAATTTTTTTATTTGATTGGTATAACTCATACTTATTTAAAAATACTCGTAGAACACGAATTTCATCATCCCGATTTTTTCCGATCAACCCCTGAGTAGAGGTATAAGTGTAAATTTGGTTTTTATGGGGGAAAAATGAATTCTTTTTTAGCCTAAAAATGGCCACAACTCCTCACCAGTTCGATTTAGAGGTCATATTCAATGACATTTTTTAGTCAGGACACTCTAATTAATAAAGATGTTTTGTGATTCGGCTCAGTTTCCAAATTTTTTTTATGGTCGGAAAAAATTTGGAACTTGAAAAAAAATTATTGGCAAAATTTTCCGACCGTAAAAAAATTTTTGGAAATTGATTCGTGTTCTACGACCTCGAAAACAAGAAAATATTTTTTCAAAATATTTTGTAGGCCCTTAAAGTGGATAAAAAAATGAAGTTTAAAAGACCTTGATTGCTCAATTTTTGAAAAGCTAAAGTGGCCTTGGGAGGCCACTAAGCGGTTAAAAAAATTAAAAAATTAAAAAAAATTGTTTAAGCGGTTTTACAGCTTAAAAGAAGCCGATTTTCAACACGCGCCCCAACATTTCAAAAATCTTTTTTAAATGACACACCCTAATGTCCAGTGGCATATACACTTTTCACACTAAAGATATGTTCAAACTTCCAAAAAAGTGTAATGGTCATAACAACAAATTCAGTAAAAATCGTCTAGTTAATTCATAAATATTGCTTGTAATTTTTTCTTTTAAATTTATTTGTCAGAACGAAAAAAGCAGGCGACTTGCTTACCGAAACCGGAATCTGCACTGTACTCGGAATTCCATAGAGCTTGCCGACGTTTAGATTTCGATTCCCTTGATTGTTCGTCCATCTAAAATGATGAAATTAATTTATTTTGACGAATTACAAAACAGAAAGTAAAATAAAACTTTTACTTTACTTTAAAAATTTTATAAAATAAAACGTTTAATTTTAAAAATGGGAGATGAGATAGTTTAAAAAATGAAATATGTAACTTCTAAAACAAGTTGAAATTATTATTATTTTTTTTTTTTTTTTAAATTTTGACCTGCAAGGTCGGTGTGCTACAACGGAATAAAAAGTAATTTGTCGATTTCAGTGAGAAAAACCGTACCTGTTAGCTCATGTTCAATATTTATAGTTTTATTATTTGTTTTAACGATTTTGAAGTATTTTTAAGATTTTGAATTAAGAGAGAAGCGGGCAGATGCTGGGGTTTTAAAACAACACTTAGCTTATGGAAACTATTAATTATTTTTTAAAACTGTTTTAATTGCTAAAATTTAACGTTTTTTTATGTAGATAAATTTTGTTATGTTAAACGTAAAAAATAACTTTACATTGCAATATTATAACATTTAAAACACTTAACTCTTGTATAAAACAATGCTTACAGACAGAAAATCTGATGTCTAATATTTGTAACCGAAAAGCAGATTTCTTAAGAAGTAACAATCATACGGTCACGTGGTTTGAACTTGCAAAATTGAAATGTTAAACAATTTTTTAAAAGTATAACAATTCACTTTAAAAAAAAAAAAAATCTTAATTCGAAAGACAAAATCGCATCCAGCTGAAAATTTATAATTACGGAGAAAACTTCTTAACTGCGGGGTGCTGCATATCCTTTGGCAGTCGGCGAAATGTTTGTTTAGCACAATAACCAGCGCAGCTACGATATGCTGCCACGCAGTCATAAATTTTTCCTCAATTATAAACCAAAACATTATAAAGATAAACGTCTCAAAAAGTCGTCGGAAATCAAATAATTTCCATTTCAGTGGAGCATTTAAAAGTTTTCAGAAGCAGGTTTTATAAGTTTTATGATCTAATAATTTCTAACCGTCAAAAGAATCAAAAACTTGATCTAAGCCTCTGTGTCAAATAGGCATTACGAGGCTGACGGTTAGTAATTTTTTATGATCTTAAAACTGTTCGTTGCTCCGGAAAATTTTTTCCTGTTGACAATTTCGTTAATTACAATTTTTGGAACTACGATTTTATCCGTCGAACAATAAAAACAGAAATTTGTTTTTTTTTTTTTTAATTTCTCAGATTTTAAAAATTAATTTTGTACAAATTAACATAAAACATTAAAACACTTAAGGCATTTATGTAGCAGAACAAATTAAACAGCGTCTCCGAAATTGCTTTTCACATATTTTGTGTAAATTTGAAACGACTAACGTCCTTCGAACGCTTTATTACTTTTTTCTAAAAATTCGGACCACGTAGCCGAACACGGAGTAACACAATTTTTCGAATTTTGGCGGCATTGATTACAGAAATGTGATTCGTCTGTAGTATTCCTTATGTGATGCATAAAGGGCGCGAGATTAAAATAGGTATAGTCACATTTTGGACATTTCCATTTGTAACTTTGAATTTCGTTGTTAAAATGCTTATGCAAATCGATTATGTCTACTTTTTTGCAATTAGCGCAACATTTTTCGACTACTACCGCTTCAGCTAATCGTGCATTGTGCTCGGGAGCAGTCTTAAGAAAGTGGCGGGACGTATTCGTTTCGGGTGCATAAGCAGACACTTCCACGGTTTCTTCGTCGGTACTTTTTTTAGGATCGGTTTCCTCTTCTTCAGAATCGGTTTCCTCTCCTTCGGAATCGGTTTCCTCTACTTCGAATGCGCCACTTCGAGTTCTAAATACTGAATGGGAAGATCTGCTTGTCGATGATATGGTGTGAACGATGGGAGGCGTCGGGGCTCTTCTGTCTTCTTCTGGCAGATGCTTTGGTTCTTCTTCGAAAGCTTCCCTCGTTTCTTCTGGCAGGTTCTTTGGTTCTTCTTCGGAAGCATCTTTTGTTACTTCTTTTGAAGACTTCCCTGATTCTTCTACTTCGCCTGTGGTAAACGGCGGTGAATTTGAATTAATATTCGGATGCATCGTGTTGACATGGTTGAGATATTCAACAGGATCGAAGCATTCGAAATCGCAAAAGATATTCAAGCAACGGAAAAGTTCTTGTTCAGGAATTGACCGAAATTTCCGTGGTTCTTCTGTCCCTTCAGTTGGACGATCTGGATTGTCATTCAAACGTAGTTTCTCGCAGTGCTCGTCAACTTCACCAGGTTCATAACATTTATCGCATACCTCGCAATAATAGAAATCTAGTTCGCATTTTTCAACATCTGATGGTCCGACTCCTAGTTTTTTAGGCCTGTCTTCACATTGGCCGTTCGCGGAATAGACATGAACAGCATAAAAATGGTCGTTCAAATCTTGATCACTCGAACTTTTATAACTACAGGCAGGGCAGCGGTTACCGTTTGGAGTATTACTCGATTCCTCTACGCCTCCTGCTGCACCTTGAGAATCAACTGGTTCATTCCGGGATGGTCCTTCGACTCCTGATTCTCCTCCGGGCGCATCCTGAAGATTATCTGGAGGATCCCGTGATGCTTTTACAACTTCTAATGAGGACGATGCTGAATCTTGAAAAATATTCGAATGCGATGCTTGACAATTTTTCACGTGGTCCTTAAATTTAGTCTCTTCTATTAAAAAACATTGAAAGTCGCAATTTGGGCAAGTCTGAGTCCAATGCTCTGCTTGGCAGTGTTCAAAAAGTATATCAGCGTTATAATGACATTTAAAGGTACAATAATCGCATCGGTAAGTCTCGCTTTCACTCGGAGATAGTTCAGGTTCCTCTAGGAATGGAGAGTTACGAGAAAGATGTTCATCCGTTGACTGTTGTGGTTCCTCTGGTGGGAGCGTTAGATTAAGATGATTAGCTCGGAAATGATTGTGAAACTCGACGATGTTTTCTGTTTCAAAAGAGCAATAGACGCATCTGTGCACATGAAGTTTTTCTTGGGATTCTTTTTCAGTTGCTTCAGATGAAGGTAGACATGTAGGGCTTATTTTTTGGTCTGGAGCTATGGCGTTTTCTTCCTGCGGTACCCTTCCATCTGAAAATTAAAAAAAGAGATAATGATAATAATTTCATAGGCGCATTACAGCTACACATACAGCTTTTCACTCAAATTTTCGAAAGCTTCCTCGCATAATTCAATTTTCTCGACCGATAACGGGTTGTGTCCCTTACCGTATTTAATGTTCTTTAATACAAAGTGATAACAGGAACAAATAACAAGTCGAAAATGGACATCCAACGATTTCGCCAAGCAAAGCAATACTTAATAGAATAGAAAAAATTAGAGAAAGATTCGAGGTTCCGTCAGGTTCATCTTTAGCTTTAGCTTTCGGCGCCATTTCCAAATTCAATATTTTCTAAAGTCAAGATTTATCTTTTCAGACTTTGTTCTGCTGAAATATTGTGCTATGTCAGGCCTGTAGCCAGCCAGGTGCAAAGGCGGGAGGGGGTGAACCCTGCAGTAGTAAGTGAAAAGGGTTGAGCGTCCTTTACATTTTTTAATGTAGCTAAAGTGATTAATGTCACCCCTACCGACCTTTGAAAACTTTTCGCACCCTTGGCTTACAATGCTGGATACGGGCCGGCTGTATTTTTGCCAAAATAAATTAATTTCAACTCTAATCGAATTTTTTTTCTTTTCTTTTCAGGTAAGTTCAGACCAGGATTAGTGGCTATCACCTGGAGATATTTCATTTCATATTATTATCTTTTCGGTGCAGAATCGATTTTTCATATATCGGCTAGGGTGGGCCGATAAAAGCGAATTTTTGAATTTCAAAACGCCTGATATGGGAATCCATGCCTTTTTATAATACTATTAACCCTGATTTTTTGCAGATTTTTTTAAGGTCATCTTGAGGTCGCGCAATGACCTTGAAGCTTTTGAAAAGCCATATAGGGGAAGAAAATAAGAATTTTTTTTTTTGCTGAAAAAGTATCGTTCCCTATCGGAAATTTTGCGTAGATTACGAATATGAAGCCTAAAATAATTTTAAGTGTTCGGTTTTTGAGCTTCATGCCTATTTTCTAAACACTGAAATACTTTAGGTTGCTTCTTCTTTTGGCTTAAAAACTTTTCACAGAACTGAATTTTGGACATTATATTCGTAATCTACGCAAAATTTCCTATAGGAAGCAATACTTTTTTCAGCAAAAAAAATTCTTATTTTTTGCCCTTATATGGGCTTTTCAAAAACTTCAAGGTCATTGCGCGACCTCAAGATGACTTTCAAAAAATCTCAAAAAATTCAGGGTTAATAATATTATAAAAAGGCATTGATTTCCATATCAGGCGTTTTCAAATTCAAAAATTCCCTTTTTTCGACCCACCCTACTTTACAAGCCCAACTGCCCCCTTGGTTCTTCGTTCTGTCAACGGGCCCGACATTATTGTAAAATCCTAACAATCTTTAAACGGGAAGCAGAATTGGCTAAAATTCACTTAAAAAGAGAGGCGTGGTCATTTATACTTAGCACATTAAACAGCTTTGAAATTGAACTAATAAAAAAATTCGATTCACCCCCAAATAATGCTAACGGAATACCAAAACCAAGCTCGAACCATCATCAGTGAGCCTGAAAATCTTTAAATTAATATTACATTTATGTCTATCCTTAGGCTTTCATTTTTCTAAAGCACTTACATTATTACCATTATTTTATGATTAACAATTTTTTTTTTTTTTTTTTTTTAAATATCTTACCTTGATTTTCTGAAGATTGACATTTTTTTTCTGTTGTCTCCTCTTCGTCGAAAAAATCCGTAAAACTCAGAGATTCGTAATAGTTCGCATGTTCGTCTGATTCTGAAAAATTGGATAAAATACTTTTCAGAAGAGGTCTGTGTTCGATGGCGTCTCTAGCAGTATGGCAACCGTGGCCAAAAACCTATCCGAGATTTATCTTTCTCCTGTTTTTTTGGCTTAGTTCCCTCATAAGTTAGTTTGAGCAGGAACCATCAATAAAAAACAAGCATTCACTGCGAGAAATTTCTAGGTATCCAGGTTCTCTACTGAGATACGTCTTTTGATCCTTCAATGGCGATTAAAGGGGCAATGTAAATGCTTCGTTTTTTAGGTAGTGGACTAGTGGACTACTTTTTACTTTTTTCATTTGCTATAAAAATCCATACCACGTCATTCCTAGGCAGTTTTGAGGCAGCATTGGAAAAAACTTATTTCCAAAATCGAAGGATTTCTTACCGGTATCGGAATCTCCAGATTCCAACTCGCTTTCGTTTCGATCATTTTCTTCAGGTTTGTTTTCGGATTTCCTTTCTTGCTTACCCATGTCTGAAATAAGGAAATCAATATTTACTTTGGCAAATTGTAAGACGACAAAAAAATTATTAAAATTATTTGAATTTGTAGTTTGTAACCGAAAAAAAAGTACTTTTGGCGTACATTATGGAACTAAATATTTTTAATTCAAAAACTGTCTCGTGATTTTTTCGTGCAGAAGATAAAGTGGGAATTTCAAAAAGGTCGAGAATTTCACATGAGGCTTTTTCTTAAATTTTCTTCCTTATAAAAAAATTAGCACGTTTTACTGATTTTTTAGGCATACTAAAATCAGAATTAGATGATGGTCATATAGTTTTCCTGAGGTTATTAAAGAAAAAAGCTCTTTTGCTTTTAGGTTATCGAGGAATTAATTTGCAATTAAAAAAAAAAAAAAATTGAATTCGAAAGTTTTCGAACTCTATTTTTTTTTTTTTTTAAAGGAGACTTGATAAACAATGCAGTTTAGTCCAATGTGATGACCAAATTAAATTAACTCATAAATTAAAACAGGAGAAAATGTGGAAGAGGCCTATATATAAATTAAACTGGTATGAAAAAAAATTTAACTTGAAATGTGAGTCAGAAAAATATATTGAAAAATGAAGAAGAATGCGAAGGTTAGCTTTCGAATGGAATATTTATTTCCGATTAAAATTAATAAACTCAAAAAATTTTCACTTTAACAAAACCAAAAATGGTGATGACGACAACAAAAGTTGTGACCATTTTTTTCCTTTCGATTTAAGTTGCTGCAAAAAAAAAAAATGTTTGAGCTTTTTTAAGTTTAAAAAGTCGTCAACTAATAGGATTTCTTGAACAATTAATCCTAAACTTCAATTTTTTTTTCTTTCTTTTTTGAAGATAATGACGAATTTTTTCGTTTTTCATTGGCTTTTTAAAATTAAAATAATTTTTCTTGAAAGCTTTTGCGGTATATTTTCTTAAAAGCGTCTTGAACAACGGCCATTGTTGAAATACCCAAGTTGGATTTTCGACCCTGAATTCTCCGGAATTAGAAAACGAATTACTAATTTATTTGATTCAGTTTAAATAAATTAAAAATTTACCTGTTTTTATAGAAAGAAGTATGGGTTTCAATGTCCTTGTTCCGTGCTCTTAACGATAATCCTACGTATTTTTTAATTTAAATCTCAAAGCAGCCACATTATACAGGTCCCACGACTGATAATAAATACAACGTTTAACATTTAAACATTTAAAACGGAGAATATTTAAAACAACATTACTTTTAAAAAAGATATAATTTTTAAAAAAATTTTTAATATTTTTTAATATTTTGACTGCAAGTTCGATCTGCTACTGCGGCATAAAAGGTAACTTCAGTAAATTTTAGCAACAATAATAGAACCTGCCAGCTCATGTTTTAAGATGAGTACAAATAACTTTAAAATATTTTTCAAGTTTAAATTGAAGGAAAATTAGCCAGAACTTTAAAATTATGTTTAGCTTATTCCGAATACATGTATTTTTTTTAAAGTTGAAATGCAATAGCATAACCCCAAGCCTATTTTATTTCCAATCCCGTTTTTTGAAAAGACTTTTTAAAAGTGATAATTTAAATAAGCCGGAAATATATTTTGTAGATTCATTGCAATGCTAATTTATTTAAATCGACATTGATGAAGGGCGATAGTGGACGAATGCAATGGTGCAGCTATCATTAAAAGCTTATTTTATATCTGATACTGAGCTTATGCTAAAGCAAAATTTATTTCCATTTGAGGAAATGTAAGATATCATTGCATTGTATGAATGTAAAGAAAATGAAAAATAAAAATAAGTTTAAGATAAGTTATAAATAATAAAATAAGTTTAAGATAAGTTATAAATAATAAAATAAGTTATAAATAGTAGAATAAGTTATAAATAATATAAAAAAAAAAAAAAAAAAAAAAACTAAGCTCTTGGTTTTATAATTTTTTTTTTTCTGGGAGTTTTATTGAGCTTCCGTTTTCCTACATTCCAGGATTATAAAAATAAGCCGGGATTCCAGAAATTTGACACTATGAAAGCGATAAAAATTGGAGGAATAATGTGAATGTGACTGTCAATGAGTTTAAACGGCCTTACCCAAGAAAAAGTGTTATAAAATTTTATAACTATTTATAAATTTTTATAATTAAAATTTTTAACTCAGCAATATATAAATTTTAAGCTTGAATTGCACTACATTTAGCATATGGGGACTTTATAAGCTTTTTTTTAAACATTTTTCATGAGAAAAAAAAGAGAAAAAAAATTCCAATTTTTTGGAATAGAACCCAGGCTTTGTGGTCGACTTACCAGCCACCTTTATCCACTACACCACTTTTTAACTGATTTTTAAAAGCGGCAATATGGTTCTTAAGTTGCCAATTATTTTGACTTATAATATTTTCCAGATTTTTCCGAATTTTCGGTTTATTCCTTGTATTTTTAATTTGACAAAGCCTCAAAAATAGAGAAAAGCAGAAATAGAAAGATTCGGAAAGCGTTAAAAGAAAATAAAAAAACTTATAAAAAAAAAATGAAAATATTTTTTGTTATAAAACTTTATAACGAATAATAAATAGATGTCTTTTCTGGCGGGTTATAAAAATTTTATAACGAAGTTTTAAGTTTTTAACAACTCAATTTTATAACACTTTTTCTTGGGTACCTAGTTCCAAAAAAAAAGCTCGAAATTGAGAAATTCAAAACGCATTTCGTTTTTGAAATCTTCCGCCTTTTTTTTAAAATAAATTCCGACCTTTTTTATAATTTTTTTTTCGTAATCCATATTAATTGAAAATTCCTCGAAAAATAAAAAAGGATTCACTACTGTCGAATTTCGTTAGTTGTGAAAGGTCAAAAAAAATTACAGCGTTGCCAATTTTCTTTAAAAAATATACGATTTTATCACAAAAAATATAAGCAACAAAAACAAATTAAAATCTTAAAATAAAAAAAATAATTAAAACCAAAGAATTTCTTAGCTGCAGTCGTTTGAAGTGGCGTTCACCGATTGGTGTTACGAATAGCACCATAATGCTCTAATTTTTTACCTCAAATTGAATTTTAAAAACTTTGTCACGCTGAGGAGATAATTTATGTTTAGTCATCTTGCTCGTGAAAAAGTTCATTATTCAATTTTAAGATAAACGAGCCTTGCTATTCGTCCCAGCCAATGGAAAGAATTTCAAATGACGATACTAAAAATTTTTTAAAAATGTCATCCTTGGCTTTTTTAAGAATTATTTACAAAATGCGGTGCGGGCTTTGTATACTTTAACATTTTATCTGTTTGTAAACCGTACAAAACCAATCACAGTACTTTTGCAGGTAATTTTTTTAAATTTTAAAAACAAAAGCAAATTTTGTTGAAAAATTGTTGAAAAAATAATAAACATTTTTTTTTTTTTTTTTACTCTATTCCGACCGTACTTTTAATCCGCTAACATCTCGGATGACAAACAGAAAAATTTGTCGCAGTTAAAAAATGTGTACGACAAGTTGGGCATAAATTTACACGTTCGGTACAATGTACGGATGAAACGTGCTCCAACAGGCATCCCAGGTCTGCGAAATCTCTGGCACAAAGGGCACATTTATAAATTTTCTCTGCGTGGCTCTCGCTCATGTGCCTTAAAAAATTTTGAAGACTTGAAAATGTGAACTGGCAACCCTCGCATCTCAAGGGGTCGCTCACTGAATGCTTTAAAAAATGTTTTACGTAATTTTTTTGGAATTTGAAATTTAAACGGCAAATTCCGCATCGTAAACTCTCAGCCCCGGTGTTCCTTTCCTGATTCGATTGATTGATGATACTTGGGCTTTGAGCTCCATTTGTCGTAACATTTTCCGGAGGAAGTTGAGGTTTAGGATCAGGACTTTTAGAATGGTCGAGTTCAGGGTTTTTGGGAAAACATTGAGGGCATTCCGGTTCCTGGTTTTGAGAACATTCAGGATCAGGACTTTGAGGTGAATAGTCATTTGATTTTTTAAATACTTCGACGTTCTCACACGATCTTTGAGGCTTGGATTTGTTCAGCGTCTTACTTTCTGGTTTGGGAGAAGTGTTGCATGAATCGCTAGGAGAGCAGGATCTTGATTCTGGACCTGGAATCACAAAAATAAAATAATGTAACTTTGTTCATGTAGATCATATGTAACTAACTTAGTAGCACCATTTCCTTTAAGAACTCATAATGTCAGAAATTTTTGTGGGGATTCTTTCTGCAGATACAGATTAGCTTGATTAACACTTTCCGAAAATGCGAGAAAATGTAGAATCAGGACATTCAAGATCAGAACTTTTAGCATGACATTTAGAATCCTGACTTTTAGGAGAAAATTTAGGATTAGGACTTTTAGAAGAAGGTTTAAGATGAAGACTTAGGAGGTGATTTAAGATCAGGGCTTTTAGAAAATTTTGAATCAGGAGAAGATTTATGATAAGGACTTTTTGGAGAAGATTTAGGATTAAAAACTCTTAGGAGAAGATTTAGAATCAGGGCTTTTAGAAGAAAATTTAGAATCAGGACTTTTACAAGAAGGTTTTAAAAACTACTAGGAGAAAATTTTGAATCAGAATTTCTAGAAGAAGATTTATGATCAGGACTTTCGGAGAAGATTTAGGATTAAAAACTTTTAGAAGAAAATTTAGAATCAGGACTTTTAGAAGAAGATTTAGGATTAAAACTCTCAGGAGAAGATTTAGGATTAGAAACTCTTAGGAAAAAAATTAGAATCAGGACTTTTAGGAGAAGATTTATGATGAGGACTTTTGGGGATGATTTTCGATTAAAAACTTTCAGAATAAAATTTAGAATCAGGACTTTTAGGAAAAGATTTAGGATTAAAAACTCTCAGGAGAAGATTTTGGATTAAAAACTTTCAGAAGAAAATTTAGAATCAGGACTTTTAGGAAAAGATTTAGGATTAAAAACTCTCAGGAGAAGGTTTTGGATTAAAAACTCTTAGGAAAAAAATTAGAATCAGGACTTTTAGGACAAGATTTATGATTAGGATTTTTTGGAGAGGATTTAGGATTGAAAACTTTTAGGAGAAAATTTGAAATCAGGATTTCTACAAGAAGGTTTATATTAAAATCGAAACTATTAGGAAGAAATTTTGAATCAGAGCTTTTCAGAGAATATTTAGGATCAAGAGTTTTTGGAGAAGATTTAGGATAAAAAACTGTTAGGAGAAAATTTGGAATCAGGACTTTTAGGAGAATATTTAGGATCAAGATTTATAGGAGAAGATTTATGATCAGGACTTTCGGGGATGATTTAGGATTAAAAACTGTCAGGAGAAAATTTGGAATCAGGGCTTTTAGGAGAATATTTAGGATCAAGACTTTTAGGAGAAATTTTAGGATAAAAACTTTTATTACAAAATTTAGAATGAGGATTTATAGGAGAAGATTTAGGATTAAAAACTTTTAGGAGAACATTTAGAATCAGGACGTTTACAGGAGGGTTTAAAATAAAAACTCTAGGGAGAAAATTTCAGAATCAGGACTTTTAGGAGATTTATGATCAGGACTTTTAGGAGCAGATTTAGAATCAGAGCTTTTAGGAGAATATTTAGGACCAAGAGTTTTTGGAGAAGATAAAGGATAAAAACTTTTATTAGAAAATTTAGAATCAGAACTTTTAGAAGATTCAGGATCAAAATGTTCAGGAGAAAATTTAAAATCAGGACTTATAGGAGAAGATTTATGATCAGGACATTCGGCGAAAATTAGGATTAAAAACTTAGGAAAAAATTTAGAATCGGGACTTTTAGGACCAGATTTAGAATCAGAACCTTTAAGAGAAGATTTATGATCAGGACTTTTAGGAGAAGATTTAGGAATCGGAAGTGTAATAAAATCAAGTTAAAACATTCAGGATACTTATTTAGTTGAAAATATTCATGATCAGGTAATTATCACTGTTATCAAGTCTTGATCATTTAATGCTTTACCTCTTTCGGATCCGGATGCAGACGCAGACGCAGACGCAGACGTATCTGTTTCTGCACTTGTAATTTTAAGTTGAAACCTCTCTCCGTACTCATTCAATGTTTCTTGGTCTTTGATGCGATGCACCTTCTTCAGGTGTTTTCGAAATTCTTTTTCGGAATCGAATTCACTAGAGCAGTCAGCCATGAAACATTTATAAAATATTTTGCATTCCGAATTGGATGATGATCCATCGTTTGACTCTGACGATTTCGGATTTTCCCTCTGACGATTTCGGATTTTCCCGAGTTCGTTTTACGATCCATTCTATTTTCGAAAAGTCTGTCGAAAAATATGAACAAAGAAATTAAAGGAAAACGAAAAAAGAAAAAAAAAACTTCTTAATTACCTAATTTAATCCTATGTTCTCTTTTTTCTTTTCCTTGATCTTTTTTATGTGTTATCCCTTTTTTCTTGTCCTTGGCCTTGCATATAATATTTTTCGGCGGATTACAAATAACCACTTGACTTTTTCCTGCATGAAATTCGAGGTTTACATTCGTTTGCGGGGATTTAAGATTTGGTTCGTTGAGATGCGATGGTTTGAATCTTTTCCTGTCCTGCTCTTCATTTTCTGGAAAATGGTAACAGAGAAAGAAACGTTTTCATGCAATGTAATAATAATAAAAACATATCGTTTTGACTCGTAAGGGCTCATTGAACATCTGAAACTTTTCTTAGGATTTTCCAGATATTTGCAAAATCTGGAAAATTTTGGAAATGAAATTTTGATAAATTTTAAAAATGATTGGACCATTTTTTTTTTTCTTGCACATAATATTTTTTGGTCAGTATAAACATATTTATTTATTTATTTTTTTATTTATGGACAAAAATTACTGCCCAAGTAGTTTCTCATATTTAACTTATATAGCATTCTACACTTCGATTATGAAACGATTTAGTTTGATGAAAATGGCAGCCATTCTCTCTGCTCCCGAGTAAATTAAAGAAATCATTTTTTGGTATTGTTAAATGCCCAATGATACTTTAAAATTCTTTTTGCCTTTACCTTTTTGTGCTTTTTCCTTGGAAGGATCTGGGCCAAGACAGTAGTTTGGGTTTCTTTCATCCATCTCTCCTTCGACATCCGTGTCAGCAAAATCTTCTTCACTTTGATCGCTCATGTTTTATCCTTTTTTTGCTTTTTGAAAATCTCGTTACCTACTTAATAGGCGCAAAAGCACACAGAAATTTAAGAAATTGACGAATATATTCGACTAAAAAAATTAACATTAAAATAAACGAAAACAGCTTGTTACCTTCACGTAGGGAAAAGCACTGACTAATGGAAAATAAAATACATAAGCAGCATATGATTTGTATACTTGTCGCTACCTGTTTAATGGTTTTAAATTGTTTGAGCTGTTTTAAAGAGGAGCATCGGTGAATATTGTAGCTCTAAAAGTTAAAAATAGGCGCAATTTTTTCTTAAAGACTAATGGATGGGTACCTTGACAAACTGTAAGTTATTTACTTCGTGTAAGAAAAAGTAATGAAAAAAGCGTATAAAAATTTTTCAAAACAAACGAAAAAGTTTTATATAAAAAATGCACTTTTTTGTGTGTCATATACCCAGTTGGGAGGATGTCCTCAGGTCGTCATGAGCATATTTGATGGACGTCCATTGAATTACATGTGTCTGCACTGATCCAAAAAGCGTCCTTCATCATACATCCTATAGATATCCTATGCATTTAGGGCGGGTCGAAAAACGCGAATTTTTGTTTTTGAAAACGCCTGATATAGGAATCGATGCCTTTTTGTAATATTATTAACCCTAATTTTTTTCAGATTTTTGAAACGACATTTTGAGGTGCCGCAATGAGCTTCAAATTTTCAAAATGCCCATTTTAGGACCAAAAATGAAAATTTTTTTTTTCGCATAAACGTTCGTCGTTTCCTATCGGAAATTTTGCGTAGGTTACGAATTTGAAGTCAAAAATTAGTTTTGGTGCACGGTTTTTGAGCCACAGAGGGAAAGCCAAAACAAGATTTTCAGAATTTTGGAATCCGGCGTATGGTTCAAAAACTGTGCACCAAAAATAATTTTTGACTTTAAATTCGTAATCTACGCACCGATAGACGCCGACGTCTTTTATGCGAAAATTTTTTTTTTTTATTTTTGGTCCTCAAATGGACTTTTCGAAAATTTTAAGGCCATTGCGGCACCTGAAAATTTCGTTTAAAAAATCTGAAAAAAAAAATGAGGGTTAATAGTATTGTAAAAAGGTATCGATTCCCATACCAGGCGTTTTCAAGTTCAAAAATTCCCGTTTTTCGACCCACGCTACTGTATAAGCTTTAATAAAAAAAAAAGGAATGATTATGTGTTGCTATAAAACGTAACGTCTTTATATTTCAGTTCAAAAGTTAAAATTGAAAAATACAAACAAGCGAAATATTATGTACAAAATCATAATTTGCTATCGGGAAAATATTAAAAAAGAAAAAAAATTTGGGAAACTGAAGAACCCTGGAAATTTTCCTTCGCTCTTTACAGCTCTAAAAATTAATCTAAAATACAAAATCTAACTTTGTTTTTGATTGACAGTTGAGCTTTTGAAGATTTTAAAGTAAGTTTCACCAAAATTCCCAACCAAATTCTTATCCAGGCTTTGAAATCGAAGCCCTGGGTACTGGTGGGAAATTATAAGAAACTACATTTATAAAAAAAAACCTTCAAAAAGAATTTATTAACAGAAAGTTTTGCATTTAGATTAATTTTTTTTTAAATTGTGGAAGCGAAGGTCGATTCTCAAGAAAGTTTTCGATTTTAATTTTTTAAATTTTTTAATTTTTCCCTGTTACGAAATGCGAATTCTTTATTTTAAAATCCGTTTTAAGAGTTAAAAATTATATCAGGAGCGATATTATCAACGTTTGTACACTTTTTTTTTAAATTGGCGTTTAAATGTCAAACTTACAAACGAGTAAATTTTTTTAAAATGTCTAACGCCTTACATATAACTAAAATATCGTTTCGTAGCCTCCAATTTGGGTATGGCATGTTCCTGTGACTTAAATTCGTTCATTTCGGCAAAGATTTCATCAAATTTTTTTTTTCTTTCTAGATCGCTGGTTGCGACCCAGACCTTTGACGACAACCGTGTGGGACTCCGTTAATTCTCTGATTTCGATCCGTCGGAGCTTCCAAGCCCTTTTGAGAAGTCTGAATAGGAATCTTGAGAAATCCTACTCGGAGAATCTGAAATCCTACTTGGAGATTCTGAAACCGTGCTGGGAAATGTTTCATGTCCATACACGCCGTGACATATACGTAGATGCTGCGAATAATCTGATGGGGTCCTGAAGGTAGATGGAGGATTAACACCTTTGCAGTAAGTAAGATTGCAAATGACAGAAGCTGAAGGAGTCGATTTTTTATTTTCCGGCCTAGGAGGTTTAGTGTCGCTGTGATGCAGTGCAATGTGGTCCGAGAGATTTTTCACGGTCCTGAATGAAATAGGGGTGCTTTTACAGTTGCCTCGCTGACATGTTAATCGAGCTCTATCTGATCGGCCTAGTGGCGAATCATTGGGGAATATGAGGTTGAGAGAAATTGAAGGGCCTGAGGTACCTAAAAATTAAAGTACAAAGAAATATAAGACAAACTGAATGCATGAAAGTTGGTTAGTCTAATCGGATTTATTATTTATTCATCAAAAACACGTTCCGTACGAAAAATTGATGCAAAAAATGGAAAAAAAATTTTCAAAATAAATGCAAAAAATTTATATAAAAAATTTAATATTTTTGTATCATTTTTACAAAAATTTGAATATGCATTAATTTTTACAAAATTTATCTATGTATTATTTTTAAGTCAGAAAGCAGGAAAATTTGCAAATTTCATGCTTATTCAATTTTTTTGCTCCTATTTATGCATTGTTATTTATGCATAATTTATACCTTATTATATTAAAAGATAAAAAAAAAAAAAAAAAAAAAAAAAAAAAAAAAATCGGTAAAAAAAATTAAGTTTTTTATACTTGATTTATACATTATTTTTATATAATAATTATATAATGCATAATTAGGTGCATAAATAGGTGCATAATTATTATGCACCTCTTCTTCATACGGGGTTTGAGAAAAGTTTAAAAGTGAAAATCTTGAAAATGGTAGCTTCTACAAGCTCAAATTCAAAATAATATCGTGAAGTGTCTTATGTCAAAAGTATCTTTCAATAAAAAAAAAAAAAAAAATTAATCTGGCAATAGTGGTTATTTTTTCTGCAACCCCGGGCCACTTTTTCCAGGCCCTTTTTGATTCCACTTTTTTGATCCTGGGATTTCGGGATTTTAAAATTTCTAATCCCAGGATTTTATTAAAATGTTCGATTTTAATTTTTTTTTTTTTTTTTCGTTTATGTAGAAATATTATTATTACTGTTAAAAGTTTTTAGACCTAAATATTAGAGTAAAAATCAGGTTTTTGGTGCATTTGTACCAGGGCTGCAATTCGAATTAATTTTTAATTTAAATCGGGATCTGCTATTTCAAAAGTAATTGGAATCGGAATCGGAGTCTCAATCGGAATATCGTCTGAATTAAGTTCGGAATCTTTTGGAATCGGAATCGGCATCGGCATCCAAAAATATATTTTCGATTCAGATTTGACTTAAAAAGCACAAAAATACTGTTATTAAAGTTAATAAATTTTAGTTTAAATCGGGACCAGAATCGAAATTGGCATCGGTAAAATATTTGTCAGTTGGAATCGGAATCGGAATCTGATTTTTTTTTTTTTCACCTTTCGGAATCTTACCCATAAATAGTCAAGGTTCTGCGAAATCGGAATCGGAATCGCAGGCCTGATTTTTACGCTATAAAGTTGAAATTTATTGAAGATAAGTACTAATTCCAACCGACATCAGTTTTTATCATTTTCTTGGTATTGCCCAAAATACAGAAATCAAATTGAATCCGATGATAATCCGATGCCGATTCCATATCATTTATTTAACACCCTATTCTGATCCGGATTCCGGCACCGACACTCGATGCCAATGCCGGCGCCACCAAGCATAGACTATATCCTAATGCCGCCTCTGATTCCGATTTCAGTTTAAAAAAAAAAAAAAAAAAAAAAATTATAGAGCCATTCCAGACGATTTTTAAAATCAGAGGCCCGATTCCGATTCCTTTACCGGTGCCGATGCGAATGGCAGCCGAGGCCGGCTAAATATCTTGCGTCGATGCCAACGCCGATGCCGATGCCGATTTCCGATATTAAAAAGCTCCAATGCCGATGGGCATCGGAATCAGTCAAAATTTTCAAGCTTCGTACACCTGGATTTTTTTTTACTAAAATCGATATCGAGAGGCGGCATTGAATGTAGTCAATGCCGGCGTCGGACATAACTGATGCCTAAATCGGATGTAACCGATGCTTGGGGTGCATCGGTATCGGCAACGGTGGTCGGTATGGGAATTGGAATCGGGAGTTTAATACATAATATGGAATCGGCATCGACTAGAGATTTCAGCCGGCCGCGATCGGCATTGGCATCGGACTCATTTTAGACCAGCCTTGAAAATTCACAAGCCTTTCACTTTGTTTTTAAAGTTATTCGAAAAGAAAGTTGTTAAAATTAAAAATTAAATAAATGGATGAGATTACCGGTTGTGTTCTGCTTATCTTGATTTATCTTCTCTTTTTTGTCGACAGTTGTTTCCTGTTCCGTGTTTGAGTCCTCTGGGAGAGAACCACCGGTGCCCAGCGGAGTATGTTCGCGTTCCTGTGTGGACAAGCTTGCTGCTTCCAAACTCGGTAAGTCAATTTTACCTATATTTTTTTTTGAAAAAGAAAAAAAAAATTAAATTTTGAAAGTATTGATTAAGGTTTAAGAGTAACACAAAAAAGATTTGGCCGAAAAAAAGCCTAAATTCATATCGAAATACGGTTTGTACGAAATGAAAATTATAAGAAAAAGAGATTTTTGTGCACGTGTGACATGAGCAGAAACGAGTCATGTTTTGCGCAAGTACCTTTTTCTTTTTCCCGTGTTGCTACGCCCAACAACTCAGAAACAACATCCTCGCAATCCACAAAAGTATCTGTATGTGACTCAGGAATATATTCCTCTTTAGCGACGTTTCCTCCCACTTTTTGTTCGTCGCTTCTTTGCTCAGGTTTTTCCGCCATATTATTAAATATCACTCTGTATCTCTGATTTTCTTGTTTTTAATGTTTTATTTCGCTTCGCGGAAACTTAAAGTAATCACGATCATATATTTAACACAATACATACACTTATGAACAACAATTTAAATTTAAATTTAAATAATTTACAAAAGATTAGAAATTTAAAAAACAAAATAAAACGTTACGAAGAATTGCGATCGCTTGACTGACAGAAAATTTGACTTGCTCGCTCTTGTTTAGTGGCTTTAATTTGAACGATCACTTTTTTTTTTTTTAAATTTAAAGGCTCCTGTGCTTTGCTTGTAAAGATTTTTTTCACTTATACTTAGCTTATGCGGCTAATAGAAATCCTTAATGAGCGTATGATGAATTTGTATCGTAAGAAAATTTGAACTTAGGTAAGATGGGCATAGAAACCATAAATTTTTCAGAAAATTTCTTAACTACTCCAGGATTTAATCTGGAATTAATTTTAACAAATAAATAATGAAAGCGGTTTTAAAAAATGGTTATTTTTAAGATTCAATTAACATGAACTACGCCCTGTATGATTTTTTTAGTAATATTTTTATCTTCTATTGATCGCACAGCGTGCAACATATGACAGGAAGGGTTTGTTTTGAAAGATTAAATACGATGTAGAAGAATCGACTTCCAACTTTAAAGAACTTAAAAAAAAAGTTTTTTTTAAAAAAAGTTGCATTTTAGCCTCTGTATTAGCCCTAATTTTTTTTTTTTTTTAGATTTTTTGGAGGCCGATTTCTGCTGCCCCCGGAGGCCATAAGTATGATTTAAGATGAGCCATAAATATGATTTAAGATTGTACGAATGTACAATGTACGGCATTGGACGTTCATACAATTTACAATATCAGACTTTAGAGACAAGATTGTCGAGATACTATTCGAGAATCTTTACGCGAAAAATAAACTCGATTCTTTTTTTTTTTGCATGTCGTTTAACCGCTCTTTACAAAAAATGGTAATCGACCTCCTTTTTATACTAGAATGGGCTGCTTTTTAAAATCCTCCCTTTTTTTTTTTTCTTTTTTTTTTAATTAAAAAAAATGTAGGAGAGGAATAGAAATAAAAAAAATGATAAAAAAATAATAGAAAATAATTGGAAATAAGAAAAAGATAGAAAGGTAAAAACCTCATAACCCAAACCCATGCCATACCATGCCGAACCATACCCATACCATACCATACCATACCATACCATACCACATCCATACATACCTATACCATAGCCTTGCCCAAACCCATTGCCCAAACTCAAACCTCGTTCTGGAAGCTTTTGGACTGCGTTGCGGCTGCGACGATTCCTCTAGCTGCGATGATTCCTCTATGGCTGCTACTGTAAAAACAAAAAAAAAAAAAAAAAGACGATTAAAAACGGGGGGGCTTTGAGACCCTCACAATGGAGTTTATCTCCCGCGGTATGATTGCAATAAGAAAATTAATTATTTTAAATTGTAATGTTATTATTATTACTATTTTTGTTTTTTTGAGCTTTGAAAAAAACATTCTTCCTCTACCACATAAAAATTTTTGATCATGCTCCACAGTCGAAAAGCCCAAAACTGCCTCTTTTTACCCTTTTCCCTGAAAAGTTAAAACCAAAAATTAGAAAAATTAAGTTGTGGCTAGTTTTGGTCCGCCTGAGGAATAAATCCTCATACTCTCCGATTTTGGAGAGCGTTCCCCTATCCGCCACCTGGGGAGGCGCCCGATGGGGGACTAGCCAAAAACCCCACACGGGTTGGGGGGAAAACTCGGAGTCCGCGCCCGACCGAGTTGTCCCCCCAAGCCAGCGTCAAAGGATTACATCCGCCAAACGGCACGAGTCACCAACCCCGTACAGAGCGACATAAAAATGACGTCCTTTTCACATCGATCTGCACGACATTGGATCCGCATGACGTAAGGAAGACTTTACTCCTCAAGCTGACAACTTAAAACTAATTCAACCTAAAACTAATACAACATTTTATACAATTTACAAAACAGTTTACAATACTATCCTAATTTACAATACTAGTTACTAAACTTAACCTAAACTAAAATTAAGATTGTACAAATGTACAATGTGCGGCATTGGACATTCATACAAGACGAGATTGTCATCTATACTCTTCGACAATCTTTACCGGTAAAACGAATCCGATCTTTTTTTTTTTTTTTTGTAAATCGCTTAACCGCTTAAAAAAAACTCTAGCCAACAGCTTTTTAAATTATGCTGCTGTTATTTAAAACACGTCTTTTTTTTTAAGTTGTAAAAGGCCGTACCGGGTCATAAATTATTTTTTTAGATGGAAATAAATAAGTAAAAAATGAATGAGGGTAAAAAGATAAGATGATAAAGACAAGAAGTTTGGTTTTGTAAAGCAAGACCAAACCTGAAGAGTTCATGCCAGACCTTTACCAAACTCCAACCAGTTCATGCCAAACCTTTACCAAACTCAAACCAGTTAATGCCAGACCTTTAGCAAACTCAAACCTTGTTGACTGCGTTGAACCTTGACTGACCTGGACCTTGGCTGACGTTGGACCTTGAAGCTTGCTGACTGCTGTGTGGCTGCTCCTGAAATCAAAGAAAAAAAAAATGCAAATTAAAAGGGGGGGGGGGGCTTGGAGACCCTCACAATGGAGTTTATCTCCCGCGGTATGATTGAAATAAAAAATTTATTTTAAGCTTTAATCTTAATTCAAAATGAAAAAAATTAATAATCTGTGATACTCTTATAATGGAGCTCATAAGAAATGTAAAAATTAAAAAAAATGAAAAAAAAAATTCGGATTTCCAGGAGAGGCCCGTAAGCCTTCCGAATAGGATCTCCGTTAATGCCCGCCGCATCGGAACTATGCCATCAGGTCGAGCCGGAGAGAGCCTTTCGGTATTACACCCAGTCATCCTTTTGAAAACCCTGGAGACTCTCACAATGGAGCTTATCTCCCGCGTAATCCATGCTCGAATCGAATAGAATGCACAGCCTAATAAACTCTGCAGCTCCAAGAGAGGAGCTGACTCCTAACGTATAACGATTCGGGGGGAACTTAACACTAAACCCTTAACACTAATACCACAAGGCCAGTCGCTGGGTCGATACCTAGGCCTTCTACGATGGAAGACCAAACCTCCTGGTTTGCCTCCAAGCCGGACCGATAGTAGTATTAAAAAAAAAAAAAAAAAAAAAAAAAAAAATTATATACCGTATTTAAAATTCAATAATTAAATTATTTTTAAAAAAATAAAATAAAAACCGAACACTATTTTATTTAAATTAAAAAAAGCCCGAGCTAAAAAAAAAATAATTTATTAATATACAAAAATGCACTCACGGACACCGGCGAAAAAAACCGAACCGACTTCATCGGAGGTTGAAGTCGGAATGACCGTACTGCACTGATCCCGAAAAACACTTGGCGCCGACTGGTCTGCGCATGCGTCATGATGACGTGAACAGGTTTCCAAAATGGCGATTAAAGCATTTTTAGTGTATTTTTACCCCTTCAACCAATTTGAAGGGCGTTATGTTTATTGCTTCGTCTGGTTAATGGTCTATACGGCTGGCTGCCGTGTGGCATGATTTTGGAATTCCCTTGTAACTTTGAAACGGAAAAGTGTAGAAATCTCAAAATTTCACAGTTGATTCTACATATTTTCCCGGAGGACCTATTGCAATTATTTTTTCGAAATTCCCCACAGTTTTTGAGTAAACCGAGAAATCCGAAAATATTTAAGATGTACAAAACACATAGCTTTAACTTATGGCGGAAGAAAAAAAAGAGAAAAACGGAAGGGTTTCGTTTGCTAGTGAGAAACTTTTTTTTTTCCGTGATGACCTATTCTTTTTTTGGGCTTATCCGACAGAGGAAGGTCCAAGGTAATTTTTAAAATTTTCAAAATTAAAATCCGACAATATCAACAGGAATAGGGGGTTTCAAAGTTAAGGTGGTTTACAGGGGAGTACTCAGATCTCGAGTATTTGTGTGACTGTAATCGGAACCTTGAAGTGAGACACATAAGATGACGGCGAAGCCCCTTGACCGTTGTATAAGCGTTTAATCATGTTATAATTTTCATTCAACAGTACAACGTTAAAAGACTCGCGGTGAATATGAAATAACATTATATTATAATTTATCAAATTATAAAAATAAAAAAAGATGGAAGAAATGTTATTTATGAACAGCTGATTTTTTTCTATTATTAGTTTTTGTGGAGTAGGCCTAAGCATTCTTAAATAATTTTTTAAAATAAAATTAAAAATGAAATAGAATTAATTAATGGGTTTGCATTGCGAGTCCAGCGGGAAATTAGACAGGGGTCCGAATCCGATGTTGGTGCAGGCCGCAGCAGGCTGAAATTACGGGAAGGATGCCGATGCCGTATTATTTATTTAACTAACAATTCCGATACCGATTCCGATCTTATTCGATGCCGCCTCTGTTTCCGATTTCAGTAAAAAAAAATTCATAGAGCCTAGACGATTTTAAAAATCAGGAGTCCGATTCAGATGCCGGTGCTGATGCTGATGCCAGCCGCGGCCGGCTAAATATCTCGGGTCGATGCTGATGCCGATGCCGATTTCGGATATTTAAAAAAATCCGATGCAGACGCCAGCATTGGCATGCATCGCCAGCATTTGCTCTTATTATTATTTTTTTTTTTTACTAAAATCGGAATCAGAGGCGGCATCGGATATGGTCGATGCTTGCTGGCGTCGGCATCGGTATCGGGTAACGGTGCCGGAATCGGAAGTTAAATAAATAATATGGAATAGGCATCGGTATCAGATTCGGACCCCTGATCTTGAGTAAATTTGATAAAAAAGAATGGGGATCAACTTCTTGAGTGTATAAAAATTTCTTGTTGTAATCGAAATCTTGCAGTAAGAATCTGAATATACTTCTTTAAGATCTAAAAATCGGGATCTTGAAATAAATTTTATCAAATAGGAATCAGAATTGGAATGAGAACGACACTCAGAGCAAAAAAAATTTCAATTGGAATAGGAATCGGAATAAATTGAGATAAAAAAAATTAAAGTTAAAATCAGAATAAAAATAAAAAAGATTTCACTGCCGGTATACTAAAATGCGCTGAAAAATTCGTTAAAAAAAAAAAAAACCTTTAAAAATTTTAATTTAATTAAAAAAACTAAAAAGCGTTAAATAAATAAATTTTTAAAAAAAAAGAATACCCCTTCAACAAAAAGAACTAAAAAGCAAAAAATAATTTTTTTTTAAATTATAAAAAAAGAACTGAAAGGCAGAAAACAATATCAATTTTTACAACATAGGTAAGAATTTGATTTCCCGAAAAATGAACCACGACCTTCAGATTTGCAAAAATTTTTACTACATGCAATAAATAGGCCAATAAAAGTGGATTCAAAGGACAAAAGAAGCGCAGAAAAAATTTTTGTTGAAGGAGCAAGTCCCCCTTTTTTTTAAAAACTTGCTCCTTCAACAAAAATTTTTTCTGCGCTTCTTTTGTCCTTTGAATCCACTTTTATTGGCCTATTTATTGCATGTAGTAAAAATTTTTGCAAATCTGAAGGTCGTGGTTCATTTTTCGGGAAATCAAATTCTTACCTATGTTGTAAAAATTGATATTGTTTTCTGCCTTTCAGTTCTTTTTTTATAATTTAAAAAAAAATTATTTTTTGCTTTTTAGTTCTTTTTGTTGAAGGGGTATTCTTTTTTTTTAAAAATTTATTTATTGTGTGAATTTAACATTTAACCGTATTTTACCCCTTCAACCAATTTGAAGGGCGTTATGTTTATCGCTTCGTCTGGTTAATGGTCTATACGGCTGGCTGCCGTGTGGCATGATTTTGGAATTCCCTTGTAACTTTGAAACGGAAATAAAAAGAAATCTGAAAATTTCACAGTTGATTCTACATATTTTCCCGGAGGCCCTGTTGTAATTATTTTTTCGAAATTTCAAACAGTTTTTGAGTAAACCGAGAAATCCGAAAACACTAAAAATGTACTAAACACGTAGCTTTAACTTATGGGGGAAGAAAAACAAAGAGAAGAATGGAAGGGTTTCGTTTGCTAGCGAGAAACTTTTTTTTTTCAGTGATGACCTATTCTTTTTTTGGGCTTATCCGACAGAGGAAGGTCCAACGTAATGTTTAAAATTTTCAAAATTAAAATCTGACAATATCAACAGGAATAAGGGGGTGTCAAAGTTACGGTGGTTCACAGGTTAGTACTCATATCTTGAATATTTCTGTGATAGTAATCGGAACCTTGAAGTGAGCCACATAAGATGACGGCGAAGCCCATTGACCATCGCATAAGCGTTCAGTCATTTTATAATTTTCATTCAACAGTAGAATGTTAGAAGGCTGGCGGTTAATATGAAATAACATTATTATCATTTAAATTAAATTATAAAAATAAAAAAAGATGGAAGAAATGTAACTTGTGAACAGCTGATTCTTTTTTTTTTGAAATTATTAGTTTTTGTGAAGTAGGCCTAAGCATTCTTAAATAATTTTTTTAAAAGAAATTAAAAATTAAAAAGAATTAATTAATGGGTGTTGCATTACAAATCCAGCGGGAAATTAAACAGGGGTCCGAATCCGATGCCGGTGCCGGCCGCAGCCGGCTGAAATCTCGGGTGGATGCCAATGCCGATTCCATATTATTTATTTAACTCCCGATTCCGATTCCGATCATATCCGATGCCGCCTCTGATTCCGATTTTAGTGAAAAAAAAAAGTCGTGGAGCCTAGACGATTTTTGAAATCAGGGGGCCGGTGCCGATGCTGATGTCAGCCGCGGCCGCGCCTAAATATCTCGGGTCGATGCCGATGCCGATTTGGGATAATTAAAAAAATCCGATGCCGGCATCGGCATTGACATCGGCTTCTGAATCGGACCCCTGATTTTCAAAGCAATCTAGAATGGCTCTATGATTTTTTTTTTCCCCCACTAAAATCTGGATCAGAGACGGCATCGGATATGATCGATGCCTGGTGGCGTCGGCATCAGCATCGGGTGTAGGTGCCGGAATCGGAATCGGGAGTTAAATAAATAATATGGAATCGGCATCGGCATCGGATTCGGACGCCTGATCTTGAATAAATTTGATAAATAAGAATGGAGATCGATTTCTTGAGTAATTGAAAATTTATTATTTTAATCGAAATCTTGCAGTAAATTTGTGAATAAGAATCTGAATATATTTCGTGAACAGCTAAAAATTGGAATCTTGAAATAAATTTTGCAAATAGGAATCGGAATTGGGATCAACTTTTCTATTTAATAAAAAAAGAAAAATTGGAATAAGAACGACAAACAGAGCAAAAATTCTCAATTGGAATAGGACTCGGAATAAATCGAGTTAGAAAAAAATTAATTAGTCAGAATCAGAATGAAAATAAAAAAATTTGCGATTAACTAAAATGCGCAAAATAAATCGTCAAAAAAAAAAACCTTCAAAAATTAATGTAATTTAAAAAAACTGAAATGCGTTAAATAAATAAATTTTTAAAAAAAAAAGAATACCCCTTCAACAAAAAGAACTAAAAAGCAAAAAATAATTTTTTTTTTTTTTAATTTTTAAAAAAGAACTGAAAGGCAGAAAACTAGACCAAATTTCACTATATAGGTAAGAGTTTGATTTCCCGAAAAAATGAACCATGACCTTCAGATTTGAAAAATTTTCACTACACGCAATAAATAGGCCAATAAAAATGCATTCAAAGGACAAAAGAAGCGCAGAAAAAATTTTTGTTGAAGGAGCAAGTTTTAAAAAAAAGGGGGACTTGCTCCTTCAACAAAAATTTTTTCTGCGCTTCTTTTGTCCTTTGAATGCATTTTTATTGGCCTATTTATTGCGTGTAGTGAAAATTTTTCAAATCTGAAGGTCATGGTTCATTTTTCGGGAAATCAAACTCTTACCTATATAGTGAAATTTGGTCTAGTTTTCTGCCTTTCAGTTCTTTTTTATAATTTAAAAAAAATTATTTTTTGCTTTTTAGTTCTTTTTGTTGAAGGGGTATTCTTTTTTTTTTAAAAATTTATTTATTTCCTTTTTTTTTTTTTTGAATATTTTCAAGTGAAAAAATTGTCAATTTAATTTTTGGTGGAAAATTGACTCTAATTTCGAAAATTGTATAGAGTTTTTCTGCTGGATAAGCTTAATACAGAACAGACGAGTTTTGGAGAGCTGTGGAGTTAAGTAGGGTTTTGTTGTCATTTACTGCAAAGACTAATGGAATTATTCTTCATATATAAAAAATAGCTTCAATTACTATAAAACCGTTTTAATCTTTGAAATTTCGAAAAGAATTTTCGGTAGAAAATAAATTATTTGGCACCGAAATACGGCTCTAATTTTTTTCGGTCATTATGAGACTTTGAAAAACTTTAGGCCTCTGAGGGCAGCAGGAATCGGCCTCCAAAAAATCTGATAAAAATTAAAATTAATATAAAGGCTAAAATGCAACTTTTCCGCGCTGTGACATTTTCAAATTCAAAAATTCGTGTTTTTCGTGAAGGTGCTCAGGGTGAGTGCCCGGCTCGCATATTCTTTCGAGGCATCTCAATCCATTTCATTCAACTGTTACTGTCGTACAGTTTGTGTTCCATCGTTGCTGTTGAAAATCCAGTTCCGGTACAGCGATTTTCTCTTGGCATAACATTTTTCTAACGTTTTTTTTTTCAAAGTAGTCCGGGTCGTAAACTTGAATATAATTCTGAAAATATCGTTCATATGGGGATTATCGAGTGCCTAAAAAATATAGAGATCTCAGTATTTTGTTTTTGACGTAGTACAGTTCATCTTCTTTTTTCTTACCTTTATAAAATACAAAAAAAATGGGGAACGTTTGCTTAAAATCAATTTAAACTTCCCATTCCGAACGAATTGCTCGAAATTGTGAAAAGGTATTTCTGGGATTTTTAATGTTAAAAACGATGCGATAACAGCGCTGAAAGTAGCCATCATGATAATGGGAATCATTCGCGATTCCAACGAAATTATTTTTAAAAAAATATTTTCCATTTTGTCATTTCCGGTTTGATTACAAAAAGAATCAAATATTAAAAAAATGTTTTCAGTTAATAATCTTTCCTCATTTTTCGAATTGAAGAGATGGAAAATAATTTCGAATACTTTTCCGATAATGACCCAAAAGACGATAGCCATCCAAATGTTATAATCGAACGGTCGGAGAAAAGAATCCGATGGTAAGGTTGCGCGCACTGAGAAAAAAAGCCTCTAAGAAAACCTTATTTTTTACGTCTAAGACGTCCCTATAGCCCCAACGCCATGATAAGTTAATTTGTAGTCATAAACCTAAAAATTTTGAGCTTTGATCTTAAATCTGACGTCTAAGACTTCAAATTATTAGGTCTACTACTGCAAATTAACATCATCATGCCGTTCGGGCTATAGGGACGTCTGAGACGTAAACGAAGATGTTTTTTTTCTCAGTGCGCTTGGTTGTTTAATGTATAGGTAACCACTGGAAAATGATATAAATATGAAATTTGGATAATTTTGGTGATTGGCAAAGCTTAAACTTGGCATTCAATTAAAATCTTGAAATACAATACAACCGCAAAAGATCATTATTCCCAAGGCGAATGATTTGTAATCCCGGAATAAAAAATAATTAAAAGCTAAAGCCTGCAACCTGTCCGGTGGTGTAAACGAACTAATACATTTTACCGGAATTTTTTATTTTTTGTTTTTTGGATTTTGCATTTTTTGGAATTACGTGATTCAGAATTCCGATTTGAGTTTGTGACCCTTCTTAATTACGCTTTTCTGATGCAAAGAAATGCAAGGAAATGCAAATAAATACAAGGAAATGCAAAGTTGAGTGTACACCGAAATACAATGAGTGAATAACCCCTCGAAATCAACACATTTATCTTTAAAAATAAGAAGGAAAAAAAATGCTTAGTGCCCAAAAAAACTTTAACCACCAAAAAAACTTGCTTGACCTTAAACATTTTTTTAAGAATTATGAAAAAACGTTTAGAGCTTGTTTTAGAGGATATGGAATTGTGATACACTGAGGTCTAAGCACATCGATTTTTTTTAAAAAATGTAACTGTTGCAAAGTTCCAGATAACAATACTGCCCTGATATATATTTATATACTACCCGAAATAATTTAATTCACTTACAAAAGTTGATTTTTTTTTACTGCCCATTTAATTAAATACTGCCCAAAAATTTAAAAAATATTGCTAATTAAATACAAGCCAAAAATAATGCCAAAGACAGAATCGAGAAGAGTCAAAGGATATGGAACGAAAAATCCAGGAAAACAAGCCAGGACGAAAAAGAAAGACAAAATAGCGAAAAAAATGTCGATACTTATATCGATATAAAGTGCGAATAATTTATTTATAACTTATTTTTATTTCAGTCCTCCAACTGTCCTGGTCGAAAACCCGGAAGGGTAATAAAAATGTCAAATGTATTAGGTATACCACTGCAACAATTTTATGCTTTAACAATAGCGTTTCTTTACTGTAATATTCAAATCCCTTCTAACTGGCCTACCCTAATTACGGTACCATTAGAAGATGACAGCGTTATAAGAAATGTCGCATTTTTCTTTTGCGTTTTAAAATCCGATACCGAATGGGCAAAAAAGGCATATATACCAATATAAGGGTTGCGAAGAAGTTCGCAAGAAAAAGATGTATACCCTTAAGAAGTTTAATTCTTCACATGTTCCTTTCTAATGCTAACTTCAAAAAACAGCGCAAACTCGGAACGATACGATCGATACATATCCACCACGAGGGGTGACGCTGAAAGAGTTCGGTTGAAGTAAACAAAGTGAATGCACCTGTTTTTTTTTATTTTTTTATTTTCTGGGGTCACATGGATGCTTTTATATTAAAACTTAAACAATTTTTTGGAATTGGGCATAATAATAAAGAAATCCCAAAAGATGAAACGGAAACGGAACTTCCGGAGAGTAAAACAATCATCGAAGAAAAGGTAAGATATTAAAATAAAAATTCTTATAAATTTTTTTTTTCTTTTTTTTTGTTAAGATTTCACAAACTTTTCTCTTTCCTTGTACTTTTTTTTTTAGGAACGATGCATTAAAGAAATTTTATCATTGAAGTTGTGTATGGAAAACAATCTTGATAGAATGGTAGCCCGTTTGAAGCCGATACTTGAGTACCATCACGAATTATTGGTCGAAGCCGACAATCTAGTTTTCATATACGTTTTGAGTTGGAGACGGCTGAGATTTCTTACAGTAAGTAATAAAAATAAATCCTTTTTTTTTTTTTTTTTTTTTTTTTTTTTTTTTTTTTTTTTTAACCACTTATTGGCCTTTCAAGGTGTATGGTTGTACAGGGTGTCCAAAAAATAATTGGCTACTATTTTAAAAAAACTTAGAAAAAGTTGAAATCGGAAAAACGTGAAAAAATTTTTCCTTGCAAAAATCGGGAAAGCGGAAAATTTTAAGCTAACTCACTCATAAAATAAAAAAGAGAATAATAATAACAACGAGGATTGCTACTGCTAGATTCTGCATCGACTGATGTCTGCAGTGAGCACGGCTTTCCCCATTCTGCAAGGGGAATATTTTATCAAGTTTTCCGAACTTAAATTTTTCTAAGTTTTTTCAAATAGTAGCCAATTACTTTTTGGATATTGTACAAAGCTCAATGGGACCAAACGGTTCTAGTCCAAATAATTGGTCCATACAGCATACCAACTAATGAAAAAAATTCGGTATCCCTCACATCGCCGTCCCGGCCATGGTCGTTTAGACCTTGCTCTTTAACTAACTTAAATTGTTTGTTACTTCAGGAGCATCCTGAGAGAAATATAAAAGACATATTGAAGGCATCTGATGGACATGAACTGCTTAAATGGAGAGAGGAGTGCAGAAAGGGAATGCCTATAGACTACAACTTCATGATATGTAAAGGCACTTTGTCTAACTTTAAGGGCAAGTATAATAAACTCTTGGAGAATTGTAGTCCTTTTCCTTGTTCTCAATATTTTTTCCTTTAAAAATTATGTCCAGGTTCAAAGGGTTGTATAGGGGAATTGTCCGTGGTGAACGGTGTTTCCGAAGACTACGATGTCATCAGATTTAAAGCGGAACCAATACAGAATTCAAGGCCTGACGAAGATGGCAAGGTAAATATTTCCTTTATTTTTTGATAGAATTAAAAATTATTAATTATTTTTAATTTATAGGATGAAGTATATCTTCATGCTCGATGGTTTAAATTAACTGAGCTCAAATATAGATTTTTGGTGTACTTAACTTTGGCAACTCTATACACGCTTAATTTGATGATTGGTTTTGAACTAGGAATATGGGTATGTAATTTGGCCATACTCTTATTACTTAAGTAGTAACAGGTTTAATATTAGCTTAGTTTTGCTTACCTCGCTTACCTCGACATACTATAAAGCATATACATCAAATGGGAACATCGAATCATTGTGCAGCTTTTTCCAATTAAAAAAAAAAATACTAGATTAGTTTAAAGAAACTGTGAAAATGTAAACCGAAGCTCTAATTTACTTTTGAATGATTTGTGAGATTTCAGTGTGCCGGTTCATATGTTATCCCTGTGTCTCTACACAGCTTTTCTTTGTTTCAGGGCCAGGACGAACACATTGAATGGTTCGTAGATGTGTTGAGTCATTTATGTAAGTAGTTATTGACCATAAGCATAATATCTTTTTCTTTTTGTTTAAACGAAGTGGAAACAATTAGGGAAGTTAATCGGTTAAATTAGGGGGTCGGAGTGGTGACTCGTTCCGTCTAGCGGCATCATAGTGAAACCATAGTGTGCTCTATTGGCCTACCCGTTTTTGACAATCTCACGCATGACGTCACCTTGTGTAAATTTTAAAAAAATTTAGAGTCATGCAGCTCTATACACAGTGGAACAGTTTTTGATGTGTGATTTTATTAAGGTAAACATAGGAAACACCGCCATAAAAATTGTTCCGCCGTGTATATTGACATTGATAAATATAAAATTGGCTCTATTGAGTTGTGCAAATATTATTTAGGTGTTAGGGTTCTAAAACATGAATTTTTTAATTAAATTTTTTTTTTGGTTCTTAAAAAATGAAGACTCCACGCAAAGAACGATCAAGGTTTAATGTTTTTATTTATACTTTCCGCTTGTTTAACCTTTGACAAAGGAATGTCAACAAAAACATTAGACCTTGATTGTTCTTTGCGTGGAGTCTTCAAATGAAATTGATCCTAGTTACTAAATTGAGTAATGATAAATTTCACACGGTGACGTCACAAGACCTATCACGTGACACCTCCTGCGTTTGAGCACACTATGATTTCACTATAAGCGGCATCGTGATCAATGAAGTTAAGCAGCATTGAACACGGCCAGTTAGTGTATGGGTGACCACCGACACTCCCTCCCTCTAGCAGAGTTTGTAGGAACTACTAATACATTCATCTTAACCTCATTGTAAAAGTAGTTCCTATAAAAACTGAGTTTCCGTGGAAAAATTTGAAAGTCTAACCGAAAAAAGTCAATTAAACTAGCTGTGTTTCCGACCGCAATGTCAAAAATAAAAACTATGAAGTAAGTGAAAAGTCTGAATAAGAGCACGCCTCAAAAACGACCAAACTATGTTCCGGTTTGTGAACCCCTACACACGATCTTACATACAGGTCAGGCAACTGCTATCTTAAAAAGTGTCCCCCGAATTTAAAGGTTTAATTAGAAGGTTTAATAAGAATTTAATAGTTTAAACTTTGTTCGATAGATGGCTGGATTTGTAGTAGGGAATCACGTGATATGCCCTACATCCGATCAACACTTTTTTTATGATGGCTGCCAGAACACGTGATTCCCTAACTACAGCTCCAGCCATCTATCGAGCGATATGTGAACTATTCTTCTGCTTCAATTTCGGGGGACATTTTTGTTCATATGAGGGATACTCGAGTTGCCTGACCTGTATGTAAGATCGTGCCTCTACATAAGTAAACTTCATATTTACAGGTGAAGTTAATGAAATGCGCTTTGGTCTAATTTCCATAAGCTATGAAGTATTGTTTATCTCATGGCATGAAGAACTCACGATTTCGGTAGGAAAGTAAAACATCATTACAATTCTTTAGAAATAAAGTTATTCACACATATGTATGATTCTTTTTCAGGAATATAGGACAGCAGTAAAAGAATTAGGTTATAGTCATCATAAGCCACATTTGGATGCGTGGTCCAAGTATTCATTTGATGTTATGAGAGAGACAGTGAAAATCGCAAAACTGTATGACGTATGGTACATTGAATTGTTGGTAAGTATTTGGTAATGTTACCATATTTGAGAATTCGTATGAGCTCAAGTAACGAAGGGGCTCCCTAAAAGGGTTGCTGGGTAGCTCATAAATTTTAAATTCACATTTCTCATAAAAAGAGGGAATAAAAACCAATGATTAATTATGTTTCGATATTTAAGGCACCTTTTGGCACAATGTATAAGGAATACCTACAATGGATAAAAAGGGGGCGAGCTCCAAAGGATTGGATATTTTTCCCAATTATTTGTAGGTTAAGTAAGTAAATTTAAGGTTGCCTTGACATAGGTGAATGGCAGCTACTATAAATCAAGACTAATATTTAATGTATTCTTTAAATTTTCATTATTTTTATGCAATTTCAGGTAAAATGATGAACCGTACTGCGGGAGATTATCATGAAAAATTTCATACACCAGAAATCATAGTAATTTAAGTTCATAGTATTTAAGTAATTTTAGTTCATAGTAATATTATATAAGATTAATATAAGCCTAATATATTTATATTTTTATATAAAAAAAATTTTAGATTAATATTTAGATAAAATGGACTTGCCATAAATTCTTTATTAATATATACTTTTTTAAATAAATCCCTTACATAAATTTCCAACTTTATTGCTCTCAGAAACTGGGCCGAAAAAAACTTAATTCCGAGACATTCATAAAAATGTACCCAAAAGTTACTTATTTTTGAAATTTTTTTTCGAAAGTTGGAAGACGACATTGAGGACTCGGACTACCAGGTAAAAACCGCGAGATTTTTATCTGAAAAAGCTTGCTGACGGAAGACCCTGTAATAAATCTTTCGATTTAAAGATCTTTCAGGCCTTGCACTTGCATAAACATAAAAATTAGATGAGATACCTCAAGGTATTTCAAAAGCACCGCCCGAAAAGAAAAAAAAAAATTTCTCAGAAATCCCAAGAAATAGTGTGTTACAAAATTGAGTTATTAAAAAGTTAAAACTTCGATATAAAATTTTATAACCCGCCAAAAAGACATCTATTTATAATTCGTTATAAAGTTTTATAATAAGAATTATTTTCAGTTTTTTTTTTTTTTTTTTCTTTAAGTTTTTTTATTTTTCTCTAACGCTTACCGGTTGTGTTCTGTTTATCGTAATTTATCTTCTCTTTTTTTCGACAGTTGTTTCCTGTTCCGTGTTGGAATCCTCTGGGTGAGAAGCACTGGTGCCAAGCGGAGTTTGTTCCCGTTCCTGTGTGGGAAAGCTTGCTTCGTCCAAACTTGGTAAGTCAATTTTATCTATTTTTTTGGAAAAAAAAAATTGAATTTCATGTCTAACTTCCTAAGAGTTTTCTTTTTGAAGTGTTAATAAGAGCTGAATTTTTTCAGATTTTTAAAAGGACGGGGAGAGGGCCTTCAATTTTGAAAAATTCCCTTAAGAACCAAAAATCTTTTTTTTTCTTTTTCGTGAAAAACACTTGTTTTTTTATCGAAAATTTAACGTAGATCACGAATCTGAAGTCAGATTTTTTTATATCCGCCTAAGTGATTGTGTTAGAATAAAAAATAGGGCAAAAAACAGTGTAAAATCACAAAACATGTTAAGTCCTTAATTTTGCTAATACTTTGACCTCTATCTCAATAACTTATGCGGTTATAAAAAAAAACTGACTTCAGATTCGTGATCTACTCAAAATTTCCGATAAGAAACAAGCGTTTCTTCACAAAAAAAAAAGAGGTTTTTTGGTTCTTATGGGAATTTTTCAAAATTAAAGGCCCACTAGGCACACTTTCTCGTCATTTTAAAAATCTGAAAAAATTCCACGTTTATTAGGCTAATACTTCAAAAAGAAAACTTTCAGGGGGTTAAACATGAAATTTGAAAAATAAGGGACACCCTAGCGTAACATGAGACAGAAATGAGTCGTGTTTTGCGCAAGTACCTTTTTCTTGTTCCCCTGTTGCTACGCCCAACAACTCAAAAACAACATGCTCGAAATCTACAAAAGCACCTATCGGTGATTCAGGATTACATTCCTCATCCATGATGATTCCTCCCACATTTTGTTCATCAAAATGAGCTACGCCCTATATGATTTTTTTAGTAATATTTTTAGCTTCTATCGGTCGCATAACGTGTATCATAAGGCAAAAAAGTTTTTTTTTTTTTTTTCAAAGATTAAATACGATGTAGAACAACGGATTTCCAACTTCAGAGAATTAACAAAAAAAAGGCTTTTTTTTTTAGGAACTTTCAAATCAAAAGCAGTAAATATTTTTCGTTTTTTGTTTTCTAAATTTTAAATAGTTTCTTAAACATGGAGGTTAAGAGAATAAATAGGCTTGTGAGCGAAGAGTCTGACAGAATCCAATTTGTTCTTCCCTGTCACCATTACAGATAAATTTTTCCGAGAATTGCTAATTACTCCAGGGGTTAATCTGGAATTAATTTAAAATAATAATAATAATAATAATAATAATAAAAGCCGAAATAAAGATAATAATAAAAGCGATTAAAAAAATAGTAATTTTTGAGATTCAATTAACATGAGTTACGCCCTATATGATTTTTTTAGTAATATTTTTAGCTTCTATCGGTCGCATAACGTGTATCATAAGGCAAAAAGTTTTTTTTTTTTTTTTTCAAAGATTAAATACGATGTAGAACAACGGATTTCCAACTTCAGAGAATTAACAAAAAAAGGCTTTTTTTTTTAGGAACTTTCAAATCAAAAGCAGTAAATATTTTTCGTTTTTTGTTTTCTAAATTTTAAATAGTTTCTTAAACATGGAGGTTAAGAGAATAAATAGGCTTGTGAGCGAAGAGTCTGACAGAATCCATTTGTTCTTCCCTGTCACCATTACAGATAAATTTTTCCGAGAATTGCTAATTACTCCAGGGGTTAATCTGGAATTAATTTAAAATAATAATAATAATAATAATAATAAAAGCCGAAATAAAGATAATAATAAAAGCGATTTAAAAAAATAGTAATTTTTGAGATTCAATTAACATGAGTTACGCCCTATATGATTTTTTTTAGTAATATTTATAGCTTCTATCGGTCGCATAACGTGTAATATAAGGCGGGAAGGTTTTTTTTTTTTTTTTTTTTTTAAGTTTAAATACGATGTAGAACAACGGACTTCCAACTTCAGAGAATTAAAAAAAAAAAGGCTTTTATTAGGAAATATCCAAATCAAATGCAGTAAATATTTTTCGCTTTTTCTTTTTTAAAATCCTAATTTTTTTCCAAATTTTTTGGAGGTTGATTTCTGCTGCCTCCAAAGGCCTAAAGTTTTTGGAAGTCCCAGAAGGGCCGAAAAAATTTGAGCCGTATTTTGGTGCGAAAGAGTTCATTACCTATCGGAAATTTTCCGGAAATTTCAAAAATGAAGACCGTTTTACAGAAATTAAAGTCATTTTTCATTTATGAGCAAAAAATAGGCTGTTATTAAACTGCCTATAGCGAAACTACCTATTTTATCTTTCGGCTCATCTTATCTATAAAAAATAGCTCCAATTACTTTAAAACTATCTCTATTTTTGAAATTTCCGGAAATTTTCCAATAGAAAATGAACTCTTTCGCACCAAAATACGGCTTTAATTTTTTTGGACCCTTATGAGACTTTAAGAAACTTTTAGGCCTCTCGGAATTTAAAAAAAAATTCTTCTTAATTTTACAAAATCGACTTCAAAACTATCAAATTTTTATCTTACCATAACTCCACCCCCCCCCCCCCCTCATTTTTCGAAAGATGGAATTAATTAAGTTTAATCGGATTTTTAAAAAAAATACATCTTTTAATCTCTTGTAATTTTTTTTTAAAACAAATATTAAAAAACACTTATCGAGTAACGGAAATTTCGGCTTTCTTTTCCCATTTTTTTACTTAATTCCAACCGACAAGATTTGAATCAGCTATATACGATTAAAAGTAGCTCAAACCTTATAATTTGAAACATAAACATCAGTCTTACACTTTTAGCTTTTTAAACATTTCAAATCTAGTTCCTTTCAAATTTCCCATCAAAATTAAACAACATTACTCATTGCATAAAGAGAGTTAGCTCTCCACTGTGAATAGTTATGACTGAAGATTGTTAAGTTAAATTTTACAACTTTCATGGCTGACTAGGGTAAACATTTCAAATATTGCAAACAAATTTCAATGCCTGTGAATTCTGATCTTACCAAAACTACATCAACTATATTTTATTTAACTTTTGAAATACTCAACTGTTTTCTTTACTGAGTTTATTTGGCAAAACTTTAAAATTTATTTCGCAAATCAGGATTTACTTAATTGATGATATACAAAAAACCACCCTTTCTATGCCTCTTTTTCTATGCCTTAAATTATCTCGTAGCCCGTAGGCCGTGTGGTGGCCCGTAGCCTAGTTCATAGCGCGCTCGACTCTCAATCATGAGATGCGACGCGTCGTGCTTCTATACTAGTTCACAGCTAAGAATTTTTCTCAGGTCAAAACTAACGAGCTAGTCATAAAATCAACGGTCACCACCCCTCGGAAGGCAATGGCAAACCACCGAGCGGTAATTGCCTCGTAAATCTCTCAAAAATAGCCATTCGGAACCGGCGTTAAACTGTAGGTCCCATATGCCTGTGAGCGCACGCACAGGTGTATGTGAGAGATCACCACGCTCGTAATCGAGTAAAGGACTAAGAAATTATCTCCGCCTCCCTTCTCCGTGCCGGGGCTCCATAGCATTGCATAAAAAAATACAATGTTACAAACACAACTGCAAAATATGCAACGAATCCTACTGTAAAAAAAAAAAGAAAAATATTAATTAAAATGATTCAATTCTGAAAAATTAGGGAGGCTACAATACTTACCCCACCATAAATTTGTGGATGGCAAGGCTTTGAAATATTCCATAGAACCAAAAATAAATAAACACGATAAGGCTATTATAACAAAAGCTCCGTATACATTTACTTTCATTCGTTTCCTAGAAAAAAAGATTTTTTTTTTTTTGCGCGCTTGCGATTTTGCTGTATTCTACATTTATTTTAAAATACAGTCAAACCCGCTGTAGAAAACCCGGCGATAACGAAAGAATTTATAGTTGGTTGGCCCGGTATTTAATCTTTGTAAAAATTTCCGCTTATAACGAAAGTAGTGACTAGGTTACATTGGGTCGTCAGGGAGACACGCCTGGGGAACTCCATCTCAGACGTCTGACCCATGCAGTCCCACCCTGTTGACGTCTCACCCGTCATGATGGTGGGCCCCTGTGACTAAATAGCCGTCTCTTATACCTGTCTGATTTTTTTTTTGGTGGGCCCTGTGACTAAATAGACGTCTCTCATACCTGCCTGACTTTTTTTTCGATGATGTTAATTTTTTTTTTCTTTCCTGGATTATAAATATATTTTTTAGTTTTAATTTAAGATTTATTTTGGATCAAGGTAAGATTTTTTAAATGAGAAATCAGGTAAGTTTTTTAAAATACATTATTTATCTTAATTATACATTTTTTTTTTTTTTTTTAATTCTAAGACTACATCTATAATTTTAAATTGAATTTAATCTATCGACAACTTCGGTCATTAAGTTGTATCTGATAATCCAATCGTGAATAATTAATGCGAATGCTCTTGTGTTTGCCGGAAAATTCTGATTAGCTCGAATTTCTAACCGGAAACTAACAGATCCATTTTTAATTTTATCGTTTTGACGGGAACAATCGATGACGTCTCACCCTGGTTGGACTGACGTCTCACCCAGGATGGCCTGACGTGTCTCATACTCGTTTGATTTTTTTTTTTCGTGGATTTTAAATATATTTTTTAGTTTTAATTTAAGATTTGGACGTCTCACCCATCATGATGGCGGGCCCTGTGACTAAATAGACGTCTCTCATACCTGCCTGACTTTTTTTTTTTTGATGATGTTAATTTTTTTTTCTTTCCTGGGTTATAAATATATTTTTTAGTTTTAATTTAAGACGAATTTTTGTCCGTCGAAGATCTCAGAAGCGTGAGGGTTTGACGAGCGTAGAAAATGACTTTGTTATAATCTTCTGCGAATCCGAGTAATTTTTTTAAAGGTAGGCATACAGAAAAATTTCATCAGCTGATACCCGAGAGCTATGTTTTCCTAATGGATCCCACCTGGTTGGACTGACGTCTCACCCTGGTTGGACTGACGCCTGTTATACCTGTCCGATTTTTTTTCGGTGGTGTTAATTTTTTTTTTTCGTGTATTTTAAAATTTTCGTTTTAATTTAAGATTTATTTTGGATCAAGGTAAGATTTTTTTAAATGAGAAATCAGGTAATTTTTTTCAATACATTTATTTATCTTAATTATATATTTTTTTTTTAAATTCTAAGACTACACCTGGTTGGACGGATGCCTCACCCTGGTTGGACTGACGTCTGTTGTACCTGCCTGATTTTTTTTTTTCGGCGGTGATAATTTTTTTTCCCGTGTTTTAAAATTTTCGTTTTAATTTAAGATTTATTTTGGATCAAGGTAAGATTATTTAACCCTTTGCTTTCCGATGGCCCTCCTGGAGGGGCATTCGCGAAAATGATGTTCCTTACCAATGGTTCTCTACGGAGGGTCATTTGTTAAAAAATTTATATTTCCGATAATTGCAAGTGCAGGGTCTAAAAATTTTTGTTCTTATGTAAATTGAGTCGAGGATTTCGAATATGAAGCCAGAATTTCGTTACAACCAAAATTCAAGATGACGAGCGACTAATTATAATGGATATTTAAAAACTCGTTCAATTAATATGCTAAAAATCCTCTAAAATAATTATTAGCCATAATAAAACAATCTGACACTCTCAATAGTTTAAGTATTGACAACCATGAAGATTTCGCCGAAACCTGGCTTGAATTTTCCCTTTTATTTAGCTTATGAAGAGATAAATAGGTGAGTTAATACCTGAAAACTTTTTTTTTTTAAAAAGGGAAAGTGATGTCCATCAAAGAGTGAATAACAATAGGGATGTTTCCGGCGGGGTTGGTTCGTTTAAAAACATCTTTAAAAAATTGTTGCATCTATGTTAAGCTTATGGCACAAAAATCCATTTTCAATAAATGGTTTTTTCCCAAAAAAATTTAAAAATTGTATTTTTTTTTCTTTCTAAAAAATAGTATTAATCATTTTAAATTAATTTTTTTTAAATTTTTTTATTTTTTTATTTTATTTTATTTTATTTTTTTTTTTTTTTTTACTGTATATAAAATAAAAGCCATTTTAAAAATTTTTAATTTTTATACGTTTTCTTGTTTCTTTTTTCTTTTCTTTTCTTTCTTTATTTCTTTTTATTTTTAACTTATTCTTTTTTATTCTTTTTTATTTTTTTTTTATTTTTTAATTACTGAGGAGAGGATGTTATTTAAAAATAAATCACATTTCGAAATTAATAACAAAATATTTATATTTAAATATAAAAATTCTATAAAATCATTTGCTTTTTAAGAATAATCTTTTTCTTTTCCGAATAATTTTTAAATTTATTAGCTATCGCCCGCGAGGATTCCTTCCAGTTCAGCCAACTCGGCTTCTATTTGCTGCCACGGAATTTCCTCGTCAAATCCCTCATCGTCTTCTTCCACCAGCTCGTCTTCTTCCGCCTCCATCTCCTCGTTGTCTTCTTCCTCGTCTCGTTCTTCTTCCTCGTCTTCTTCCGCCTCCATCTCGTCTTCTTCTTCTTCTTCTTCTTCTTCCTCGTCTCGTTCTTCTTCCTCGTCTCGTTTTTCTTCCTCGTCTTCTTCCTCGTCTCGTTCTTCTTCAGCCTCCATCTCCTCGTCTTCTTCTTCTTCCTCGTCTCGTTCTTCTTCCTCGTCTTCTTCTTCCTCGTCTTCTTCCTCGTCTCGTTCTTCTTCCTCCTGTGGCTGGTGCCAATCCGTGTGTGGAAGATGGGCGAGAGGATCGCATGGAACCATTGCGATTGCCCACAAAATTTGATCGATTTCCTTCAGCATCCCACATTTCAGGCAGGGAGTATCTGCCGAGTAGTGAGCCAACAGGGAGCACGACATGTTGCTCACCTGCTGGCGGTGATCCCTGTAAAATGCGAGGCACTCGCATTTTACGCAAACGGACAAAAAGGCCCCTCCGGGATATTCGCCCGGATGAGCCGCCGGATCACATATTAAGCACCCGTTTAATGTCCGGATCAGTTCATCGATCCAGACAAGGGTGCTGCAGCGGGGGCAATTTTGACCCATCATGTGGGCCAACGCAAAGCATTGCCCCCGTAAAACTACCTCCCTCCTTGCGTTGAGTTCCTCTATCGTGTTGCACCTGATGCACAGCATTTTTCCTTCCTTTCTGATGTTGTTTCTCGCCTTGAATCGCAAAAGTTGCTGCCCAGCTCAAGATGTCGAAAATCGAAGAAATGATGAAAGGGATGATTCGGAGGGTGAATTTATAAGGGTGACAAAAATTCAGAACATTCCACGTTTTACTAAAATCAGTTGAGCCATATTCCGTGTTTCGCTTACCTATTATCTGAAAAATGGGTGGACCTTTCTCCAGTTACATTTTTTTTTTCAGGTAAATTCAGAACATTCCAGGTTTTACTAAAATCAGTTGAACCATATTCCGTGTTTCGCTTACCTATTATCTGAAAAATGGGTGGACCTTTCTCCAGTTACATTTTTTTTTTCAGGTTTGTGACGTCATTAATTTTTAGTTGGTGTTTGTTTTCCACGCTTAACTTATATGCAGGTTACTCTTCTCAAAAGGGAGGGTGAGAGAAGAGTTGTACCTTTTTTGCAAATTTTTTTTCTTTTGTAATTTATTTCCGGATCTTTTGAGAAGGAATTTTAAGGTGATAAATTTAAAAACCATTGTTGCGTTCTAATTACCATTTTATTTGAAAGATTTTGTCATCCAAATACGTATAAAGCACGATGTTAGTTTTAAATGATTTTACATTTATAATGTTAAAAATGAAATTACATAGAAATTGAGATTTAAAAAATATAAATGAAACCTAATTTTAAATCCTTAAGTTAAATATCAAATTTATAATTAATTTTCGTTTTTTTTTTTTTTTTTTTTAAAAACCTTTAAAAAATTTATTCGACGTCTGGCCAAAAATAAGCGAAGTCGTTCGCTAATATTTCTACAAAATGGTGCGGAAGTTCCATCAATTCATCCATTCTAGTTTTAATGACTACATAACATGCCCTTTCTCTAAGAGTTAAGTCTTTCGACTTTGAATAAATTTTAATTTTATATTTAAACTGATTTTCATTTGATGCAAAGTGATTAAAAAATTAAATTTTGGTATGCTCTTTTAACTTTATTCAACTGAAGGTTAAAATAAAAATTATCGCAATGCATCCATTCCTTTGCAAAGTGCGAATTTTTTAATTAGGACTGATATTTGCTCTCTATAAAACAAATTCAAACAAGGAACGTCGAATTCCATTATTTGCTCTGCTAGCGGAAATTTTTCTGGTTTTGAATGATAATAGGCAGTGATGAATTTCGGTGTGCTTTCCATTCCTGTAATTTTTTTTTTTAAAAAATATTTTTAATTGTCTAAATTTACTAAAAACTGGGGGATTTTATATAATCCATCCACTCTTACCCCCTTGTAAATTAAATTTATATTTGCTTCTCCAGAATTTATTGCCATTCTAACTTGATCAGTAAAAACGGGGACGTATTTTCCCCCGATAAAAAGGTTAAAATTTTGCTCGTTTTTTTGAAATATCCTTTAAAGTTAGTAAAACTGCTTCTAAATTAATATTTTCGTGAGAATTTTTATTTTTAAAAGTTTTAATCTCTGCTTGTAAAATCCTGTACGGTTTATTTTCTTCCAACTCTGTGTGCGTTTTTTTCGGAATTGAGTAAAATTTGTTAAAGTTTTTCGCGAAATCTTCCATGATTAGTTAAAAATTTTAACTTACTTTTGAAAAAACTGGATTTCGAAAAATGTCCCTTGGAGATCTTGTTTTGGAAGATGATTTTTGTTTGAGCAATTGAAGTTTTTCGGCCGTATTTTAAAGCCCAAAATCGACTTGGCCATCCAAAATGGTGGAAAATCTTTTGTTTTCCGGCGACAAGACCATCCAAAATGACGAGGGACAACTTTTCAAACTAGAGATTTTCCTCTTATTTTGGTCAGAACAAAAGGTTTCTCGGAATTTCCCCATTGTTCAAAAAAAAAAAAAATGAGAACAAAAGAAAATGACAGGAGGACAAAACCATAAAAATGGCGGGAAATCTATTTTCCAACGACTAGGCCGTCCAAGATGACGGAGGACATCTTTTCAAACAAAAGATTTTCTTCTATTTTTGATCAGGGGAAAATATTTTTTGGAATTTCCATTGTTCTAAATTGAGAACAAAAGAGGTTGACAAGAGAAAAAAGAGAACAAAATTCTATTGTCCAGTATCTAAAAATATATTCTTCCTATTAGTTTTAAGCATTTTTTTTTCTGTATTTTTCTTCAATTTTGGTTAAAAAATAATGGATTTTTTTTTTTTTTTTGGAACGAGCCCTTTATATTTAATCATAAAAAATCGTCAAATCGTTAATAATGTTTTTTGGAGAGGTTTTCTATTATTCCAAAATAAATTGGTTCGGGATGTCTTTATTTTAAAAATAATTTCTTTTTTCTGCAAAACAATACGATCTTTGCGGAAGTACAATCTTTTTATCTTTTTATCTTTTAATATGGTGATTTGAAAAAATTCATTCGTGTGTTAATAAGCGGTATTCATCCTATACCAGGTACACATTCTTTTAATAAATCATCTATACTCTCGAGTTTATATATCCAAAATAAAAAAGTTATCTCTATTTGAGCAAATATATTTATTAAGTTATAATAATTACAATAAATTTTATCAATATGTGACATCCTCTCCTTCCTGTTTTTGATCTTCCGATTTCATTGGCATATCTAAGGCGAAGGGATTTCGTTTAAAACGAAGTTTGAGGAGAATTTCATTACTTAAATCGTCGCTATATATTTGAATCATTTCGATTACATCCGGATCCTCCTCTTTTATCATCAATACTTTTAACTCGCAAAAAATTTCTCCCTTTGTTACTTCTGGTGGGTTGGTATAAAGATGCCCGGATTTTTTGCCTTGCAATTTGAAAAACTTTCGTCAATTTCCAATGTTGTTCCATCGATTTTATCAATTGCAGAAAAAATTAAACAGTTCATTTTATATGTTAAAAATGAACGTTTCTTTTCTATTTTCTCAAGGTACTTTTGAGCACACGAGGAAAAATTTAATAAATTTTCAAATTCAATCCTGTTCATTCGAACGGAATTCCATGAATGCTTACATTTTAATACTATTTCTTTTTCATTTCCGTACAATAGCAAAACTTCATGATTTGGTAGCCTCAAATTTAAGGTTTTGCATTTGCCGGTGAAATATTTTTCCAATTCTCTTCCTTGTATGCAAAATTGAGAAAACTCTTCGCTGGAAAATACGATTTTTTCTCCTCCGATGGAAACCAAGCCGATCGCCGAAATTAATTCAAAGTCTTTTTTTCTTAATCCAGCTATTAGGAGTAGAGTTCGTGAATGAAAATACGATCTTGCTCGAACGGAACGCATTTTGACCGTTGGAATTTTTTTTCTTTACTGCAAAAAATTCTCTTGTAACCGTTTCTTTAATAGGAATATTTTTCATTTTAAAAAGACTTTCGTTAGGATAATTCTTATATTTTTTGAACATTCGGGTATTAAATTATTATGGGAGATATTAATCATTTTTCCTTTCTAAAAATTCCGGGAGTTCTTTTTTTTAAATTTTTTTTCTTTAACAGGAAGAAGATTTTTGACCTTTGACATGTCCAGATTTTCGACCTTTGACATGATTTATTTTGGTGGATACAATTGTTCTATTCATATATTGTTATAACAGCTTTTTTCAAACAGGATGATATATTTTTAGCACAGACATTTGGTCCACACTATTGTTCTATTGTCATAAACAACTTTTTTAAACATAGGCTTTTGTTCTTTAAAACTGTCAGATTTTTAGAAAAATGTGACAGATTTTTAGAAAAATGTGAATACTTGTCATATTTTGATGGAAAACAATAGATTTTTCGGATAAAAAATAATGCTAATTTTAGCTCTTAAGATTTCTAGAAAAATCTTTATACCCCGTTATTTTGGGGAAATTGATAGAAAAACAATCGATTTTCCGGTATCTTGGATGAAAATGGTTTCTAAAATTGTCTAAAAAACATACTCCTCAGCCATTTTGGATTGTCAAGTCGCTTTTTGGGTTTAAATTCAAACGAAAAACGGTCATTTCCATCAAACGTTGGTCGAATTTTGAGGAAGTTATAAGTTTGTCGTATGTGTATGTTTATTAAAACCCCTCTGTTGGACTTCGATTTTTTTCCAAACCTAACCTAACCAAGCAAGATTGAACTTGGTTGTATGCAACTGTTTATTATCACCCCTCAGTGTATAGCTTTTGTTGAGCAACAGACTTTGATTTCTTTTTTCCAATCCTAACAAGTTTGAACTTGATCATATTTAACTGATTTTAAAACCCCGAGCCATTTTCACTTTGAATATTTTTTCCGCAAATATCGAAGAGATGCACGAACAATTCGAAATCTCGAAAGCGGATTTAAAATCAGTTAAATATGATCAAGTTCAAACTTGTTAGGATTGGAAAAAAGAAATCAAAGTCTGTTGCTCAACAAAAGCTATACACTGAGGGGTGATAATAAACAGTTGCATACAACCAAGTTCAATCTTGCTTGGTTAGGTTAGGTTTGGAAAAAAATCGAAGTCCAACAGAGGGGTTTTAATAAACATACACATACGACAAACTTATAACTTCCTCAAAATTCGACCAACGTTTGATGGAAATGACCGTTTTTCGTTTGAATTTAAACCCAAAAAGCGACTTGACAATCCAAAATGGCTGAGGAGTATGTTTTTTAGACAATTTTAGAAACCATTTTCATCCAAGATACCGGAAAATCGATTGTTTTTCTATCAATTTCCCCAAAATAACGGGGTATAAAGATTTTTCTAGAAATCTTAAGAGCTAAAATTAGCATTATTTTTTATCCGAAAAATCTATTGTTTTCCATCAAAATATGACAAGTATTCACATTTTTCTAAAAATCTGTCACATTTTTCTAAAAATCTGACAGTTTTAAAGAACAAAAGCCTATGTTTAAAAAAGTTGTTTATGACAATAGAACAATAGTGTGGACCAAATGTCTGTGCTAAAAAATATATCATCCTGTTTGAAAAAAGCTGTTATAACAATATATGAATAGAACAATTGTATCCACCAAAATAAATCATGTCAAAGGTCGAAAATCTGGACATGTCAAAGGTCAAAAATCTTCTTCCTGTTAAAGAAAAAAAATTTAAAAAAAAGAACTCCCGGAATTTTTAGAAAGGAAAAATGATTAATATCTCCCATAATAATTTAATACCCGAATGTTCAAAAAATATAAGAATTATCCTAACGAAAGTCTTTTTAAAATGAAAAATATTCCTATTAAAGAAACGGTTACAAGAGAATTTTTTGCAGTAAAGAAAAAAAATTCCAACGGTCAAAATGCGTTCCGTTCGAGCAAGATCGTATTTTCATTCACGAACTCTACTCCTAATAGCTGGATTAAGAAAAAAAGACTTTGAATTAATTTCGGCGATCGGCTTGGTTTCCATCGGAGGAGAAAAAATCGTATTTTCCAGCGAAGAGTTTTCTCAATTTTGCATACAAGGAAGAGAATTGGAAAAATATTTCACCGGCAAATGCAAAACCTTAAATTTGAGGCTACCAAATCATGAAGTTTTGCTATTGTACGGAAATGAAAAAGAAATAGTATTAAAATGTAAGCATTCATGGAATTCCGTTCGAATGAACAGGATTGAATTTGAAAATTTATTAAATTTTTCCTCGTGTGCTCAAAAGTACCTTGAGAAAATAGAAAAGAAACGTTCATTTTTAACATATAAAATGAACTGTTTAATTTTTTCTGCAATTGATAAAATCGATGGAACAACATTGGAAATTGACGAAAGTTTTTCAAATTGCAAGGCAAAAAATCCGGGCATCTTTATACCAAACCCACCAGAAGTAACAAAGGGAGAAATTTTTTGCGAGTTAAAAGTATTGATGATAAAAGAGGAGGATCCGGATGTAATCGAAATGATTCAAATATATAGCGACGATTTAAGTAATGAAATTCTCCTCAAACTTCGTTTTAAACGAAATCCCTTCGCCTTAGATATGCCAATGAAATCGGAAGATCAAAAACAGGAAGGAGAGGATGTCACATATTGATAAAATTTATTGTAATTATTATAACTTAATAAATATATTTGCTCAAATAGAGATAACTTTTTTTATTTTGGATATATAAACTCGAGAGTATAGATGATTTATTAAAAGAATGTGTACCTGGTATAGGATGAATACCGCTTATTAACACGCGAATGAATTTTTTCAAATCACCATATTAAAAGATAAAAAGATAAAAAGATTTTACTTCCGCAAAGATCCTATTGTTTTGCAGAAAAAAGAAATTATTTTTAAAATAAAGACATCCCGAACCAATTTATTTTGGAATAATAGAAAACCTCTCCAAAAAACATTATTAACGATTTGACGATTTTTTATGATTAAATATAAAGGGCTCGTTCCAAAAAAAAAATCCATTATTTTTTAACCAAAATTGAAGAAAAATACAGAAAAAAAAATGCTTAAAACTAATAGGAAGAATATATTTTTAGATACTGGACAATAGAATTTTGTTCTCTTTTTTCTCTTGTCAACCTCTTTTGTTCTCAATTTAGAACAATGGAAATTCCAAAAAATATTTTCCCCTGATCAAAAATAGAAGAAAATCTTTTGTTTGAAAAGATGTCCTCCGTCATCTTGGACGGCCTAGTCGTTGGAAAATAGATTTCCCACCATTTTTATGGTTTTGTCCTCCTGTCATTTTCTTTTGTTCTCATTTTTTTTTTGAACAATGGGGAAATTCCGAGAAACCTTTTGTTCTGACCAAAATAAGAGGAAAATCTCTAGTTTGAAAAGTTGTCCCTCGTCATTTTGGATGGTCTTGTCGCCGGAAAACAAAAGATTTTCCACCATTTTGGATGGCCAAGTCGATTTTGGGCTTTAAAATACGGCCGAAAAACTTCAATTGCTCAAACAAAAATCATCTTCCAAAACAAGATCTCCAAGGGACATTTTTCGAAATCCAGTTTTTTCAAAAGTAAGTTAAAATTTTTAACTAATCATGGAAGATTTCGCGAAAAACTTTAACAAATTTTACTCAATTCCGAAAAAAACGCACACAGAGTTGGAAGAAAATAAACCGTACAGGATTTTACAAGCAGAGATTAAAACTTTTAAAAATAAAAATTCTCACGAAAATATTAATTTAGAAGCAGTTTTACTAACTTTAAAGGATATTTCAAAAAAACGAGCAAAATTTTAACCTTTTTATCGGGGGAAAATACGTCCCCGTTTTTACTGATCAAGTTAGAATGGCAATAAATTCTGGAGAAGCAAATATAAATTTAATTTACAAGGGGGTAAGAGTGGATGGATTATATAAAATCCCCCAGTTTTTAGTAAATTTAGACAATTAAAAATATTTTTTAAAAAAAAAAATTACAGGAATGGAAAGCACACCGAAATTCATCACTGCCTATTATCATTCAAAACCAGAAAAATTTCCGCTAGCAGAGCAAATAATGGAATTCGACGTTCCTTGTTTGAATTTGTTTTATAGAGAGCAAATATCAGTCCTAATTAAAAAATTCGCACTTTGCAAAGGAATGGATGCATTGCGATAATTTTTATTTTAACCTTCAGTTGAATAAAGTTAAAAGAGCATACCAAAATTTAATTTTTTAATCACTTTGCATCAAATGAAAATCAGTTTAAATATAAAATTAAAATTTATTCAAAGTCGAAAGACTTAACTCTTAGAGAAAGGGCATGTTATGTAGTCATTAAAACTAGAATGGATGAATTGATGGAACTTCCGCACCATTTTGTAGAAATATTAGCGAACGACTTCGCTTATTTTTGGCCAGACGTCGAATAAATTTTTTAAAGGTTTTTTAAAAAAAAAAAAAAAAAACGAAAATTAATTATAAATTTGATATTTAACTTAAGGATTTAAAATTAGGTTTCATTTATATTTTTTAAATCTCAATTTCTATGTAATTTCATTTTTAACATTATAAATGTAAAATCATTTAAAACTAACATCGTGCTTTATATGTATTTGGATGACAAAATCTTTCAAATAAAATGGTAATTAGAACGCAACAATGGTTTTTAAATTTATCACCTTAAAATTCCTTCTCAAAAGATCCGGAAATAAATTACAAAAGAAAAAAATTTGCAAAAAAGGTACAACTCTTCTCTCACCCTCCCTTTTGAGAAGAGTAACCTGCATATAAGTTAAGCGTGGAAAACAAACACCAACTAAAAATTAATGACGTCACAAACCTGAAAAAAAAAATGTAACTGGAGAAAGGTCCACCCATTTTTCAGATAATAGGTAAGCGAAACACGGAATATGGTTCAACTGATTTTAGTAAAACCTGGAATGTTCTGAATTTACCTGAAAAAAAAAATGTAACTGGAGAAAGGTCCACCCATTTTTCAGATAATAGGTAAGCGAAACACGGAATATGGCTCAACTGATTTTAGTAAAACGTGGAATGTTCTGAATTTTTGTCACCCTTATAAATTCACCCTCCGAATCATCCCTTTCATCATTTCTTCGATTTTCGACATCTTGAGCTGGGCAGCAACTTTTGCGATTCAAGGCGAGAAACAACATCAGAAAGGAAGGAAAAATGCTGTGCATCAGGTGCAACACGATAGAGGAACTCAACGCAAGGAGGGAGGTAGTTTTACGGGGGCAATGCTTTGCGTTGGCCCACATGATGGGTCAAAATTGCCCCCGCTGCAGCACCCTTGTCTGGATCGATGAACTGATCCGGACATTAAACGGGTGCTTAATATGTGATCCGGCGGCTCATCCGGGCGAATATCCCGGAGGGGCTTTTTGTCCGTTTGCGTAAAATGCGAGTGCCTCGCATTTTACAGGGATCACCGCCAGCAGGTGAGCAACATGTCGTGCTCCCTGTTGGCTCACTACTCGGCAGATACTCCCTGCCTGAAATGTGGGATGCTGAAGGAAATCGATCAAATTTTGTGGGCAATCGCAATGGTTCCATGCGATCCTCTCGCCCATCTTCCACACACGGATTGGCACCAGCCACAGGAGGAAGAAGAACGAGACGAGGAAGACGAGGAAGAAGAAGACGAGGAAGAAGAACGAGACGAGAAGAAGAAGAAGAAGACGAGGAGATGGAGGCGGAAGAAGAACGAGACGAGGAAGAAGACGAGGAAGAAAAACGAGACGAGGAAGAAGAACGAGACGAGGAAGAAGAACGAGACGAGGAAGAAGAAGAAGAAGACGAGATGGAGGCGGAAGAAGACGAGGAAGAAGAACGAGACGAGGAAGAAGACAACGAGGAGATGGAGGCGGAAGAAGACGAGCTGGTGGAAGAAGACGATGAGGGATTTGACGAGGAAATTCCGTGGCAGCAAATAGAAGCCGAGTTGGCTGAACTGGAAGGAATCCTCGCGGGCGATAGCTAATAAATTTAAAAATTATTCGGAAAAGAAAAAGATTATTCTTAAAAAGCAAATGATTTTATAGAATTTTTATATTTAAATATAAATATTTTGTTATTAATTTCGAAATGTGATTTATTTTTAAATAACATCCTCTCCTCAGTAATTAAAAAATAAAAAAAAAATAAAAAAGAATAAAAAAGAATAAGTTAAAAATAAAAAGAAATAAAGAAAGAAAAGAAAAGAAAAAAGAAACAAGAAAACGTATAAAAATTAAAAATTTTTAAAATGGCTTTTATTTTATATACAGTAAAAAAAAAAAAAAATAAAATAAAATAAAATAAAAAAATAAAAAAATTTAAAAAAAATTAATTTAAAATGATTAATACTATTTTTTAGAAAGAAAAAAAAATACAATTTTTAAATTTTTTTGGGAAAAAACCATTTATTGAAAATGGATTTTTGTGCCATAAGCTTAACATAGATGCAACAATTTTTTAAAGATGTTTTTAAACGAACCAACCCCGCCGGAAACATCCCTATTGTTATTCACTCTTTGATGGACATCACTTTCCCTTTTTAAAAAAAAAAAGTTTTCAGGTATTAACTCACCTATTTATCTCTTCATAAGCTAAATAAAAGGGAAAATTCAAGCCAGGTTTCGGCGAAATCTTCATGGTTGTCAATACTTAAACTATTGAGAGTGTCAGATTGTTTTATTATGGCTAATAATTATTTTAGAGGATTTTTAGCATATTAATTGAACGAGTTTTTAAATATCCATTATAATTAGTCGCTCGTCATCTTGAATTTTGGTTGTAACGAAATTCTGGCTTCATATTCGAAATCCTCGACTCAATTTACATAAGAACAAAAATTTTTAGACCCTGCACTTGCAATTATCGGAAATATAAATTTTTTAACAAATGACCCTCCGTAGAGAACCATTGGTAAGGAACATCATTTTCGCGAATGCCCCTCCAGGAGGGCCATCGGAAAGCAAAGGGTTAAATAATCTTACCTTGATCCAAAATAAATCTTAAATTAAAACGAAAATTTTAAAACACGGGAAAAAAAATTATCACCGCCGAAAAAAAAAAATCAGGCAGGTACAACAGACGTCAGTCCAACCAGGGTGAGGCATCCGTCCAACCAGGTGTAGTCTTAGAATTAAAAAAAAAATATAATTAAGATAAATAAATGTATTGAAAAAAATTACCTGATTTCTCATTTAAAAAAATCTTACCTTGATCCAAAATAAATCTTAAATTAAAACGAAAATTTTAAAATACACGAAAAAAAAAAATTAACACCACCGAAAAAAAATCGGACAGGTATAACAGGCGTCAGTCCAACCAGGGTGAGACGTCAGTCCAACCAGGTGGGATCCATTAGGAAAACATAGCTCTCGGGTATCAGCTGATGAAATTTTTCTGTATGCCTACCTTTAAAAAAATTACTCGGATTCGCAGAAGATTATAACAAAGTCATTTTCTACGCTCGTCAAACCCTCACGCTTCTGAGATCTTCGACGGACAAAAATTCGTCTTAAATTAAAACTAAAAAATATATTTATAACCCAGGAAAGAAAAAAAAATTAACATCATCAAAAAAAAAAAGTCAGGCAGGTATGAGAGACGTCTATTTAGTCACAGGGCCCGCCATCATGATGGGTGAGACGTCCAAATCTTAAATTAAAACTAAAAAATATATTTAAAATCCACGAAAAAAAAAAATCAAACGAGTATGAGACACGTCAGGCCATCCTGGGTGAGACGTCAGTCCAACCAGGGTGAGACGTCATCGATTGTTCCCGTCAAAACGATAAAATTAAAAATGGATCTGTTAGTTTCCGGTTAGAAATTCGAGCTAATCAGAATTTTCCGGCAAACACAAGAGCATTCGCATTAATTATTCACGATTGGATTATCAGATACAACTTAATGACCGAAGTTGTCGATAGATTAAATTCAATTTAAAATTATAGATGTAGTCTTAGAATTAAAAAAAAAAAAAAATGTATAATTAAGATAAATAAATGTATTTTAAAAAACTTACCTGATTTCTCATTTAAAAAATCTTACCTTGATCCAAAATAAATCTTAAATTAAAACTAAAAAATATATTTATAATCCAGGAAAGAAAAAAAAAATTAACATCATCGAAAAAAAAGTCAGGCAGGTATGAGAGACGTCTATTTAGTCACAGGGCCCACCAAAAAAAAAATCAGACAGGTATAAGAGACGGCTATTTAGTCACAGGGGCCCACCATCATGACGGGTGAGACGTCAACAGGGTGGGACTGCATGGGTCAGACGTCTGAGATGGAGTTCCCCAGGCGTGTCTCCCTGACGACCCAATGTAACCTAGTCACTACTAACGAAACCTGTTGTAACGAAAACCCTGGTATAACGAAGCAAAATTACGATAAACTCCCTGAATCCGCACCTGATACATAAACCCTGTTATGACGAATAAATTTTGCCGGTCGTTATAAGCGGGTTTGACTGTATTTAATTTCAAATTTTTCTTTAATAAGAAAAAAAATCACATACTCAACCGGAACTGTTAGTGGCTCCGGATCAGCATCAGGTACCGGATCAGCATCAGTTTCGATCTGAATTGAGCAATGAGTCAGTTTCCGCTGAGTCCTTCTCTTTACTGAAACACCGAGCAAGATTAAAATCAAAAATTTTCCAAAGATTCACTATTTGCTGCGTTACTGAAGAAATAAATGGATTTAACTTGAACTAACCAAACCACACTGACAAAAAAAATCTACAAAGTAGCTAAATTTTTTTTTGGAAGAAATGTTTTTTTCCTTATAAGAGAAGGCTTCACGGAATACGAGAAGGAACGGCTGTTTTGTCGAATACTTGATTTACGATGAAAAAATTTAAATTTTAGGTATCTAATGAACTCCTCTGGTATATCCCGGAAATTTTAGTGCAAGTTTCAACTTGTCTAAAATGTATGGGCGGCGGGAAAATAATTTCGAAAAAAATTGCGGTCGAAAATCTTTGATTTTGTTTTCCTAGTTTTTGTTTGCTTGAAACAAGTTGAAACTTGTACCGAAAATACAAGAAGAAGGCAAAGAAGTTTGTTAGATACCTAAAATTCGATTTTTTCCCCCCCGTAAATCGAGTGTTAAATAAAACAGCCATTCCTTCTCGAATTCCGTGAAGCCTCCTCTTGAAACGGCTTTGACTCTAGATATTCCCTCATGTTTCACCTGATTTAAGTCTTTTTTGGCCGTGTTGACAGGGAAAAAATTATAGGAATAATTTAAATTTTGGCACGAAATTACAACATTGTACCGTCCATACTCACGCAAAATAAATTTTCTCCAAAAATTGGATTAAAGGCGATGAATCTGCATTATTTTGGGTCATTTTGGCTATCTTGAAATTTTTTTTTAACTTTTGGGGCTGGCCAGATATAAAAAAACCCGTTTTCGCCGAAATAAGCCACATAACACCCATAAGGTCTCATTTTTCGGCAAAATCAAATTTTTTCTGGATACATACATACATAAGTATTATACTCTAAAAAGATCAATTTTTTATGTCATCAAATTTTTTTCCTCCGAATTTTTGAAATTTGATCAAACAAAAGTGCAAAAAGTAAAAAAAACGTAAACAATTCGGGCGCCACCTCTAAAAATTTTTTTAAAAATCTGAAAAAAATCACAAGTGTTCCAAGACCCTAAAGAACCCATTTTTTTGCTAGGGAACGAAAATCAGAGATGGCAGATTTTTTTTGGGCCACCCTAATGACCATTTGCTTGGTCCAAATTATACAATTTCTCGCCGCATACAGTGCATTCATAGCATTGACTCAACTTTGCACCGTGTTCAGTTTTTGAATGATCATCGAGATCAAAAGTTTGACTGCAGAAATGACAGTTGCCTTTGTTTTCGTAAGACTGCGCTTCAGCTTGCGTACCTCCCTCTGGCGTTTCGATTGCAATGTCGCAAAAGCCGCAGTAGAAATCGTCGTTTAGCTTGTATGCGCGACTAGGATTTTTCGTATCTGGCGGCATCCTAATCTCAGAGCTGCAAGATTTGCATTTTAAAATGATGGACGGTGTTGGAGGAATCGTTGGAGTCATTTTTTTTCGTTTCTCCTCCGGTTCTTTTTCCTGCTGCGCTTTTTGTTGGATGAGACTCTTTTTTTTCTCTGCTTCTTTTATGGTAGCTATTTGAGTATCTGAAAATTTAGAAAAATTTTCATTTAGTTCCTTAAATTATCCTTTAATTTTAAAAATTTAGAAAAATTTAGTCCTAACTTTTTAAATCCCTAAAGGGGTTTTAGGAAATTTTATTTTCTTTTTAGGAAATTTTATTTCAGGAATCAAAAAATTAAAAAAAAAATTAAAAAAAATAGGGTCGGTTGGGGGAAAAGTAAAACAGGGGTAAATGTAAAAATCAGTTAAACAAAGTTTCATGTCTTATTAGCGGACTTACTGAATAGGTAAATGCAAAGCTCACTTCTTCTGCTACCAATTAGGCACAATTTTTTCCCCAAAAAAGCATTTTTTATTGCCATTTTCAAAGCAAAAACAAATCTTTAAAAAAATCGTCGGTCATCCGCCATTTAAACCAATGTTTTTATTTACGGGGGAAATGAAAAAACAATGGAAAAGAATAGGAATAAAATGGATGGCTCTTGATTTTTTAAGTCTTTTAAAATTTGTTAATTTCATCTGCTTATTTGTTTATTTACGGGCGAAAATAGGAAAAAGTTAATAAACTATGAAAGGCTGGGTACGTATCCTGTGCGATATTCGGAAATGGTTTATAATTTTGCCTGGAATAACGACTTTTTACATTTACCCCATATTTTTTCTTTTCCCCCATATTTCAGCAATGGAAAGGTGTGAAAAACGGACTCAAATAAAAGTGTTTTTGGGAAACTAATTGACTGGGGGTCATCCCATACTCAAGACGAATATATGAGCTAAGAAGTAGCCCACATTCAGCTTTCAAAACTGAAGATTAACCATGGAAAAAAATTCAGAATGTTTTCATACACAAGATGGCGGATTTTTTTACTTTTCCCCCGACCGACCCTAAGTAGTTAGGGCTCCGTTTCACAGCAAGCCGCAAACCGCAGCTTTTTTTATATTTTTTTCCGAACCTTAATTTTTATACTAAAAACTTGGCAACGGGGTAAAGTGATATAAAAATTAAGTAAAATAATAGTTTTTTCGTTCATATGGACATGATTCGGCATGTAAATAACATTATTTAATGATATATTTAAAAAAAATATCGAATGTTATTTTTGTTTTTGTTTACGGAGCCATTTCAAAATCTCTAATGACACGCCATTTTTTCCCCCCGTAAACAAAAATAAAATTCGATATTTTTTTAAAAAATATATCATTAAGGGTATGCTAGCTACTTTTAAAAACTGCAATTTCAGTTTTGCAAACGCAGTCTCTTCGATCGGCAAAGAACTGTCAAAATTTAAATAGTCAGACAAATTAATTTCTTTCTTAATTAAAACAAATATTTTTCAAACTTTTTTTTTTATTTTACTATAAAAAGCGAAAAAAAGAAATGATAGTGTTGTGAATCTTGAATTGAAGTTTTTGGCCTATATTTCATTCAAAATCGGTCTATATTTTTCATAAAATGTCCTATAATTATCCTATATTTTTTTTAAAATCGGTCCTATATTTTTCCAGAAAATGTCCTACATTTTGGGGGCGAGGCGCTGTGCAGCCTGTTTAAATGATTTGAGCTATTTAAAAGGAGAGCATCGGTGAATATCTTAGCTCCAAAACTTAAAAATAGGAGCAAATTTTTTATTAAAAACTGATGGATGGGGGTACCTTTTTAACTGCGTTATTTACTGCGTTATCCAGTACTAAAAAGTAATGCAAAAAATAGGCTTCCGACAGCAAAAGGATGAAGTAAGCTTTAATAAAAAAGTAAAACGAATGCTTATTTATGGCTATATAACACTTATGTTGTTATATTTTAGTTCAAAAGATAAAATTAAAAATTAAAAATACAATCAAGCGAAACATTATACGCCTATACAAAATCATAATTTACTGTTGGAAAAAAATTTAAAAAAAAAAAAATTGAGAAACCAAAAACCTATGCTTTTTCTCTTCGCTCTTTACGGCTCTAAATATTAATGTAAAATACAAAATCTAACTTTGCCTTTGAATGACAGAAGATTTTAAAGTAGGTTTCACAAAAAATTCCCATCAAAATGTTTATCCAAACTTTGAATTTGAGTCCTTAGACACTGGAAATTGGTGGGAAATTATAAGAAACTACATTTATAAAAAAACCTTCAAAAAGAATCAAGCAACAGAAAATGTTTGTATTTGGATTATATTATTTATTTATTAATTTTTTTTTTATTAAGAAAGCGAAAGTCGATTCAAATGAAAGTTCCTGATTTTAATTTTTTAATTTTTCGATTTTGAAAAATTACATTAACCGGGGTATATATCAACGTTTGTAGACTGATATTTTTTTTCAAAATGGCGTTTAAATTTCAAACATGCAACAATAATTTTTTTTTTTTTAAATTTCCAACTCTTTACATATAATAATGTATTATTTCGTAGCCTCCAATTTGGCATGCTCCTGTGACTTAAAGTCGTTCATTTTTGCAAAGATTATATAAAATTTTCTTTTTCTTTCTTTCTAGATCGCTGGTTGCGACCTAGAGCTTTGACGAAGACTATATGGGACACGATTAGTTCTCTAATTTTGATTCGTCGGAGCTTCCAAGCCCTTTTGAAAAGGCACAATAGGAATCTTGGGAAATCCTACTCGGAGATTCTTCAAGTCCATACATGCCGTGACATATACGTTAATGCACCGCTTAATCTGATGGGGTCTTGAAGGAAGATGGAGGAATAACCCTCTGCAGTAAGTACGATTGCAAATGATAAAAGCTGAAGGAGTCGATTTTTTAATTTCCGGCTTAGAAGTTTTAGTGTCCCTGTGGTATACCACAGGAACACTATTTCAATGTGGTCCGAGAGATTTTTCACTGTCCTGAATGAGATAGGGGTGCTTTTACAGTTTTTTTTTTTTTTTTTTTTTTTAATTTATTTGAGAATAAGCTTTATATATACATAAAATTGTCTCCCCTAAGCAGATAGTGCGTGCAGGAGCACGCTGACATGTTAGTCGAGCTCTTATCTGATCGACCTGGTGGCGAATCACTAGGGAATACGAGGTTGAGAGAAATTGAAGCGCCTGAGGTACCTGAAGATTTAAGTACAAAAAAATATAAGTCAAACTGACTGTATGAAAGTTGATTGATCGAATCGTATTTATTCATCAAAAAAATCAGACTGGGATTTGGGGGCATATCCCTACGTAGGACTGGGTCTTTGGGGGTACTGTTGTAATATTGCTAAATTTTAACAATGAAACGATTTAAAAATTTAAAGGTATTTTTTTTTCTTGTTTTTGTTCAAAAAATTCGAATTTTTTTAAAGTTATCCAAAATGAAGTTCTTAAAATTGAAAAATTAGGTAAATAATAAGATTACCGGTTGTGTTCTGTTTATCGTAATTTATCTTCTCTTTTTTTTCGACAGTTGTTTCCTGTTCCGTGTTGGAATCCTCTGAATGAGAAGAACTGGTGCCAAGCAAAGTTTGTTCCCGTTCCTGTGTGGTAAAGCTTGCTTCGTCCAAACTTGGTAAGTCAATTTTATCTATTTTTTTGGAAAAAAAAAATTGAATTTCATATGTCTAACCCCCTAAGAGTTTTCTTTTTGGAGTGGTAATAAACGCTGAATTTTTTCAGATTTTTAAAAGGACGGGAAAGGGCCTTCAATTTTGAAAAATTCCCATAAAAACCAAAAAACCTCTTTTTTTTTGTGAAAAACACTTGCTTTTTATCGATAATTTAACGTAGATCACGAATCTGAAGTCAGATTTTTTTATATCTGCCTAAGTTATTGTGTTAGAATAAAAAATAAGGCAAAAAATAGTGTAAAATCACAAAACATGTTAAGTCCTTAATTTTGCTAATATTTTGACCTCTATCTCAATAACTTATGCAGTTATAAAGAAATCTGACCTCAGATTTGTGATCTACGCAAAATTTCCGATAAAAAACAACGTTTCTTCACAAAAAAAAAAAAAAAAAAAAAAAAAAAAGAGGTTTTTTTGGTTCTTATGAGAATTTTTCAAAATTAAAGGCCCACGAGGCACACTTTCTCGTCATTTTAAAAATCTAAAAAAATTCCACGTTTATTAGGCTAATACTTCAAAAAGAAAACTTTCAGGGGGTTAAACGTATGAAATTTGAAAAATATGGGACACCCTAGCGTAACATGAGACAGAAATGAGTCGTGTTCAGGGATGATTGTTTTAAAACAAATTGGTTTAAAACAAGGTGTTTTAAAACGTTTTTAAACATTTGAATAAAAAACACCGTTTTAAAAATTTTAATAAAAATAGAAACGAATTTAAAACATTTTGAACGTGTTTTAAAACATGTTGTAAAACGTTTTAAAACCAGGCCGAATAAAAGACGTTTTAAAACATGGGAAAATAATATAAAACGTTTCAAACTGTTTCTTATTAAAAAATGTTTTAAACAGCAACCCTGGTCGTGTTTTGCGCAAGTACTTTTTTCTTGTTCCCCTGTTGCTACGCCCAACAACTCAAAAACAACATGCTCGAAATCTACAAAAGCACCTATCGGTGATTCAGGATTACATTCCTCATCCATGATGATTCCTCCCACATTTTGTTCATCAAAATGAGCTACGCCCTATATGACTTTTTTAGTAATATTTTTAGCTTCTATCGGTCGCATAACGTGTGTTATAAGGCAAAAAAGTTTTTTTTTTTTTTTTCAAAGATTAAATACGATGTAGAACAACGGATTTCCAACGTCAGAGAATTAACAAAAAAAAGGCTTTTTTTTTAGGAACTTTCAAATCAAAAGCAGTAAATATTTTTCGTTTTTTGTTTTCTAAATTTTAAATAGTTTCTTAAACATGGAGGTTAAGAGAATAATTAGGCTTGCGAGCGAAGAGTCTGACTGAATCCAATTTGGTCTTCCCTGTCATCATTACAGGTTCACCATCTTTAATTGGCTTTTTTCGGCCCTTATGAGACTTTAAAAAAAATTTTTAGGCCTCTTGGTGTTTTAAAAAAAAAACTAGAGCTCCCCCGTCAGACAGACGGGTAAAATGTTACAACTGTCGCGGAATAGGGAATTTAACATGGGAAAATTAGTTTTTCCGCTCTCACCGGAAAACGGAAAAAGATACCGAAAAATCGAAAAGAGCCTGCAAATCTACTCCCACATACCTATCGACCCTGAAAATTTCATCAAAATCGGTTGGATAGGGGCTCCGCACTTGTTGGACATCGCTTCTTTTTCTTAGCGTTTTAATGTATAAGATTCTTCCTAATTTTACAAAATCGACTTCAAAACTATCAAATTTTTATCATACCATGACCGCCCCCTCATTTTTCGAAAGATGGAATTAATTAAGTTTATTCGGATTTTTTTGTAAAACATCTTTTAATGACTTGACATAATGAAAAATTTTTTTTTAAACAAATATTTAAAAAACAATTATCGAGTAACGAAAATTTCGGGTTTCCTTTCTCATTTTTACCTAATATCCACCGACCGGATTCGAATCAGTTACAAACGATTAAAAGTAGTTCTAAGCTTAAAATTTAAAACATAAACATCAGTCTTACTCTTTTAGCTTTTTAAATATTTCGAATTTAGTCCCTTTCAAAATTCCCGTCAAAATTAGTTGGCGTATGAGAGGTGCAGTACCTCTGATATATCAGCAGAAACTTCCCAATTTTGAACGGTAAACATTAGAAACTAAACCCGTTCAAAAAGCTTTCGTCAGACTACATTTAGGTTTTGATGACAAAATTTTTCAATTTTTTCTTAAATATGAACGAAATTCTCGTTTCTCATTTCTCACTTCGTATTCTAAAATTATTACGAACTAACATATTAATGTATACACAAAATTAAAAACATTAAAAAAAACGAATAATACATAAAACCAAGAATTTTACGAAAAAAAAAAATTATTGATCTAAGTCATACAGCTTCCGTGATCATCGTCCGAATCGTCAAGATTTCTTTTTCCTGTCTGAGTGGTTGCATCCTCCGAATCGTTGAGGTTACTTTTTCCCGCCTGAGTGCTTACGTCTCTTTTAGGGGCCGTAGCTATCACCGAAATTCGGAACACATAATTTTGATGATGAATATATTTATGGACCGTGAAAGCAACTTCATTTTCAAATATTTTTGGTGCTTGCATACAAGCACCCAGGCGGCATTTGATGCGATATCGTGGAGGCGCTGGTTCGTTTTCGGGGGGTGAAGAGCTGCTTGCATCATCTAAATGTAAAAGCACAAACGAAAGGATGAATTACCCCTATTTGTTTCGGTTTTAATTACACAAAATTGAGTAACTTTACCTGTTATATCTTCGTATTCGACCAAAAAAGATTTTTTGCTTTCGGACGAAGTTCCCATCTTTCCTTCGGCGTCAGGATTTGATTTAGGATCAGGATGAAATGAGGCAGATGCACTGGAACCCTCTTCTAATTTCGTTTTTTTCCTCTCCGGCTCTTCTGACAATAGAAAAAAATGGAATGAAAATTTTTGGTAATGATTCCCCTACCGGAAAAGAGATGCATAAATTGTATTTAAGTCATGCATAAATTTTAACGAAAAATTTGGCATAAATAATAAAGCAGTAATTTTAAAATATTTATGAGCATAAGTAAAAATGCTGTATGAGCTCTGTAACTTTTTTTACCGGAAATTTTTTTTGCTCCTCCAATTTTTGCTACAAGATGCACTGTATTAACTATAAATTATGCATAATTTTGTAAAAATTCCTATAATAACTATAAAATGGCTATAAAATAACTATAAATACAATAAAAATACATAAAAATTACTATAAAATTATGCATAATTTATGGTTAATGTATTATGCATAAATAAGTATGCATAATACGGAAAAAGCATAATATTTGCAAATTTTCCTGTTTTATGATTTAGAAAAATTATATGCATACATATAAAAGTCATATATAAATTTTAAGAAAAGTTTAGCGTACATAAAAAATGCAGAAATCGTGTATAAACTTAGCTTCATTTTTACCAGAAAATGTTTTCTGCTCCTTAATTTATGCTACAAGATGTAAGTATAAATTACGCATAATACCGTAAAAAGTTAAATAAGCGTAATCTTTTCAAAAATTCCTGCTTTATGAATTAAAATAATTACAGTTTATGCATAAATGATATAAGAATTATGTATAAATTTTTAAAAAAATCTGGCATACATAAAAAATGCAGAAATTGTGTATACGCTCCATAATTTTTATTACCGTAATTTATTTTGCTTCTTAATTTTTGCTACAAGATGTATGTTATGTTTAATTTTAATTTTTGGTTAATGCATAAATAAATATGCATAAATAAGTATGCTTTAACACTGGAAAAAGTTGAATAAGCATAATATTTGGAAATCCTGCTTTATGATTTTAAAAAATTACATGCATAAATTATGCAAAAATTATGCATAATACAGACTTGCATGCTTAAAAAAAATCATGCGTACCGCATATTCAAATTTTTGCATAAAATGAGTAAAAAATAATTACATTTTTTGCATTTATTTTGTAAAAATTTTTCACTCTTTGGCATCACTTTTTCGTACGGGTATGTGCGAGTTTTGCTAATCTAATGTTTTTGTTTACCTTTAACCTCTTCAGATGATGTACAGCTTTCCGATTTGTCCGATACCACTTTTTGATATATGGAAGAGCCCAGTCCTTCTAAACAATCAGGATTTAAGGATTTTTTAGTATCGTCTGGAAAACTAGGGTCTTCTTGCTTGTCTTCTTGCTTATCTTCTCCATCTCCTTTTCTTTTACTCGGTCCTTGTTTTTCCGTCATTTTGCTGAATTTCCGCTATTACTAAAAAACAGTAAAACCCCTATAAGACGACCATCTTCAGAGCGATGGAAAATCGAATCTTTCAAATGGGAAATAGGGCCTTTTGCCAATCCTAAATTTTTGTAAGAATCTGATTCTATGAAATGATAAATTGGGTTAATTAATTGAAAAAAAATTCATTGCCTTCAAACCTGAGCGTTCCGAATGGACTACTGCCAGTGCCAGCTAGGCAAAATGGATTGGCACCTTATTGTTTTGCCAAAAGTAAAAGCTCCCTTCACGGGAAACCTGCTCTGTTAAGGAAGAATATGCGTACCTCAAAAAATCGGTCTTATAAAAAGGTGGTCGTCAATAGGGTTTTATTTCAGTTTTTTTTTCACATTTAAAAAAAAAAATTAAAACACTTTTTTAAAAATACATTAAATTTAAAATAAAATTTAAAAAATTTAACAAACAAAAATAAATGAATAGGTTAAAAAAGAATCACTGACGAGCATTCACCAAAAAGCAGATGAATGAAACGTTTGCTTTGCTGCATAATAGCTCGCAAGTATACTCGATTTTTTCCTGCCCTGACTTGTCCTGACTAAGACACGTTATCTCTTTTCTTTCGTTTTATCGAGTTTTAATTTTTTTTTTCTGCTGTTTTATATAAAAATCCTTTTGATAATTGATGGTTTCATTTTTGACAGTGTTTCCCCATCGCTACGGTGTGCATGTCCTAACATGATAATCATGGTACTCCCTTCGGTCCTTAATTTTATTTTTCACTTTGTTTTTTTTTTCTTAAAATGTGAAATATTTTGGAAATATTTCTTATTTGGCCGATATTGTTTCCTATTCCCCGTGTTAAATAAGAAGTTGTTTTCTAGCCTTTGGGCTCCTCACTGGGCAGGATTATTTAATAAATATAATCATTTTATTCAGGGCTGCAATTATAATTAATTTTTTTCGGAATCGGAATCGAAATCGAGATTTGCTATTTCAGAAGTCATTGCAGGCATCGAACTAGTCACTTTTCCCCCCTAAATGTCACTTTTTTAAAGAAAAGCCACAAAGTCACTTTTTTTTGATAAATTGGTGGATTTTAAAAAAATTTTCTGCATTAAAAAATTTCTATTCAACATTCGAAGTTGCTCAAGGAAAGGTTATTTCACTAAAACGCCATCTTTAAAAATAATTTTATGTAAAGTTGTAAAGATTCCCTACCATATTTCCTAAAAAGAAATTGGTTCCTAATCCATTTTTTCTACAAATTTTAGTCCCTAAAATTGTGTTCTGACTATTTTTTTTTCTAATTTTTAATTTTCCTAAAAATTTTTGATTCCTGAAATAAAATTTCTTAAAATCCCTAAAATAAAATTTCCTAAAAAGAAAATAAAATTTCCTAAAACCCCTTTAGGGATTTAAAAAATTAGGACAAATATTCATTTTAGGAAATTTTATTTGAGGATTTAAAAATTTTTTGAAAATTGAAAATTAGGAAAAAAATGGTTAGGCTAAAAATTTTAGGAACCAAAAATAGGTTAGGAAAAATTGATAAAAATAATAAGGAATGTAATTACTCAGGTCACGTTAAAAAAATTTTGGATATACTTATTTCAAGTCACTAAATTCAGTGACATTGTCAGGTCACTGAAAGTCACGGTTTAAACCATTTTTGGTCCCTAAAGTCACTAATTTTTCTGGGCGAAATGGGTTTTTTGATTCCTGTATGAATATAAATCTTTTGTTCATCGTTTTCTTAGGCCGGATTTTTTTTTTTTTTTGAAAAAGTTGTCGATTTTAATTTTTTCCTGTCCTTTTTCTAGCCAAGAAATTTTTTCTGAGGTACATTAATGAAGGAATATGAATTAAACCCAACCAATTGGGACTTTGTAAGCTTATCCGAAAATTCGCTCAAAAAGTTTAGGTAAGGCTTTGCGATTAATAAAGCAATTGATTCTGATTTTTGAAAATTTATAAGATTTATCCTCAGGAAATTGAAAGGAGGACGAAAGAGAAGAAAAAAATTGGATTCTTTTTTTTTTTTTACATTAAATTTGATCTGAATATATTCGCAACATTAAAATACTTTTAAGTCATGGTATGTACAAATTTTTTTATGGAAAATCTCATTTTGCTGAATTCTAAAAGGCATTATTAAGTTCGTTTACACAACCGGCCGGTGGAAAATGATATCGATTTTTTTAAAAAAAATTAATTTTGTTTTCGAAAATTCGGTTTTTTACAAATGAAAATGAGATCGGATAGCACCGAAACCGTGCCAAAAAATTTTTTTATGTTTCAGAGGCAAAGATGCAATATTTGAAATGCATGAAAAAGGCTTTACGGTTCCTAAATTTGATAATTTTTTAAAATGTTTCCGCAATAAAAAAACAAAACGCCATTGTTTATGTTTTGTTGTTGAGATAGTTTCCAATTTCGCCGCTAGAGCGCTTGAGTCTCTCGGAAAGAAACATTTTTTTTTTTTTTTCTATTGCGAAAAATATTAAAAATGATGAAATATAAGAGTAATTATGCCTTTTTTATGCATTTAAAATCATAGATCTGTATTTCTAAACGTTTTGGCACGATTTCGGTGCGACCAGACCCCGTTTTCATGTATAAAATACCAGATTAAAAATTTTTTTTTTTTTCATATTTTTTTAATTGTTAAAATATTTCCAACGCCCGGCTAACCGGCCGCGGGGATATAAACGAACTAATGCCTTTAATTAATGTGTTTTGTGAAAAGAAAAATTTTAGTTTTTTTCCTTTTAATCCTGGAAAATTAAATGTCAGACCTTATCGACACCGATGCCATCCAAAAATCTTTCTCCTAGGAGCTTTTTTTTTTTTGAAAAGTTTAATTCGTTTCTAATTTGTTGCGTCTTATCAAAATTCGTCTAAAAACTCTAGAGAACGGTGCCTCTATAACATAAAGACTCTGCAAATTTTTGATGAAAATGGAAACGAAAATTTTTCAAAAAATACTATACGAAAAAAAATTTAGTGATTTTTGGATTTTGGCAAAATGGACTTTCATTTTTTTTTTTCTTAAAAAAAAAGCGAAGAAATGTTTTTTTTCTTTTCAACAGCAAAATGCGATTTTACAATAAAAGCTACAACATTATCTAATGCATCTGAATCATAAAAAATATTTTTTCATTGTTGAGGTGCTAAAAAATCTTTTTTTTTTTTTTTTTCAAAAACTTAAAAATCAAATTATTTAACAATTAAAAAACCAAAGAGAAATAATAATAAAATTCGTAGATAACAAAAATTTATGAGAAATTTTGATTTTCTCTACATTTTTTAATATCGCTCGATATCATTATTGCTGATTACATCGCTCCCCGATGGTGGGCTCATGGATCTTCATATGACCATTTGCTTGGTCCAAATTATACAATTTCTCGCCGCATACGGTGCATTCGTAGCATTTACCCAATTTTGCACCGTGTTCCGTTTTTAAATGATCATCGAGGTCAAAAGTTTGACTGCAGAAATGACACTTGCCTTTGTTTTCGTAAGACTGCGCCTGAGCTTGCGTGCCTCCCTCTGGCGTTTCGATTGCAACGTCGCAAAACCCGCAGAGGAAATCGTCGTTTTCCTTGTATGCGTGGCTAGGATTTTTCGGATCTGGAAGTATCCTAAACTCGCAGCTGCAAGATTTACATTTTAAAATTATAGACGGTGTCGGAGGAATCGTTGGAGTCATTTTTTTTCGTTTCTCCTCCGGTTCTTTTTCCTGCTGGGCTTCTTGATGGACGAGACTCTTTTTTTTCTCTGCTTCTTTTATAGCAGCAATTTGAGTATCTGAAAATTAAGGAAAATTTGAAAAGATGCGTCCCCCTTTTTTTTTTTTTTACATTAAATTTGATCTGAATATATTCGCAACATTAAAATACTTTTAAGTCATGGTATGTACAAATTTTTTTATGGAAAATCTCATTTTGCTGAATTCTAAAAGGCATTATTAAGTTCGTTTACACAACCGGCCGGTGGAAAATGATATCGATTTTTTTAAAAAAAATTAATTTTGTTTTCGAAAATTCGGTTTTTTACAAATGAAAATGAGATCGGATAGCACCGAAACCGTGCCAAAAAATTTTTTTATGTTTCAGAGGCAAAGATGCAATATTTGAAATGCATGAAAAAGGCTTTACGGTTCCTAAATTTGATAATTTTTTAAAATTTTTCCGCAATAAAAAAACAAAACGCCATTGTTTATGTTTTGTTGTTGAGATAGTTTCCAATTTCGCCGCTAGAGCGCTTGAGTCTCTCGGAAAGAAACATTTTTTTTTTCTATTGCGAGAAATATTAAAAATGATGAAATATAAGAGTAATTATGCCTTTTTCATAGATCTGTATTTCTAAACGTAAAAAAACGTTTTGGCATGATTTCCGTGCGACCAGACCCCGTTTTCATGTATAAAATACCAGATAAAAAATTTTTTTTTCATATTTTTTTTATTGTTAAAATATTTCCAACGCCCGGCTAACCGGCCGCGGGGATATAAACGAACTAATGCCTTTAGAAATTAATGTGTTTTGTGAAAAGAAAAATTCTAGTTTTTTTCCTTTTAATCCTGGAAAATTAAATGTCAGACCGTATCGACACCGATGCCATCCAAAAATCTTTCTCCCAGGAGCTTTTTTTTTTTTGAAAAGTTTAATTCGTTTCTAATCTGTTGCGTCTTATCAAAATTTGTCTGAAAAATCTTTTCAGACAAATTTTGAACGGTGCCTCTATAAAATAAAGATTCTGCAAATTTTTGATGAAAATAGAAACGAAAATTTTTCAAAAAATACTATACGAAAAAAAATCGACTGATTTTTGGGTTTTTGGCAAAATGGACTTTCATTTTTTTTTCTTAAAAAAAAAGCGAAGAAATGTTTTTTTTCTTTTCAACAGCAAAATGCGATTTTACAATAAAAGCTACAACATTATCTAATGCATCTGAATCATAAAAAATATTTTTTTATTGTTGAGGTGCTAAAATTTTTTTTTTTTTTTTTTTTCAAAAACTTAAATTTTTGACAATTAAAAAACCAAAGAGAAATAATAATAAAATTCTTAGACAACAAAAATTTATGAGAAATTTTGATTTTCTCTACATTTTTTAATATCGCTCGATATCATTGCTGATTACATCGCTCCCCGATGGTGGGCTCATGGATCTTCATATGACCATTTGCTTGGTCCAAATTATACAATTTCTCGCCGCATACGGTGCATTCGTAGCATTTACCCATTTTGCACCGTGTTCCGTTTTTAAATGATCATCGAGGTCAAAAGTTTGACTGCAGAAATGACACTTGCCTTTGTTTTCGTAAGACTGCGCCTGAGCTTGCGTGCCTCCCTCTGGCGTTTCGATTGCAACGTCGCAAAACCCGCAGAGGAAATCGTCGTTTTCCTTGTATGCGTGGCTAGGATTTTTCGGATCTGGAAGTATCCTAAACTCGCAGCTGCAAGATTTACATTTTAAAATTATAGACGGTGTCGGAGGAATCGTTGGAGTCATTTTTTTTCGTTTCTCCTCCGGTTCTTTTTCCTGCTGGGCTTCTTGATGGACGAGACTCTTTTTTTTCTCTGCTTCTTTTATAGCAGCAATTTGAGTATCTGAAAATTAAGGAAAATTTGAAAAGATGCGTCCCCCTTTTTTTTTTTTTTTAAATTGTATCCGGCTTACCCAAGATTTTCTTTTTATAGATGATATTTATTCTTAACGATTCATGAGGATCAATTTCTTCGGTTTTAATGTATGCGTGCCGAGTAACCAGATGAGCTTTCATTTCGTCCTCAAGATCATAGGGAGGCTTTTCCGCATTTTGACAGTCTCTTAGCAGACAGACGAACAAACTAATGGTTCTGGCGTTCTCCTCTTTAGTGTTCCATTCACTTATTAATTTCAGTAGAGACGAAATATCTGATTGAAAAAATTTTTTAGTAAAAATTCATTAATTTAGTTCTTGTGTTGTTTATTTATGTATTTTTTTTTTTTTTTTTTTTTTTTTTTTTTTTTTTTTTTTACCTTGGCTGGCAGGAGATGCTTCAGTTACTTTATGCAAAATCAGAAATTCAAACAGGCTTTGATTCGGGGTGAATACTTTGCTCTCATATTCTACATTATGATTATCCTTTAAATGAGTTTTAATTTCATTCGCGTTCATGAGTCGATCAAACGGGTTTTTTTCGGTACAATTTTGAAGAAGACATATGAACCATTCTTCTGGTGGTGATAACTCTTTTGTATTTAATTCCAACTTCTTTTGTTTCACGTATGGAAGAATATTTCGGGTAAATTTCTTCATAATTCCTGGTTCTAAAAAAAAAAAAAAAAAAAAAAAAAAAAAACATACATTGGCCGTTTTTTGTCAGGTTTTTTTTTAGCTGCAGCAGGCCCGTAGCAAAAATAGGGGCAAAAGACTAACTGCTCAGTAGGGTGGTTCAGGCATCGAACTACTCACTTTTCCCCCCCTAAAAGTCACTTTTTTTGATAAATTGGGGATTTAAAAAAATTTTAAAAAATTTTTTAACAATAAAAAACAAAGCAACGATTGCGCTATCAGCCATTTTGAAAATCTAAAATTTTTGATTTTCGAACCACCCTAATGCTCAATCTATAAAAAAAAAAATGTTCCCTATACAGGAATTTTGAAACTCCGAAAAAGCAGATTTTCGAACCACCCTTGCTCTCCTTATAATTTTTTTTACGTGATTTTTGTATCTTTAACGCTACAAGAAGCCATTTTGAACTTTTCTTAAAAACCTTTTCCCTCCCGTGGCCCTTCTGGTAGGACTATTGGCCTGAGAACTGTTTGCGATTTATTGTATGTAATTCAACGCCGAAAAAATTATTTTAAGCATACCTGACATGACGAAAACTATTAGAATGCTATTTTAAAAAATACACTGTGGCTGGAAAGTTTGTCAAAAAACAGTAACGAAATGCACACGATCTAAAGTCTGCTGTCAACTGATGCTCGAACCAAATTGTAGCAAAAAGAAACCTGTTATGTTTTGCTCACATGACATGATACTCTATGTTTTCAGTCCTCCAATTTGTTTGAATTGTCCTGAGCTTTCTTATAACACCGATCGTAAATTATAATGCCTGGCAGTTCTTAGTAGTTTTTCTATGGTAATGTCTTTTTCGAGCTTTTTTTTTTTTTTTGACGAGAAACTGCATTTTTGTCATGTTGAAAAATAATTTTACCTATAGAAGGATAAATTCAGTAAAAATGTGCAACATTACATTGTTGCGTAATCCTGTACGTGTTTTCCATAAGTTAAAAGCAAGTTTGATCCCCTTAAGTCTCCGATTTTTTTATTTTATTATTTTTTTATTTTTTTGGAAATTTTGGATTGTCGTATCGATATTGAAAATGAACGCTTGTCGACCTCGGATCGCCATCGGGCCAATCTTGGCCAAGATCCGATCTCCAATAACGACCAATATTGATAATATTTTAAATTCTCATTTGACCGATATTGAAAACCGTTAACTTTCTAAATGGACGTCCGAGGTTGGATCGATGCTGCATCGACATTGATGATCTCAAAATTTCCACCAGGGTTGTTGTCTAATACTTCATCTAAAACTTCAAAGCAGGAAAACAGGAGATTTTTGATTGAAAAAGGAACAATTGATAATTTTTCGGATTTGACAAAAGGGCAATTTTTGGGATTGAGATCAGCGGTCCGAAGACGGTGTCGATGTCGATGACAGCCGTGGCCGGCTGTCAGCTCAGATCGGTGCCGAAGCTGGTGCCAGGGCTCAGACATCGAACTAGTCACTTTTTCCCCTAAAAGTCACTTATTTTGTAAGAAGTCTTTAAAAGTCACTTTTTTTGATAATTTGGTGGATTTTAAAAAATTACTGCATTAAAAAATTTCTATTCAACATTCAAAGTTGCTCAAAGAAAAGTTTTTTCACTAAAACGCCATCTTTAAAAATAATTTTATGTAAAGTTGTGAAGATTCCCTACCATTTTTCCTAAAAAAGGATAAATCCCTAATCCATTTTTTCTAAAAAGTTTTGTTTTTAAAATTGTTTTCCTAACTATTTTTTTTTCTAATTTTTAATTTTCCTAAAATTTTTCGATTTCGAAATAAAACTTCCTAGAAAGAAAATAAAATTTCTTAAAACCCCTTTAAGGATTTAAAAAATTAGGACAAATATTCATTTTAGGAAATTTTATTTTAGGATAAAAAAAATTTTATGATAATTGAAAATTAGGAAAAAAATGGTTAGGCTAAAAATTTTGGAACCAAAATTTTTAGGATAAATTGATAAAAATAATAAGGAATGTAATTACTCAGTCCAATACGTTAAAAAAAAATTTTGGATATACTTATTTCAAGTCACTAAATTACTTCCGTCAGGTCACTGAAAGTCACTATTTAAACTATTTTTGGTCCTAAAGTCACTAATTTTTCTGGGCGAAATGGGTCGATGCCTGTGACGACGGGCATACAATCAAAACCGATCAAGAAAACGAATAAAAATAACTGCTAATTTTAATTGTAACGAACGGATCAGAATTAGTAACCAATTTTATTCCCCCCTTCCACTCCCCCCCCCCCCCAAAAAAAACTACTGCTTCATATTTTTTTTCTTAACATTGAATTCCAATATATTCATAAAACATAAACATTTTCTACATATCATATAACAAAGTAAGATTAAAATATACGACATATTTTATTTTTAACTTTATAATCCATAAAAAATATTTAAATCCGGTTTCTTATTCAGATTTATTCGCCATTAAAACATCATTTTGCCGAACGTAAGCATTTGAGAAATGAAAAATTAATTTTTCTCTTTCTTGCCTATGGGATAAAATTTTAAAATATTCGAAATCCAAAAAAAAAAATTTTATTTCCCAAAAATATTGTCTTGAAGAGCTTTTCAAGAATTTTAAATTCTGTTTTTTTTTTTGTTTTTTTTTTCGATGTTTGAAGGCGACATCGAAAGTGATGATTTAGAAGATCCTTCAAAAAGCATTTTTCAAGACAAAATTGTACGATTTTTGAATTTCTACAGGTTAAAATTTTCCCGTTGAAAGAGCTAAGTAAAGCCTTAATTTTTCTGCTCAGTTTGGCAAAGTGTAATTTTTTTTTCAGCATAAAAATTAAAATTTTTATAGAATGTGGCAGTGCTCATAATAAAATATTTATGATCGATTGATATGCAGTCGGTCAAAACATTTTAAAATGTTGGAAAATTAAAAAAAATGTTTAAAAAAAGTATAAAATGAACCAAATAATATTCTAGTCTACAACAATCCATGCTGATTACGGGAATTTTATTTTATTCCAGAACTCTCATATCAGGAATATGATTCTGATGATCAATTCTAGTCTAAGATTATAAATGTCGGATGATCGCTATTCAGATGCTCCTCAAACGCGGCTGCCTCGGAATAATTTTTCCCGCATAAAATACATTTTAAAAACCCGGAAAATTCCACTTGGTGAAAAGTCTTTAAATGTTCTTTTAGGTCATTTTCTTTGTTGCAAAATGGACAGACGGGTGGGTTTTGAAGTGGTGGCAACCGAATTTGGCTTTGGGATGATAATTTACATCGGCCACAGGTGAAACCATCTTTTTTCAAATATACCTGACGATGCCCTTGGCAATTTTTCAACATTTCGAATTTGCAGCCGCAAGAATTGCATTTGAAAATCGTTTCTGGTCTTGGTTGAGGATTTTTATCCCATTCGTCGCTTTTCCTTTTCCTTGGCGTAGTACCTGAAGGTGTAGTTGTTTCGATGGGGTTTTCTGCCTTTGGGGTTGTTTTTGTTGCAGTCCCTTCCTGACTTGATTCTATTCCCGGAAGAACTTTTTGCTGAATGGATTTTGTCCCTGAAGGAATTTCTTGTTTACCAAGTTTTATCTCTGGAAGAACTTTTTGCTGAGTTGATTCTATCCCCGGAAGAACCCCTTGCTGACTCGGTTTCATTTCCGGAACAACTTTCTTCTGAATTGATTCTGCCCCCTGAAGGATCCCTTGCTGACTTGGTTCTGTCTGTGAAGGAGCCTTTTCCTGACTTGATTCTATTTCCGGAAGAACTTTTTGCTGACTTGATTCTGCCTGTGGCATAGCCGCTTTTTCGCTTGATTTGACCGGTGGTATAACAGCTTTCTCTCTTGGTTTGAAAATCGGTATGCGGAAGGTTTGTGGAGCCAAGTGACATTTCCCATTTTTCGTAATAACTGAAAAAACATTAAAAACCAAAAATGCATTTTTTTTTTCTTTTGGGCGAAAGAGGGGGCAGGTTATATTATATTTTTAGAGCTTACCCTCTTTTAAATCACCGTAGACTATTCTTAGTTTTAAGCTTCTAATTTTATTTTTATCCTCAGGCTTCCCATGTGTTTGGTCCAAATGTTTTCTAATTTTTGCCGCAAGACCTTGTTCTGTGACATCTATTTCGTAATTTTCACAATTGTTTACCAGACATAAGAAACATTTTAAAATTCTTGGTGGGGCCTTGGCCTGCCCATATCCTTTAACGATCTGTTCGTATACAGCTCTTATCAGTGGCGATATATCTGTTTGAAAAATAAACAGAAAATATATTTTCGAATCGATTAATTTATGGATGGAGATTAATTAAAAATTTGTTTTCCTACCTAAATCAGGCGATGGGATTTTAGTTTCAGCGTGTATTATCGTTATATCAATGTTAAATGCCCTATAAGTCTTGCGTTGGTTGTGTTCCTTATTTTGGTGCTCGTTATAGTCTCGTAAAGATCTTAGGGTGAGAGGATTACCGTTTCCACAGTTTTCCAATAGGCAGAGCCATCTACCCTGATGTTCATGATATAAGTGTTGAATGGTTCCTTCAAAAGATTGATGTATTTGACCCATGAGTATCTTCATAGCCTCGAGGTCTAGCGGGGGAAAAAAAAAAAAAATTAGAAGATAGTAAATCCGAAATACGACAGTGACTGCTACTGTGCAGCCCAAAAAAATCAAATAATTGTATTGTCGATTGAAGAGGTAACTGTCCTGTCGATTTTTTTGGAATTTTCCAAGGAAATACGTTTCCAGGAGTGTTTTGCGTATCGAATGGGACAGTACAGTGAATATTAAAAATTAAATTTTTTCCCAAATATTTTTTGTACCTGATTGCTGTGGAATTGGTTCTGCTGCAGGACATGTTGCAACTTGCTGCTCTGTGATTTGTTCCTCCGCAACTTCTTGCTCTGCAGCTGGTTTTTCTGCACCAGGTTGCTCTGCAGCTGATGGTTCGGTAACCGGCAGCTCTTTAACCGGTTGCTTATCCGCCATTTTTTCCTAAAACTTCACTTATACCTTAATTAATATATTTAAAGAAAATTTTAAACTTTTCGCGTAGCACCAACACAAAAAAATCAAAGCGCAAGAGGTACATTCAAAGTGTTAGTTCCTTAACATACTGACAAAAGTCGAGGCTAAATCACGAACGAACGAAACCTGTTCAATTTTGATGTGCGATTTAAACACAAAATATATAAATGCTGCGTTGCCTCAGTTCTTAGCCTTGAATTTTTTTTTTTTTTTTTTTTTTTTTTTTGTGCATATTTTTTGATGACGATTAAAAAACGTTTGAAAATTATTTTTACCTTCCCTCCGTTTAAATCAACTGCACTATAATTAGAAAAGATTTCGAGAACGTCCTATACGACTCCTATACGAGAAATAAAATAGTTTCAAGATAAGCTAAACATAGATGCTAAAAATAAGGAGAGGTGATTTAAACATTAAGCGGATGAATAGTCAGTCCAAAATTTCTTAATGCTGAACCCAGAATTAAATTCATAGTATTAATAATTTTTGGGGAATAATTTTATTTACTCCCCAGTATAAACGAAGTAGGAACGGTAAATATCAGGGTTCCAAAGCCGGTAAAAATCGGTTAGGGCCGTCCCCGGCATCGTCGCCGAAATATCCAAAGTGCTGGAGCTGACGCCAACGCCGGCACCGGAATAGCAATTCTCATTGATTGAATTCACACACATTCTCATTATCATTTAAACATCACTAATGAGTTCTTTTTTTTTTTTCAGGAATTAATGGTTGAAAAGGAACCGGTTCCGATGAGACTTATGCAGCCAGAGACCTTTTAAGAAGCAGACGGCGTGCTTTAAGCTGCTTTGCGCATTATTTAGTAAGTATAGTTCCATAAACAATTCCATAAACGATCGTTTTATTTTTAAAAAAAAAATACTAAATTCGATCCGAATACATTCATAACAAAATACACCTAAATCGGTTTCGCTACAATGTTTTTACTGTTAAAATAGTAAAATACTGTTTTAATTTTTTTTTTTAATAGAGAAAAATTATTTTCTGTATAAAAAATTAAAATCTTCGAAACTATTTAACAAATGTTCGGAACGAAATATTTTATAATCTATGAATTCTGCAAAAAAACGACATAAAAAGCGATAAAAAACATATAAAACCACATAAAATTATTTACAAGTATGTTGATAAGCTTAGTTGTGATAGCATCCCCGAAATTTTTATAAGAACAAAATATAACATTTCACCAATTCGGTTCATTATAACTCGGGATGATTCTCATTCATTTTTTAATTGCAAAAATCACATTCGACAAACGTAAATTCGGTTTTTCTTCGCTTCTCGATGGAAAGTCGGCCATGCTTTTTGAAATTCAGAAATCTAATTTCGAGAAATTCGTCTTTTAGCTTTTTGAAATATTTCAGGTATCATTTCTTTTTTTAAGCTAAATGCCTCGTTGAAATTTTAATCGTTACCCGGAAAACAAGGTCCTTAAGTTAATTTCATTGAGCAGAAAAAGAAACTGAAAATGTGCAAAAAGCTAAATTACTAAGATCAAATTTAACGATTCGAATTTCCGTTAAAAGGCTGTCAAGTGTTGGAAAAGCAAAGAAATCACGTTTCATCTGTACAAAATGCGATTTTGGTATAAAAATTAATATTTTATCAACGTAAGCTTTTGTCAGCCTATACTATGATGTTAGTTAAAATCATAAAAAAACAACGACTTAAAAACAATACAAATCGTAAGCATGCCTTTTTTTTTTTTTTTTTTTTTTTTTTTTTTTTTTTTTTTTCTCTACAAACTAATTTTTTTTGTTGTAATTTGGAAGAATTTTTAAGGACGCGAGTCGACTCTTTACTCCTTGTGAACCTCGTTCCTATGATTAATCAGCGAGTTTTCGTCCGGACACATTTTGGAGCATGTGTTGCATATAAAGCATCGTACAGGTTTCACTTTGTGCTGCGTCTTTAAATGGTGATTTAAGTCAAAATTTTCGTGGCAAATCGGACAGTCGACCGGATTTTCCTTGGACTGAGGTGTTTTGCATTTTTGGCACGTAAAACTTTCCAACCGTAAATACAAATCCTCGTTCTCGTATTTCGAACCTTTTTTCAGCATCGAAAACTTGCAGCCGCATGACTTGCATGTGAAAGTTATTTGCACTCGATTAGTCCGCCTAGAAACAGCTGGTTCGACATTTTCGAGACCTGGTTCCGTTCTTATTTGTGAAAGTGGTTTTGCGACAGTTGTCCGTGGTGGTGTCCACAGCGGCGGTGTTGCGATGTTTCCGAAGCCTGTCGTTTGAGGAAGTAGTCTTGGCGTCGTTGACGTTGTGACAGTTGTCGGTGATGGTGTTGCGACAGATGTCCGTGGTGGTGGCCACAGCGGTGGTGTTGCGATGTTTCCGAGGCCTGTTGTTTGAGGAAGTAGTCTTGGCGTCGTTGACGTTGCGACAGTTGTCGGTGATGGTGTTGCCACAGTTGTCCGTGGTGGTAACCACAGTGGTGGTGTTGCGATGCTTCCGAGACTTGTTGCTTGAGAAGGTGGTCTTGGCGTCGTTGGCGTTAAGGCACTTGCTTTGATCTCTCCGAGACCTGATTCGGCTTTTATTTTTCGAGGTGGCTTCGGTGGCGTTGGTGATGACCGTTCCGGAGTTTGACTTTCTCTCCCGTAACTTCGGGGACGAATGAAACCAGTTGGGGAGCGTCCTCTTCTCGGTGACCGTCCTCTACTTGGTGACCAAAATCGTGGTTTATTCGACACCGGAGAGTCATCTTGTTGGTAGTACCGACTTCGCGTTGGTAATCGTGGTGTATTCGGTGTCGGAAGTAGACCTCTTTGCTTGGAAAATGGTGATCTTTTCAGATCAGGAGAATCTGGCTCCACGTTTATTTGCCATCGTGCTGATGACGGCGATGATTTTATATTAATACCTGAAATCGTTTGAAATCGACAATAACATTTTTGGCTTTGGTTAAATTTCCAATTTTTTTTCTCACCTCGACCATTCTTTTCATATACTAGCGTTAAGTGCCACCATTCCGCGTTTTTGTGATGAGCTAAATGGTCTCTCTTTTGCTTAAAAAGCGTGTTGACATCTTGCACGTAGTAATTGAATTCGCAGTCTTTTATTGCACAGGCGATGTAACGGTTCATTTTGGATATTTCGGGTACCTCGCCCTCTTCGAAATTAACAGTTTCTTGGTTGCATTGCTTTATCCATGTTTCTAGAAATCGCCTCACGGGTGCAATATCTATTCGGAAAATTTTGCAAAAGGAATAAATGAATTGAATGTTTTTTTTCTCTTAAGCGTAAATTTATATAGTTACCATCTGATCGTTCGTCTCCCATACGCACAATCACCAATATCGTAAATTCTTTGGTTGCAACTTCTTCGCCTTGCACGGTATGCTCTTCTACTTTATGATCCTTCCATTGTTTTTCAGTGAGTATTCGATCGGGATTTGGATCGGATGCACAATTATCCACAAGACACACATACAGTGGGACACTCTCCCTTCTTGTTCCAGTTGGGACTACTTTCATTATTCCCGCAATGAACACATGAATACTTTGTGCAAGTGCCTCGAAATCAGATTTTTCTAAAAAATGTGAGAAAAAGAAAACAGTTTTTAGTAACCAAAAAAAAATAACGAAGAGTTTTAAAAAAATTTGATCTAAGAGTTAAGATTTTTTCTGACGCTTTGGTGGCACCTATGCATCAGTCCCTTGCTTAAAGAAAATTGCAATGGGTTTATAAAGAAACCCCTAAATTTCCAAACCTTGAATCGGGTTTTGGGTTTTTTAAAGTGCGTCATCGCAGAAAAACGATGTCGCGTTTTCTGAACCCCAAAATTAAAAATCGCCTAATTTGTTTTCGGATTTCATAAATTTCGGGGTTTGAAAAAACGCAATAATGACTGTTTTTTTTTTCTTCGGCAATTTTATATTTCTGGATTTTTAAATTCGGCGATATTAAAATTCGGGGTTTTAAAATCTGCTATTTTAAAATTCGGGAGTTTAAAGTCGGCGATATGATAATTCGGGGTTTGTTAATTTCGCCAATTTCATATTACGGGATTTTTTAACTCCGCGGTTTGAAAATTCCAGGATTTATATTGAGTATAATATAGTTTTATAATCGCCAATTTCAAAACCCCTGAAATTTAAAATCGCAGATTTTAAAAACCCCGAATTTTAATATCGCCGAATTTAAAAATCCAGAAATACAAAATTGCCGAAAGAAAAGAAAAAAAAAAAGTCATTATTGCGTTTTTCCAAACCCCGAAATTTATGACACCCGAAAACCAATTCGGCGATTTTTAATTTTGGGGTTCAGAAACTTTTTTCTCCGTTGTCGTTTTTCTGCAATGTCGCATTTTATAAAACCGGAAACCCGATTCGGGGCTTGGAAAATTCCGGATTCCTTAAGGGACCCATTGCAATCACTAATTATTAAAATTTCATATGTGATTAGTTTATTCGTCCTTTTTTTTTTTTAATGACTATTTGGCCAAATGATATGATGACAGTATCAAAAATGTAATTAAAAACATAAGCGGATGACATAAGCAGAAAAAAACCTTAAGAATAGAATTTCATTTTTCTTAACAACTTGGGTATGAAAACTTTTTTAAAATTCTTTCTCCGAATATAAATTGTTTCAATGTCAATTTTTTTTTTTTGCCGACATTGAAATTATTTTAGTGAAAAGTGACGCGGAATAATGTTTGGAAATCTGTCATCAGCACTATCATTTACTTATTTTTAAAATTTTAAAATTTTTATTTATTACCTTGTGGTGTAAGAGGTGTTCCTGCCTTCATCGTCGGTTCGACCGTTACGTATTTAAAAAAATTCATACTGTAAGTTTTCCAACAGTAAAAAAGAAAAAGTCAGACAAAATTACAAGAAAGGAAACGAGATGAGATTAGTCGACGTGTCTGACTTGAAACTGAAACATAAACGGAATCGGAGAAAAATAAAACCTGTTCAGTTTTGTTCTGCCGTTTTAACACTAGCTTGTCGATATGCAATTATAACTTAGTTTTCTTATGTCTTTCACGCGTGTATGATTTTTTTTTTTTAACTATTTTTTTTTTCTAAAACTTTCCCGAAATTTTTTTTATGACAACTTTTTCGATATTTTTTTAAGCAAATAATTTTCGAAATCCTTCCGATTTTTATTTTAATTTCTTGTAAGAAACATATATCAACATTTATCAACATCCAAGCAATACAGTATTGATTTATTAATTTGTTTCATGAAAAATTTCTCAGCATGTTGAAAATTTATTTATTTATTTATTTTTTTTTTTTAGTAAATTTTGTTTTGCCTGCTAAAAGACGCACATTGAAATTTTAGCTTCAATCTCTAAATTTTTTTTAAAAAATTACTTCATGTTGTTGATCAAAATTTTGCCAAATTTTGCAAGGGTGCGAGTCTTGAAGCAAGCAAAAAGACTCTTTAGAGCCTTTGAACAGGAATGAACAGGATGACGGAAAAAAAAAACGAATTTCCCTGAACGATTCTTTTATTTTCTTTTTAAAATATTGAATTCGATCTGAATTCACTCCTAATATTAAAATACATTTTTTAAGTTTTTACTAATTTTGACACAAATTTTAATTTTGCGAGTAACCAAAAACACTACATTTTTTTTAGTTAAAAGGAAGGAAACTTAATTTGTTTTCTTCGCTCTTTGAAAAATTAAATTTAAAAGGCCGATTTACCGGCTTTTTGGCCAATTTACAGCTTTCAATATTCGGTTTTTAATTTAGCTTTTTTAAAAAAGTTAAATCGTTTCCAAATTAGTACGTCTTATCAAAATTTGTTTTCAAACTTCAAGGTTGGTCTTTTATAAAGTAAAAGGCTGTGGAAATTTTGATGAAGAATAGAAACGAAATTTTTTTTTTTCAAAAATCATTCATCAACAAGAAAAAGGAAAGCTATTTATGGATTTTCGGTAAAATGCCCGTTCATTTTTCCTTTAAAAGAGCGAACAAATGAAGTTTCCTTTTTCCTTCCAACGGCAAAATGTGATTTTACATTAAAAATTTGTAGTTTTATCAGCAGGAACTGTATATCCCACGTGGAAAATTATACCGAAAAAAAAAACCCGGAATGAAACAAAAAAAAAAAAAAAAGAAATTTTGCACCAAAAAATCGATATTTTACTGCATTTTGACTTTTTATACCATAAACCCAAAACAAGCATTTACAAAAAAAGAGTGAAATTTGGGGTTTGTGGTATAAATTGTCTAAATAAATCCCTTAAAATAACATTTGTGGTGTAAATTTTTCCAAATGAATTCCCAAAAATGGGGTTTATGGTGTAAATTTGTCCAAGACAATTCCCAAAAATTGGGTTTTGGGTATAAATTGTCCAAATAAATTCCCAAAAATGAGGTTTATGGTGTAAATTTGTCCAAAACAATTCCCAAAAATGGGGCTTGTGGTATAAATTTGTCCAAATCGATCCCCAAAAATTGGGTTTTGGGTATAAATCGTTCAAATTAATTTCCAAAAATGGGATTTATGGACAATTATAAACAATTGGACAATTTATTAATTGGACATTTGCTTATGGAAAATTTGGACAATTTATAAAATCCCCAAAATAAGGATTGTGGTGTAAATTTGTTCAAATAAATTCCCAAAAAATGGGGTTTGTTGTATAAATTTGTCCAAATCAATTCCAAAACTAAGGTTTATGATATAAATTTGTTCAAGTAAATTTCTAGAAATCGGGTTTATGATAAATAAATTTGTCCAATAGTAAATTCCCAAAAATGGGGTTTGTGGTATAATTATACCAATTGTACAAATTTAAATTTGTCCTAATTAATCTCCAAAAATTGGGTTTTGGGTATAAATTGTCCAAATTAATTTTCAAAAATGGGATTTTTGGACAATTATAAACAATTGGACATTTATTTATGGAAAATTTGGACAATTAATAAATTGTCCAAAAATGGGGTTTGTTGTATAAAGGATGTGGGTAACTAAGGCCGATTTTTGGGCCCCCTAGAAAAAAAAAAATTTTTCGCCTAAAACTTCATCTGAGACGCCCTTAACATACTGGCACCGGTCGCACAAAGTTGCGCGCATGCGTTCCGAAGATATAGCCAGTGGTCAAGTTCGCCATTGTGCGCACGTCGGACGAAAAACTTCTAATGACAGAAAACGCAGGTAACGCGAGGCCCAACCATGCGAGCTTTCCAATGGTTCCGTCCGAAGTGCGCACATAGCCTAAAATTGCACTCAAAAAATAGAATATGCCATTATCTGGCGAAGTCGGTAAAAGTCCCTAAATTCCTTTCAATATGTGTTGTATAGGAGTAAAAGCTTTCTTAAATTACATGTTTCAGTTTGCGCACGTGTGGCGGCCCTAATTAAATCCGATTTGCAAATTTTTAACTTCGATTTTTCAGTATTTTTCGGTCTGAAGGAGGCAAATTTTTCACTAGAATTAACTATCTAATGTTAAAACCGATCGATTGGACCCTTTTCCAACATCGAATATTCTCAGTTTTACTTCGAAATGATTTTTTTAAAATTCGATTATTTATTTCAAAACTACCTGTTTCTTTCCATGTTCTAGAGCAATTTTAAAAAACGCGGAGTGAAACAAGTAGTTAGAAAGAAATAATCGAATTTTAAAAAAATCATTTCGAAGTAAAACTGAGAATATTCGATGTTGGAAAAGGGTCCAATCGATCGGTTTTAACATTAAATAGTTAATTCTAGTGAAAAATTTGCCTCCTTCAGACCGAAAAATACTGAAAAATCGAAGTTAAAAATTTGCAAATCGGATTTAACTAGGTCCGCCACACGTGCGCAAACTGAAACATGTAATTTAAGCAAGCTTTTACTCCTATACAACACATATTGGAAGGAATTTAGGGACTCTTACCGACTTCGCCAGATAATGGCATATTCTATTTTTTGAGTGCAATTTTAGGCTATGTGCGCACTTCGGACGGAACCATTGGAAAGCTCGCATGGTTGGGCCTCGCGTTACCTGCGTTTTCTGTCATTAGAAGTTTTTCGTCCGACGTGCGCACAATGGCGAACTTGACCACTGGCTATATCTCCGGAACGCATGCGCGCAACTTTGTGCGACCGGTGCCAGTATGTTAAGGGCGTCTCAGATGAAGTTTTAGGCGAAAAAAATTTTTTTTTCTAGGGGGCCCAAAAATCGGCCTTAGTTACCCACATCCTTTGTCCAAATCAATTCCAAAAATAAGGTTTATGATATAAATTTGTTCAAATAAATTTCCAGAAATTGGGTTTATGATAAATAAATTTGTCCAAATTAATTCGTCCAAATAAATTCCCAAAAATGTGGTTTTTTGATATAAAAATGTCCAAGTAAATCCCCTAAATGGGGTTTGTAGTATAAACTATCCGTTTGGTTTTATGGTAAAATGCGGGTTTTTGGTGCAAGTTTAGACTCTTTTTGGTTTCGTTTTTTTGGTATTGTGTTACACATAGGATATAAAAACATTATTTTCCCTGTTCAGGCACTAAAATATTAAAATTAATTTTTTTTTTTCGAAAAGATAAAAAAAACAAAAAATAATCTAACAATAAAAAAAGACGGAATATGAATAACGAGATAATTTTTAGCCAAGACGAACTTATAATTTCCCCGTACCTTTTTTTTAACAGTGGAGAATGTCAGTGATAGTGATTACATGTTTGTGGATTCATGCTTCGTCCTATGATTTTTAAAATCGTCATAATCGTCCACGATTTCGTTGCATATAAGACATTTTAAGCATTTACCAAACTCCGCATCGTGGCGCGTTTTTAAGTGTTTTTTCAAGTCAAAATTTACATCGCAGAACTGACATTTGCTCGGGTTTTCGTACGTATGCATCAGAGTTTCCAAATTTTTCGTAAGAGTTTCAGCTCCTTCAGGTGTTTGATCGGGGACATCGCATAAGCCGCAAATGAAATCATCATTTTTCGAGTGCGCGTGATTGGCGTCTTTACAATCTGACGAGCTTAGGATGTATTCGGATTTGCATGATTGGCATACTAAAATGTCTCGTCGCCTTACGGCAACCGTCCCTGCCGTTGCCGATTGGGGAACTTGGCTTTGAGGTTCAGCTGATCTTACCCCTGACGAAGCTCCATCCTTTTTGCCTGGCTTCGGCTTTTTGGGAGGTACTTCAGGCTTTTGTTTATCGTCTTTCGTCGGTTCGGGTGTTGATCGTTTTTGAGGAAAAAATGATTCAGCTGAAAAAAAAAATCAAAGGTATGCCATTAACTTTTTCTTTGGCCAAAATTAAATTATAAACTTACCCATGATCGTTTTTTGATAAATTATATGGATTTTTAATGCTGTATGATTTCTGGACGCTCTGTGAACACTGAATAGGTGGTTTTTCGTTGAATAATCGAGTTCGTAAGGACTGGGAAAAGACGCGTCACAACCATTGAGGAAACATGCGAAATAGTGCCTAGTCTTTTTAGCATTTTTTAACAAAGCCGATTTATCAATTCCTAAATTGAAAGGGATTAGTAAAAGAAAGATCTTTCATAGAGCGTTAATTAATAAAACACATTTTTTTTTTGCCTTACCTCCAATATCATAATATGTTGTCCCAGCTTCTTCGTATAATATGTTCATGCAGTGTTTCCCGACGTCTTTATGGTCGAGACTTATTCCGTGCTCTTCGATTAAATGATTATCCATTGATGACCTGTCCAATATTGGAACATCAGTGTCGGCTGGGTTGCCACAATCTTCAAAAAGACATGTATACCATTCTTGATTGATGGCAGCTCCTCTCGTAGTCGAAATAGCTAGCTTTATGAGTGACCTCACTGATAGCAGTACTGTATATGAGGAACAAAGATGAAAAAAAAAAATTAAATGTAATACACCCAACGTCGACATAAAAAGATTTAGTTGTTTAATTTCAGTAGAAGTACAGTTTCATCCCCTCAGTATGGCCAAGATATCAAGAAGATGTATTACAGGCATCTAATCCATTTCGCCCAGAAAAATTAGTGGCTTTAGGGACCAAAAATGGTTTAAATAGTGACATTCAGTGACCTGACGGAAGGAATTTAGTGACTTGAAATAAGTATATCCAAAATTTTTTTAACGTATTAGACCTGAGTAATTACATTCCTTATTATTAAGCTAAACTTATTCTACTAACCATTTTTTTCCTAATTTTCAATTTTCATATTTTTTAATCCTCAAATAAAATTTCTTAAAATGAATATTTGTCCTAATTTTTTAAATCCCTAAAGGAATTTTAGGAAATTTTATTTTCATTTTAGGAAATTTTATTTTATGGATTTTAAGAAATTTTATTTTAGGAATCAAAAAATTTTAGGAAAATTAAAAATTAGAAAAAAAATAGTTAGGAAAACGATTTTAGGAACTAAAATTTTTAGAAAAAATAGATAAGGAATTGATTTTTTTTTTTTTTTTTGAGAAAAATGGTAGGGAATCTGCACAACTTTACATAAAATCATTTTTAAAGATGGCGTTTTAAGGTAAAAGCACCAATTATTGACCAGGCACCAATTACTGACCAGTCCATAAGCTAAACACGTATACCATAAAAGGAAATCGTGTTTAGCTTATGGACTGGTCAGTAATTGGTGCCTGGTCAATAATTGGTGCTTTTACCTTAGTGAAAAACCTTTCCTTGAGCAACTTCGGAAGTTGAATAGAAATTTTTTAATGCAGGAAATTTTTTTAAATCCACCAATTTATCAAAACAAGTGACTTTTAGCGACCTTTCACAAAAAAAGAGACTTTTAGGGGAAAAAAGTGACTAGTTCGATGCCTGAAAGTATTTTAATTTAAATATTTGCATAATATTTTTAAAATATTGCGAAGTACATGAAAAATATCTTATAAATATTAATATCTCTTTGCGTACAGAAATGGCCCTTCTTTCGGTTCAATTTTTTTTTTTTTTACCATTGAGGGTATGAAACTATACTTTTACCGGAAAATTGATTGGAATGTATCGCTTATTAAGATTTGAAGGTATAGTCGATTTGGTATCGTTCAATATTTGGGTTATTATTTATTAAAAAATAGTCAAGGCTAATTAAATGCCCGGAAAAATAACCGGTAATCGTCGGGTCAGGACAGACGTTTACCGCTCTTGCTTTTCAAATTTTAATTTTTATCAGGGATAATAACTTTCCGCCCATTAAAATTGTCGTGTTACTTTGCGCATTTTTAACGGAAGCAGCCAGAAAGATCTTTTTAAGAAAAATTGATTCAGGTCTAATGGTCTCATTCTGCAGAATAACTTTTTGAAAGAACTTGACTTTTTTTTACCGAGAAATTTTTTTTTCATCCTCCCAGTATAATTATTTGAGTGGTTCTTATTTTTTGAAGTTTAGATTTTCGCATTTGCCACTAGGGTGGTTCGAAAATCAACTTTTTTGGAATTTCAAAACTCCTATATCGGGAAAAGTTTCTTTACAGGTAGAGTATCAACCCTGAATTTTTTCAGATTTTTTGAACGGCATCCTGAGGTATCAAATCGGCCTTGAAATTTTCAAAAAGCTCATAAAAGGGCCGAAAATGAACCTTTTTTTTTTGCATAAAAGACCATCAATTCCTATCGGAAATTTCGCGTAGATTACGAATTTGAAGCCGAAAATTAGTTTTGGTGTATAATTTTTGAGCTACAGGCCGGGTTTAAAAGCTCTAAAAACCTGGTTATAGTATTTTGTCTGTGGCTCAAAAATCGTGCACCAGAACTAATTTACGACTTCAAATTCGTAATCTACGCGAAATTTCCGATAGGAATCGATGGTCTTTTATGCAAAAAAAAAAAAAAAGGTTCATTTTCGGCCCTTTTATGAGCTTTTTGAAAATTTCAAAGCCGATTTGACACCTCAGGATGCCGTTCAAAAAATCTGAAAAAATTCAGGGTTGATACTCTACCTATAAAGAAACTTTTCCCGATATAGGAGTTTTGAAATTCCAAAAAAGTTGATTTTCGAACCACCCTATTTGCCACCCCCTAACTTTTTTTATTTGTACAAGATAAGTTTCCGTGAATTTTTTCACTCGACGGGAAAGCGTGCTTCATCGAGCTTTTAGTTCGGAAAAATCCCCTAAGAGCCAAAAGACTAATAACTTTTATTTTTTTTTGTAAAAAAAAAACCTTTGTTTCAAACTGGAAATTTTGCGTTGATTTCGAATCTGAAAACAGTTTTTTTGTATCTTGTCCGGTTTATGAGACGAGACAGAAGCCAAAAAGCAATAAAAACTGTGGACTTAGTGCGTTTTGTCACTTTTCTCGATTTTTTTGTCCTATTTTTGCCTCTAGCTCAAAAAACGGACTAGGTACAAAAAAGCTGATTTCAGATTCGAAATCTACGGAAAATTTCCGATTAGAAAAGGAGATTTTTTTGAACAAAAAAAAAAAAAAAAAAAAAAAAAAATTAATTTTTTGGTTCTTATAAGATTTTTCCGAACTAAAAGCTCGATGAGGCACGTTTTCTAGCAAAAATTTTGAAAAAATTCAGGGAATAAAAAAAGTTAGAGGTTGGCACCTCCGAAAATCCAACTTTACAAAATAAAAACCATTCTAATACTTATGCATAAATTGTGAGTAAGTAAGTATCCATAAAATGGAAAAAAGTTGAAAAAATCATAATGGATGAATGTTTTCTTTACCTTTTCTCCTATGCTCTTCGTCAGTCATGATTAAAGTGTCAAATATGATACAGATGACGGTGAATGTAAAATTTAAAAAAAAATATTAAAATGTAGCACAATTTATAAACTCGCCGTGGAGAAACTCGAGTCGACATGTACTTATTTCATCATATACTTGACTAAACTAAACGGATACGACTAAGCAACCGGAAGACAAAATACGTTTATACTTTTTTTCAAACTTAGATTCTCTGCCCTCTATAATTTTATTTTGATAACTTTTCCTAACTTTGTTGTAATTAATTTGAAATGTCATTCGAAAAGTAAAGTCGCATTGCTTTAGTTTTTACTTCGCTTCTATGTTTACCTTTTACTCAAAGCATTTAAATGACAAATACGGACTTTGATTTTTTCCCAGCTAATCGCTTTCAGATTCTCATTTCCAGATTATTGGAATCGGAAACTTACTCATAAATAATCACCGAGTTTTTCTTTTGCCACAATTTTGAATTTTAAATTTACCTGAAGCCTTTTTTCTCAGTATCCGCATCGTTAATTTTGTATGTGGCGTTACTCTTCCACGAACAGTGTGGTTGTTGTTTAGGTGGACAGCCATTGCATCATCGATCGCACCAAAATAATTAAAACATTCCAAAGTCTTGACGCAATTTTCCAGGAGGCACATGGCACTTTTAGGGTGTAGGCTGGCCCATTCTTGCAAAGTCGCGGTACCTGTTAATAAAAAATAATAAGTGAAAAATCTCTCTTGAAGCATTTATTAAGCGAATTTTTTTTTCTTACTTTTAATTTCGGAATCTATCCTAGGTTCGTCGTGTAATATACCCATTTCGACGATCTCAACATTATTTTCGCTTAAATTGTCGAAGTCCATGCCATGTGTTGTCCGTAAATGTTCTTCAATTGCAAGCTTTTTCGATAGATTAATATCCCGTTCTTCAAATGCACATTGATCAATAACGCATAGGTACCATTGTTGTGGGGTGGTTCCTGTCGTACCCCCTCGCATGATCGACCGTGTTACTTGTAGGAATCTCCTCAAAGGCTCCAGTTCTAATATTTAAAACGAAAAAGAAAGCGGAAGAAAATTTAAGATTTTTGGAGCGATGTGGAATTAAGTATGATTGGAAATCTGAATGAGCCTGATTTCGGGAAAGCGCAAAAATTTTGAAAATTTGTTCAGGAATTTTTTATGAAACTATGGGACGAATATATAATTTAATAAAATTTTGTCGCTTGTTCACACAAGCATTTTTCATTTTTTTTTCTTTTGAAATGGCAACTGTAGTAGAGTAGAAGAAAAAGAACCGATTGCCAGCAAAGTAATAATAATAATGAAAATAAATAAATAAATAAATAAATAAATGCGATCACCGTTCCAGGTTATTTCAGGTCCGGTTTTTGAGCTAGAGGCCGAAATAAGACGAAAAAATCGAGAAAAGTGACAAAACGCACTAAGTCCACAGTTGTCATTGTTTTTGGCATCTGCCTCATAAACCGGACCTGATACAAAAAAACTGTTTTCAGATTCGAAATGTACGCAAAATTTCCAATAGATAAACAAGGTTTTTTTTTTTCTTTTTTTTTTAAGAGAAAAATTATCAATTTTTTGGATCTTATGGCGTTTTTTCGAACTAAAAGCTCGATGAGGCTCGCTTTTCCATCGAGTAAAAAAATTTGAAAAAATTCAGGGAAACGTGTCTCTTACCTTCGAAAATCAAAACTTTGCAAAAGAACCACCCTAACGGAATAAGCAGTACCCTATAAATAGTTTAGCACCAACTTTTTTTTTTTTTTTTTTACCTCGTCTTTTTTCGCCTTCATTGAGCCCATCGAAGTCCGCAAGTCGAGACATGGTCGAAACGATAAAAGATATTTAATTAGAAGAAAAATTACGTGTTCTTAATCAGTATATATAATTTTTTTAAAAATTATAGTCGCTAATCGGCATCCACGCGCTCTAACAGATTCTGATTAAAAGCCAAGCTGAAGCGAACTGAATTAAAAGAAGAAACATGTTGAATTTGGTTTGTAGGTTCAGCTAGACCCAGACTCTCTGCCCTCTGTAGTTTGATTTGAAAACTTATCTAGCTGGACTTTCTTTTAATAATTTACAGATATTATTTTTGAATAAAATTTTTTTCTTAAAAAAGAAACTATTTTTGCTATTTTGCTCTATAGTGATTATTTATTTATTTATTTATTTTTCTTAAAATGTTAACGAATTTCGCACAAAATAATAGGAGTTTGACTGTCTGGTAAAGTTAACATTTTGCTCTGATTTTAAGTTAAATTTTTATACCATTTCAAACTCAAAGAATACCGCACACCAGAATAGGGAAATCGATTTCGGTTAAGTATGTTGTTTATATTTAGTAACAAGTTTGTTTACAAACATAAACAACAAATATAAAAATCTTTGCCTTTGAATTTTGAAAACTCTGCCTTTGAACTAGTTTCGTTTTTTATCCAGTTCTTTTGACCAAAATCCCCAAACTTCAAAAATGTCTGTTTTTTAAAATGAGGTTCTAAAAATTTTAATTGAGAATTAAAAACGATTCGAAAAAACCTTCAAAAAACTCTAAAAGAAGTAATGAGATCGTTTTTCTAGAGATTTTTTTTTCCAAAACCTAAAAGTTGTCTGTATTTTTTAATATCACCCTCAAGTTAGAGATTCTATACTGCAAAGCCCCTACAAATTTTGATCAAGCGATCCGGATCTAAAAATTTTTGAAAGAAAAATTCTTCTCAGAACCGACAAATGTTAGCAATGAAAATGAAATTAAAATAACAAATGCTTCGTGTTTATTTTTTGTGAAAATAAAAATGAAAGTAAAGCAAGAACAGAAATCATATTTTTTGAAGTAATACATTCATAACATGTGTATTAATCTAAATTTATGGAAATTTTTGATGATAAAATCTCATTTAACAAAGATAAAAAATAATTATTGAACAACTGCAACCGAACTTTGAACATTCCTTTGCTCCCATCGTTTTTCAAAATTACCGCTATTTAAAATCCAGAAGCTCAAATGTTTTGTCTCGAAACAGCATCTTAAATTTTTAGCTCTGAAAATTTTTCACCATCAAAATTTGCGGAACGGTGCCTCTGACATAAATGAAGCACTCCAATAATAGTGACGGTGCACTTACGGAAACTAAAAACCTTTAAAAAGCTGTTACTGGAACAAAATTTAGCTCTTTTGGTTTTTAAACTGCGCAGCTAATAATTTTTTTATGGAAAGCGACAAAGAATTTGTTCAGTTCTATCAGTAAATGTCTTTTAAACTTGCTGAATGCGATCTTACCATTAAAATTCCTTCTGAAAACTAAAACTATTAGTTACGACATCGATTTTTTTGTAGGCTTTTAAGCATCGTAACCATTAAAATTATTAAAAACATAAATACAAAAAGAACAATGCACATGGTGCCCCATTTTCTGTTTTAGCTTCTCTCTCCCAGTTCTTTAAACACATCGTCTTCAATTAGTGTCTTCAAAATTTCTGCAACGATTTGTTCGGCTTCGGATTTTCCTTCCTTTTTTTCTTCGCCTTCACTTGTTTGCTTTTCTTTGCTTTTCCCGGCGCTTTCGACTCCGTAAGCCTGGTCCTGTTGACCACCCGATACCTGAGATCTTTACGTGGCTGATGTTGACGGACCTGTAAAAAAAAAGCCCAAATGACTTGCATTTGAATATGAAAATCATCACTAAATAGATTAGACTAAAATACTGTAAAATAAATGTTGCCGATATTTTATCGATAACTTCGATATATCGATAAATCGACACAAAAATTTTCGATATTTACCATTTTGTCGATACACCATATCGATAAATTTTTGGTCGATAAATTGAACGATATTTTCGGGAAAATAATTGTATTTTTTCCGAAATTTTGCAAAAAAAATTTTTCCAAATTAGGAAAAAAAGTACCATTAACAAACTTTTAATTTTTTTCGGCCAACAACTTTTTTTTTTTTTTTCCTCCTTATTTCCTGTTTTCTGCCCATCTGGGCATGCGAATTTCAGACAGAGATGAATTTATGGCTTTATATTGGACGATGAAGCATATAAACTAAGCAGCATTTTTGTCACCCTTGATTGAAGAATTATTATCATTAGATCAAGACACGAAGTCGGCTGAGTGACGAGCGTGCTCGACTCCGAAACGAATGATCGTGCGGAGTCTTGGTTCGAACCTGATTTCAGTCAGGATTTTTTTCCGCCAGCATTCACCTCTGATACTCATGTGTGTATCATGTGAAGAAGACAAATGTGTCACAGGGTTCGGATTCCCTGTCTAAATAAAGTAGGTCCCGCTCCTTCGTAAAATACCTTTGCGATATGAGTGTCCCGTCATCGAGCTCGTCACTCGATACATTAAGGGGTATGACGTAGTAGCGCCTAAACCTTACACCAGAAACCGAACTTGGTAAAGGTAGGCGCCGGGTCATAGGGCGATTATGCCGAAAAAGAAGAAGGTAAAAACAGTTCCGGCAAAAAGTAAGAGCTTACGAAATACGAAAGTAGGATTTTGGGACAGAAGGAGTATACTTACCCCAGCATAAAGCTAGCGCGGGCACATTCTCCGCTTTTATGCTGAAGACGTAGTAATAGTAGTTTAGCAACCCAAGCCCGACCAGGAAAATGAGTGCCATAAGTAAAAAAGACCCGCAAGGGTTGTCAAACCATGTTCCTAGTAGGCCTAAAATAAAAAATTGTTTTTTAAAAATTAATATTAAAAATTTAAAAAATCTGAAATTCTTCGGAATATAAATTTTGCAAAGAAAAAATTTTTTTAACTTAAAGCAAACGCGCGTGTAAAATTGAAATGGTTTAAACTGTTGGTCCCTTAGATTTTAAAGTTTTCTTCCAAAAAAAAAAAAAAAAAAAAAAAAAAAATTGAATTTTTATTGAAATTTTTAACAAAATAGATCAAATTAGAGTACGGGAACGTTCAAGTATCACGTAAGACTTTTTTCGGGTTTTTGGACCCTCTCCTCCCCTTTCGTAAAAATTAGTAAGATTTCTTTGAAACCCCCTATTATATTACGTAAGATTTTCGCGGACCCCCCCCCCCCCCCCCTTTTTTTTAAACGCCAATTTTAAATTGTAGTAATTTTTTTTCTTAAATCTAGATTTATAGTTCTTACTCATATCCCTAAAGATGGCTACAATTGGCCAAAAAATCTCATCGGAAAAAATTCTTATTATCGTCTAATTATTTCTCAAAATATTTTGAAAAAAATTTTCAATTTTTCTACTTTTGGCATTCAAAAAAATTGAAACAACTTAATTTTTGGGAATAAAAGAAAATCTGAACAATAAGTCACAATGAAAATTCTTACGTAAGATTTGCCAAACTTCCCCCCTCCTTCAATAAGTAAGAAGTCCATAGAATTTCAAGTACCCCCTCCCTCCCCTTTCGGTCTTACGTAAAACTTCATCCATTTATTTATTTATTTATTTATTTATTTATTTACTTATTTATTTACATGTGGCATGTATCTGAAAAGTAACAACTTTGAATGTATAGGATGGTTCATGTTGATTTTTCTTACCTTTGAAATTTAAGGAAATTAGATTTAAAAAAAAAAAAGAAAATCAGACTCGGACATGGGGGCATATATCCCTACGTAAAACTACATCTTTGGGGTGGTGCTCTAATATTGCTAAAATTAAACAATGAAAATTTCTTAAATGATTAATTTTTTGACTCTTGTGGGATTTTTCCGTACTAAAAGCTCCATGAGGCACGCTTTCTTGTCAAGTGAAAAATTTGAAAAAATTCAGGGAAACTTAGCTCATACAAAAAAAAAAAAAAAATTTAGAGGGTGGCACCTTCGAAAATAGAAACTTCGCAAAATAAAAATGACCCTAAGCAGTATCCAAAAAGCCTTTCAGTTTTTCTTTTTCATGCCGAATTGAAATTTTTCGAAAAAATAATTGACCAAATATGTTAACTTAAAATGGTTTTCTTTTTATTTTAGATTTGGCAATGATCACCTCAGGAGTATCACCTCATGAGAGCTCTTCCGTTACTGAATCTGGCACCTCAAAGAAGGCCGAGGATTGATCTCTATTGAAAGGTAAGACAAGTCAGTTATTAAAATTTGTTAGAAGGAGAAGCCTTAAAGAGTGTTACGTAAGACCGAAAGGTGGGAGAGGTACAGTCGACCTCGCTTATAGTGAACTTCAAGAAACCGGTCAATATCCGTTCACTATAACCGAGGTTCACTATAACCGAACTTCCAAAAATGGACTTCTCTGAGTTTCCTTAAAATTTTTAACAAGATTACGAAAATAATCATATTTTTTTGAAAATTTTGTACAGTATTAATCAAGACTTGTAAGTGATTGATTTGACAAAAAAGTTCTCATTTTGCAAGTTTGGAACGTAATTTAAGTTGTGCCAAACCAACCAAACCAAAAGTTTTCTGAATTTTTTTTTTTTTAAATCGTCCTCAGGTTAGATATTTTAGACTGCAAAGCCCTTACAAATTTTTTTGATCAAGGGATCAGGATCTAAAAATTTAAAGGAAAAATTCTCTTTAGGACCAGGCATTTTGCGAATATTAGCAATGAAAATGAAATGAAAATAACAAATGCTTCGTGTTTATTTTTTGTAAAATTAAAATTGAAAGTAAAGCAAGATCTGAAAGTCAAAGCAAATCTTATTTTTTAAGTAATACATTCATAACACGTATTAATCTATATTTATGGAAATTTTCGATGATAAAATCTCATTTAACGAAGATAAAAAATAATTCTTGAACAACTGCAACCGAACTTTGAACATTTCTTCGCTCCCGTCGTTTTTTAAAATTACCGCTATTTAAAATCCAAAAGCTCAAATGTTTTGTCTCAGAACAGCCATCTTAAATTCTCAGCTCAGAAAATTTTTAATGCAGTTTCACGAAAATTTAACCATCAAAATTTTGCGGAACGGTGCCTCTGAAATAAATGAAGCACTCCAATAGTAGTGACGGTACACTTTCGGAAACTAAAAACCTTTAGAATGCTGCTATCGGAACAAAATTTAGCTATTTTGGTTTTTAAACTGCGCAATTAATAATTTTTTTATGGAAAGCGGCAAAGAATTTGTTTAGGTCTGTCAGTTAGGGTGGTTCGAAAATCAACTTTTTTGGAATTTCAAAACTCCTATATCGGGAAAAGTTTCTTTATAGGTAGAGTATCAACCCTGAATTTTTTCAGATTTTTTGAACGGCACCCTGAGGTGTCAAATCGGCCTTGAAATTATCAAAAAGCTCATAAAAGGGCCGAAAACGAACCTTTTTTTTTTGCATAAAAGACCATCGATTCCTATCGGAAATTTCGCGTAGATTACGAATTTGAAGCCGAAAATTAGTTTTGGTGCCCGGTTTTTGAGCTACAGGCCGGGTTTAAAAACTCTAAAAACCTGGTTATAGTATTTTGTCTGTGGCTCAAAAATCGTGCACCAGAACTAATTTACGACTTCAAATTCGTAATCTACGCGAAATTTCCGATAGGAATCGATGGTCTTTTATGCAAAAAAAAAAAGGTGCATTTTCAGCCCTTTTATGAGCTTTTTGAAAATTTCAAGGCCGATTTGACACCTCAGGATGCCGTTCAAAAAATCTGAAAAAATTCAGGGTTGATACTCTACCTATAAAGAAACTTTTCCCGATATAGGAGTTTTGAAATTCCAAAAAAGTTGATTTTCGAACCACCCTACTGTCAGTAAATGTCCTTTAAACTTGCTGAATGCGATCTTACCATTAAAATTTCTTCTGAAAACTAAAACCATTAGTTACGACATCGATTTTTTTTTTCAAAAATTTTTTTTTCGTGCTCCAATATAATTATGTGAGAGATCACCACGCTCGTAATCGAGTAAAGGACTAACAAGAATATAATTGTGCATAAATTACGCATAAGTATGCATAAAATGATAAAAAAAAAAGATTAATTTAAGCATGATATTTGCTTTATGGTTTGAAAATTAAATTGGCGCATATCCCTAGGACTACGTCTTTTCAGGCATCAAACTAGTCACTTTTTTCCCCTAAAAGCCACTTTTTTAAAGAAAAGTCACTAAAAGTCACTTTTTTTGGTAAATTGATGGATTTTAGAAAATTTCCTGCATTAAAAAATTTCTATTCAACATTCGAAGTTGCTCAAGGAAAGGTTTTTTCACTAAAACGCCATCTTTAAAAATAATTTTATGTACAATTTTGAAAATTCTCTACCATTTTTCCTAAAAAAAAAAAAATGAATTCCTAATCCATTTTTTCTAAAAATTTTAGTTCCTAAAATTGATTTCCTAAATATTTTTTTTTTTCGAATTTTTAATTTTCCTAAAATTTTTTGATTCCTGAAATAAAATTTTTTAAAATCCCTAAAATAAAATTTCCTAAAACCCCTTTAGGGATGTAAAAAATTAGAACAAATATTCATTTTAGGAAATTTTATTTAAGAATTAAAAAATTTTATGAAAATTGAAAATTAGGAAAAGAATGGTTAGGCTAAAAATTTTAGGAACCAAAAATAGATGATAAAAATAATAAGGAATGTAATTACTCAGGTCTAATATGTTAAAAAAATTTTGGATATACTTATTTCAAGTCACTAAATTCCTTCCGCCAGGTCACTGAAAGTCGCTATTTAAAACATTTTAGGTCCCTAAAGTCACTAATTTTTCTGTGCGAAATGGGTTCAATGCCTGTAATTTCCACCGCAGTCGGGATTGAATTTGATAGAAAAATAAGGATTCAGTATGAAATTATTTTTACTAAAGGCAAGAAATGCTAAAGCAATAAATTTTTTTTTAAATGCATCGTTTAATTTTTTCTCGAAATATAAAATTCCACCAGAATAGAAATTCGCATTAAAAAAACACTAATATATCAGTAACATTAAAATACGTAACATGAAAATCCGTAATAATAATTCGTTTTGCATAAAAATTGCGTTAAAAACCGATTTTTTAACATAAGAAAATATCCAAATGCAAATTAAAATTTAATAATTAGAGGAATGAAAAGTAAGAATTCAATTTTTTTTCTTGCTCTCAGATCATTTAAAGGCAAAGTAAAAACCCAAAATTTCGCTCGGAAAATTTGTCTTAAATTAGCTTTTTTAAAAAACTTACATGCTGTTTCATTGATACTTTATCAAAATCTTTTCGATGCCCTTATGAAAGAAAAGGTTACAAATTTTGATGAAGAATCGAAACAGGAGATTTCCAAAAAGCTTTTTTACGACGGAGTCAGGCGATTTTTGGATTCCGGTAAAATGACTTTTCTTTTATTCGTTAAAAAGAGCAACAAAAAAAAAAAAAAATATTTTCTTGTCCTTCGATTTTCACATTTCAAGCAGTGAAATGTAATTTTCTGAGCCTTTTTATTCGTGCAGAGTATCATTTTCTGTATGGGCAATATGTGTCCTTATGACTTTTTAGTTCGCTGACATTGACAAATCTGTCATTGCACGGAATGCACTCATAGCATTTACCAATTTCCAAGTAGTGTTTGTGTTTTAAATGATTCTTCAGGTCGCCGGTTTTTTCACGGCAAAGTCGACAGGTTGTTAGTTTTTCGATAGCTTGCATGGCAGGTTGCATGTCTCCTGTACTAACGTCAGGCCCTTTTGAAGTTGGACAATAACCGCAAATGAAATTGTTGCTCGAAACTGCTTGTCCGTGACACCGACAATCGGTTACGATTTGATGCTCGCAGTTACAAGATTGGCATTTTAATGTCACGGCTGGTTTTTGAGGAGAAATCTTTGGTGGTGGTAATTTAGACTCGTCCCTTGGTTTTGCCTCTGTCTGTAGGAGGGGAATTTCCAACAATTCAGGTCGGGTGAATTGCTTCCATTCTTCACTTTTTGGTCTTTGAACTGATTTAGTGCTTAAAGAATCTGTGGGCTTTTCAACTTCAATTGGTTTAACGATCGTCGATGATGGTTTTGGCCTGGCATGTACGGGAGCTGAAATAAAAAGTAGAGATTGCTTGCACTTTTTTTTGGGAATTGATTTTGTTTTTTCTTAGCATACCTGAAGCTTTTTGGCGGACGTCTGATTTTTCCAAGGGCAAAACATTCGTCGGAAATTCCAGTCTCGTTGGCATTTGAAGTCCTGTTGGCGGTTTATCGGTTTTCGTTCGCTTTTGAACTGGTTTAGACCCGGCAGAAGAAGATTTGGTCGGATCCTTTTCTTGGTAAACTTCTGGGCTTGCGCTTCTCCTCCGTTTTTCACTTGATTTTGTCTCTGGCGTATCTTCGGGAGATATATCCATGTCACTCGAGCCTAGTTCTTCAATTGGTTTAGCCTCAGAAAAAACAGCTTTTTGTCGGACCCAAACTAAAAAAAATTAAAGAAACCACATTAGTACTTTTTTTTTTTTTTTAAATTCATTTTTTAGCTCACTTGTATCTTCTGGTTTATAGATTATATTTAGCCGCAGCCATTTGTGTTCCCTCCATTTCTCTCCACTGTGCACATCTTGTTGGTGCTTTTTCATTTCATCGAATTCAAACAGATGCTTTGGCTTTTTATCCATGAGATCTTGATTAAGGCGAAAATGTTTGTTGCATTGTTCGAGCAGGCACACCATACAACTATCATCAGTATTTTTATATTCCTTCGTAAGTTTCAATAAAAGAGGTACGACACCTATTTTGAAAATTAGAAAAAGAATTAGTGAAAAAAGAAAAAATAATTAATTTTGCTTGAAAATTTTCTTTTCTTACTTGTTTTAGGATCTGGTTCGCGTTCAGTTTCTTGGTGCAACACCATCATTTGGAACAGTCTTGCATTGTGGCTGGACAATTTGTCAAAATCTATTCCGTGATCGTTTTTTAAATGCTTTTTAATATTGTCTTGGATCATTAGGTCTTCTACATCATCGTCCGTAGCACAGGACCCAACACGACATGAATACCACCCATTTTCGAAAGTTTCTTTTGTAATATTTTCTAAACACATAAACATACTTAGAAATTGGAAGGAAGTAAATTTGACCGAACACATTAGTAGAGAACTGGTTAGCTAATAATATTAGTTAGCCCAACTACTTTTTTATTTGTTTTAAGTAAAAAAACTTTTTTCTTATTACTTAGTCTAACTAAAAAAAAATAGTTTCGCTAACTAATATTATTAAGTAAGCCTATTTTCGACTACTGTATTTAGTTGGATTTACTCCTACCTTTTCTCAGTAAATATTTCTTCTTTCCAGAAATCACAGGAGTCCACTTTCGTACGAAATGTTTCAAAGGTTCCATTCCTGTTCGTAAAAGAAAAAAAACTAGTAAACACCACAACATACTGATTATTTTTTTTTTTTTTAAATTTATTTATTTCCATTTACCGTTTACCATCGCCATTTATGACATTGTCTCAAAAATAAATTTTTCGACTCCGCCAAATGTTTAAAAGTCTGACTTCGCCATTGCCACGCATAATTTATGATTATAATTTTCATTTACCTGTTTTGCTAATTTTTGGAGGAGCACTCGCTGTTGCTTCAGACTAAGACGTTACAAAAAACTTTGCGAAATTTAAAACTATTACGAGCGTCGTATAAATGCAAAAGTAGCGGGAAAGAAAAACTGCACGAGCGATCCAAAGTTTACTGAGAAAAACAGGCAACTTGAAACAATGAAAACCGTCGACTGATGCGAACTGAATTACAAGGAAGCGAAACATGTTCAGTTTTGCTCTTTGTAGTTCATTAAAACGTGATATGATTTCTAAGTTCGTTTAAAGTTCTCTAATTTGTTTTAAAAAACTTGCAAATTTATAGTTCTGTGCAGACTTGATTTTTCTCATGCATTATTAATTTTTTTTAAAACTTTAAAGTCATTCCTTAATCCCTTTCTTTATACTGGCTACAGTTTTTAATTTCTTCCAAAATTTTCAAATAAGAAAACTGCTTGGAATTGGCGATGCTTTCTTGAGAATAAAGACTGCCACCGACTTTTCAAGTTCTATTTAAACGAATCATAATTATGACAAATATTTTAGCTGAAAAAATAGAAGAAGACTAAAAATAGGAACCTAAAAGAATATCAAAACAAGTAGGGGATTTTACTCACCTACCTACAGTGTTTCATCAGTGATGAAAAAACGTTTTGGTTCAAATTCTATTTTTTTCGGAAAAATTAAATTGTATTTAAAAATATAAACTATTTCGGAAAACACAAAAATGACCACCATTAAATCCGAGTTTTATATACAAAATTTTGAAGATAAAAATTGTATTTCTAGCAATCAAAATTTTAAGAAAAATTCAGCTGCTATTCCTTTGCTCCTGAGAAATAAAATTACAAGCCATTTGAAATCCAAAAAAAAAAAAAAAAAAAAAAAATTCCCCCAGAGATCTGTCTATGTGAGCTTCTTGAAAAATTTAAACTCCAGTTTTTTTTTAATGTCGTCCTATTAATATTTGAATTAAGGCCCTTTTAATCAAACTGAACCATGAAATAAAATTCAAAAAACATTTTTTAAGACGAACTATTGTGGCTTTTTGAATCTCTAGTTATTGGCCAATAATTTTAAACAATTATAGAGCGATGGAGGCTCGCGTTTGAATTTTTTTTTTTAATTTGGTAAAATGGTAAAAATGCAATTTTTATTGCCTTCGTTTATCTCAAAAAATTTTACTTGCATTCAGATCTTTTTTTTTCGTTATGAAAATCGCATTTTTGTCAAGCACACGGATTTCAAATTTTTAAAATTTTTTGTAACCTGAAAATGTAATTTTAAATTTCTTTTTCCCTTCGGCAAAATGCGATTTTAGTACAAAAATATAAAAACTATAAAACTACAACAGCGATCATTTTTTTGGTACAGAGGTTCCAAAAAAATGCTTTTGTTAAATATTTAAAAACAAATCATTTGTACAGTAATATCGAACTTAAATGCAAAATTTAAGGGGTTTGACTTGACTCTGGTTCATATGGCCGTGGAACCGCAAAAATGAGAGCTTTTTAGGATTTTAAATTTAATTTCTGCAAGGTGCAGTTCTATACATTCAAATGTAAACAACGCCGAAAGGCTTGTAAAACTCCAAATAATAAATGATTATAAATTTGGATAATCAAATTTTTTAAGATAGTATTAAAATTCAGCCGACACTCAGCCGACACGACGTCGGCTGAGTGTCGGCTGAGTGGCGAGCGTGCTCGACTCCGAAACGAATGATCGTGTGGAGTCTTGGTTCGAACCTGATTTCAGTCAGGATTTTTTTCCGCCAGCATTCACCTCTGATACTCATGTGTGTATCATGTGATATATTTTCGAAGTAAAAACATGCTGCACCGATGGAAATAATGGCGATGATTATTAAAGCGAAGGCACCAATGGTGCTGTCAAAGGAATATTTTTTTTTCGTACGGTTTATCGGCTGTTGCTTGAGTAATATCGCCTTTAGTATTGATTACCCTGGCAAAAAAAAAAATTAATAAATAAATAAAATAAAATAAAAAATTAAGAAAGAATTAATAAGAGGACCACAATAAGTTGGACTATTAGAGAAATTTAAGAAAAACATAACCATTTGGTCAGTATTTAAAACCTGTTTTCGGTTAGTATTTTACGTAAATGGTCAGTATTTTAGTGGTCAGTAACAAATTGATCCGCAAAAAAATAGTTGGTCAGTGTTAAAATTAAAGGATCAGAATTAAAATTAAAAGGTCATTATTTTAAAAAAAATAAATTTAAATTTTTCTTTTGCCAAAATTTTGAATTTTAAATTTACCTGAAAATTTTTTTCTCAGTAGTATCCGCATCTTTAATTTTGTATGTGGCGTTACTTTTCCACGAACTGTGTGGTTGTTGTTCAGGTGGACAGCCATTGCATCATCGATCGCACTAAAATAATTAAAACATTGCAAAGTCTTGACGCAATTTTCCAGGAGGCACAAGGCACTTTTAGGGTGTAGGCTGGTCCATTCTTGCAAAGTCAAGGTACCTGTTAATAAAAAATGATAAGTAAAAAGTCTCTCTTGAGTCATTCGTTTTTAATTCAGGTTTTTTGACCAAAAGTCTCCAAACTTAAAAATTTCTGTTATTTAAAATGAGGTTCTAAAAATTTTAATTGAGAATAAAAACAGTTCAAAAAACCTTCTTAAAACTCCAAAAAAAAATTATGAGATTGTTTTTTTAAAGATTTTTTTTCCCAAACATAAAGTTTTCTGAATTTTTTTTTTTTAAATCGTCCTCAGGTTAGATATTTTAGACTGCAAAGCCCTTACAAATATTTTTGATCAAGGGATCGGGATCTAAAAATTTAAAGGAAAAATTCTCTTTAGGACCAGGCATTTAGCGAATATTAGCAATAAAAATGAAATGAAAATAACGAATGCTTCGTGTTTATTTTTTGTGAAAATAAAAATTAAAGTAAAGCAAGAACAGAAATCTTATTCTTTAAAGTAATACATTCATAACATGTGTATTAATCTAAATTTATGGAAATTTTTGATGATAAAATCTCATTTAACAAAGATAAAAAATAATTCTTAAACAACTGCAACCGAACTTTGAACATTTCTTTGCTCCCATCGTTTTTCAAAATTACCGCTATTTAAAATCCATAAGCTCAAATGTTTTGTTTCGAAACAGCCATCGTAAATTTTTAGCTCTGAAAATTTTTCACCATCAAAATTTGCGGAACGGTGCCTCTGACATAAATGAAGCACTCCAATAATAGTGACGGTGCACTTACGGAAACTAAAAAACTTTAAAAAGCTGTTACTGGAACAAAATTTAGCTCTTTTGGTTTTTAAACTGCGCAGCGAAAACATTTTTTTATGGAAAGCGGCAAAGAATTTGTTCAGTTCTATCAGTAAGTGTCGTGTAAACTTGCTGAATGCGATCTTACCATTAAAATTTCTTCTGAAAGCTAAAACTATTAGTTACGACATTGATTTTTTTGAAGGGCCTTTAAGCATCGTAACCATTAAAATTATTAAAAACATAAATACAAAAAGAACAATGCACATGGTGTCCCATTTTCTATATTTTAGCTTCTCTCTCCCAGTTCTTTAAACACATCGTCTTCAATTAGTGTCTTCAAAATTTCTGCAACGATTTGTTCGGCTTCGGATTTTCCTTCCTTTTTTTCTTCGTCTTCACTTCTTTGCTTTTCTTTGCTTTTCCCGGCGCTTTTGAGTCCGTAAGCCTGGTCCTGTTGACCACCCGGTTGAAACTGAATCGGAGGTGCGCAAAGCATTCCCTCGTGGTTTTTACAGATTTGTAGAACTTGACGTGCGCAATCGCATGACCCGCATTTGTTAGGCGGAAATCTCTGGCTTATTTTTTCTGAAGACTTTTGAGCCGTTTCGCAATCGCAGGTGCAGAGTGGAAGAAAGATGTTACTCCGTAAGCCTTGAAATGAGTATTGAGGAACCGGATTTGCATCCTGATTTTTACAGCATTTGATCTTGCAGATTCGATCTCCTGTTTCCATGGAGTCTAAAGAGCCTGAAAATAAAAAGGCGAAATAAGTAGTTTGCCTTCTGCTTAATCGGGTAACTTGCGGGACGCGTTGGGAAAAAGGAAAAATAAAATACTGCTGAAATCACTCTACCTGCAACGGATTCAAACGTTCCAATTCTTTCATGATATGTGATTACATTTAAATATGTCATCTTTTTTCCCTTCGTATAGTTATCCTTCAAAATGTGTTCTTTTTCGACATGTTTTTCTAGCTCACTCCAAGTATCAAACAGGCGGACGGATGTTGTAACGCACGTTCCTACCCGACACATACCAAATTCTTCCGTTTGAATTTTTGTCGGTGACATTTCAACTTTCTTACAACTGGTTTTCGGAGTCTTTTCTTTAGCCCAATCTTCTATCAAATTCTTCATCATCCCTATACGATAATAAAGGAAAAAGTATTATTAGGCGGTCTAAGGTGCTAGCTGGAGAGCAGGGGACCTTTGGACAAGGGCTTAACTGGTCCATGGTCATTCCGAAAAAAATAAGTAGGCGTTTGAAAAAACCGTAAAAAAATTATTATTTGGGTAACGAACGTTGCAAAAACAGTAACGAATATTTGAATATTTTTATAAACAAATCCTAACAAGTCTTAGCGAAGCCGATGCAAATGAAACGTCTGTTACTTCGGAATGCCCCCATACAACAGGTAGTTCAACTTTTAATTTCTGAACTTACTTGGGGATGGCTCCCAGTCTCCTTCTTCATCTTCCTGGCAAATATATAGGAAATATTTAATTATTTCTTTTTCTCCGGCTCCGTGTTGACCTTTTACGTGAGCGATAATCTTTCTTTCATCGTATAATTTGTCAACAGGACTAAAGGCACAGTTCTCTAAAAGACACACGCATGATGTACCTCTCCGCCATTTTCCTTGCTTCTGCAGCATAATGACATTTCTTACGAACAAAGTCACTATCTCCAACTCTGTGGGCAAAAATGAGAAATAAATAATATTAGCAACCTTTTCAGAAACTTGTAGTAACTCGAAAACATACCCAATAAATTCATTTGTCTTTGATTCTCTTCCATCTTGTTCAATCTATGTATTCTTTCGCTTTCTATTTTCTTAGCGTGATTTTCCAACTCCTTTTGAAGAGCTGCCGTACAAATATTTTAATAAAGTTAAAAACGACATTATTATCTACCAAATGAAGTTACTAAGTTTGAAAGGACCGAAGCTACAACGAACGTGGATTAAAAAAGGATCTGGTGGGTGGCGGGATAAAAGTCATGAACAACATGAAGTTCAACAAAATACTCTTCATTTAATTTCGTTTTTTTTTTTTTTTTTTTTTTTTTTTTTTTTTGATGATGGGGTCGACTCATATTTTTATTCTTAATTTATATTTTTTTTCTTTTTTACAGATGCTGATGTTTGGCTTTTTTTCTTCAGGGGGTTGCTTCGAGCGTTTAAATTTTTTTCGTTGTTCCGTATAGAGTTCCGTAGGTCACTTTCGCACAGGGTTGACCTTTGTTCGGTCGGTTTGGTAGGTTAGGGACTTAAAGTAACTTCTTTTTTTTACAGTAGTAGTCGAAAAGACTAGTCACGGGAGTGTTTCGAAAGTAATGCAACCCCCGATTAACGAAAAATGAGCTCTAGCCACCGGCATTTCAGTCAACGGGGAAACCAAACCTCCCCGTAATCAGTTGAGACATGGCGAAGAAATCGCGAAGATGGTGAGTCCTGTTATACATTCTTCTTTTTTTTTTAACAATCGTGATTAAAATAAGAGTTTATTAGGGATGGGCCCATTCTTAATAGAACAAGACATAACAAGACAAGAATTTCAAAGACGAAAATTGTTCTCTTACCTATGTCGAATTGAAATGCATCTGCTATTCTCTGCACTGCGTTTATATGTAGTAAATTTGACGGATCAATAAAATATCGGCCCCAGACTATTATATTTCGGTGGTGTTGTAATATGTGCTCGACGAAATCCTCTCTGGTAGTAAACAGGCTAAGAGATTTTAAGGCACAATCTCCTCTCAGGCAAAGCCAAATATGTTCCTTTAGCATTTTGGGCGAAAATCCTCCATGTTTGAACTGTTGGCTCCTTTTTTCGGCCACTCGGTGTGTTAATCCTTTTAACGCCACTAGTTTAAAATTTGCAAAGAAAAATCATAAATAATAGAGCGAAAAGTAGCTTAGCTTATTGGCTATAACACAAAATTTGTCACATGATTTTATGAAATCGTACCTGCATTGCTTCCAGCAGCTTCTCCAGTTTCCTCGTGTAATACGTAAATTTGGTATTGTATTAGTTGTTCATTCGGGATCTGGATCTTGTGCTCCTTTTCTACATGTTCTTCAATTTCTACCTTGGTGTATGTTTCAACAGGTTTAGAGCGACAATCTTTTAACAGACATAAATGTGATTTTATCTCTTGGTTTTGCTCGACCCCTTGTAGGTTCACAGCCGTTTGTACGAATGCTTTAAGTTTTCCCATGTCTGCTTTGAGGAAAAAAAAAAAAAAAGTATATTAGTATAAATCGGGCAAATATCTTGAGAAAAGGTGGAAAACAGTTGGCACTCGAAATACGGCCCCGCAACGGTCGAAAAACGGTCGAATCGACGTTCGCTTTTATTTTACTACTACTTGCTTAGGGAAATTTAAGCAATAGGAAAAGATTTAAATAATAAAAGTAAGAGCTATTTTTTTTTCTTGCGAAGGACCTACCAAGGTTTTCTTCTGTATCAGATAACTTTCTAAAATCTTCGTCATCTTGCTCATCCCATTCGAAGAGGCCAAAATTTTCGTCTACGGGAATTTCCGATATTGCTTCGCTCCCTAAGGAAAATATTAAATGAACTCAGTTATCTATCGAGTAAAGTAAAGGAAGAATTATAAAATATTGTATCTTTAAGGTATTTTTAACCATTTCCCTAGGTTTCTGCATTAAATTTCGCTAAATATTAATTCTTCGGTGAATCGAGCTGCCCTTTGTCCTCCTTCTCTTTGGCTTCTGGTACAGTAGCTTACCTATAGTCGTACAATCCCAAGTATTGAATTTTTTCTCTTACCGTCGGTAGATTTATCTCTTGCTCCGTGTATTGCGTCAATATCAAGAAAATCTCGTCTCTCTTTTTGTTCGTGTTCCCTTTCAAAATGATTGTCCATATCATTTTTCGATACAAACACGATTACAGAGTCAGAGGCACACTTTCTCTTCATACAAATCCAAAGATTTACTATTTGCGTTTGGGTTGGCTTTTCCTTAATACCCAACCCGTAATACGGTTTTCTTTCCACAACTCGTAACAATGTCTTTAGAGGCTCTGTTCAAAAAAAATTAGAAAGAAAGAATCATTAATTGAAGATAAACTAGTTAAGCTTAAAATTAGTCACGTGACTGCTGTAAAATGACCAAACTTAAAGTCTAAATTTTTCTTCTCTCTCTTTCACGCTCCTTAAGAGTTAGCTAAAATTTTTTTTTAAGTCTCACCTGAATTCATTATAAGTTTTCCTATTTCACCCAAGTTCTCTCTATTCTCATCATGCAAAATATGAAGTTTATACTTTGTTAGCTCTTCGGTTGGGCTATACTTCGAGTGATGCATCCGCACATGTTCATCAATTTCGCTCTCGGTATATAATTCTGTCATATTTTCAGAAGGACAATCTGTTAGAAGACATAAATATGATCCTTCCCATTCTTTACTTTGAAGATCCTCAACTTTTAGTAGAAATGTTCTCATATCCGTCTTGTCTGTTTGAAAAAAAAAAAAAAAGGATAATTCAAGCAGTTGGTACGAGGGCTGAGGTACCGTTTAGATTTTAAACTGAATCAGAATCGGAATCGGCACCGCTGAAATATTTTCTAATTATAATCAGAACCGGAAACTTAAATTTTCGATCTCGAGTCGGAATCATAACCGCAGCCGTGGTTGGTACAGTAAAAATGCTAGGTACCGACTTTTCCCTTTCTAAAAACTTACCGATCGTGTATTTTTCTAATTCTAGCGAGTCAGAGGACTCACTCTTCTCCGAAATGGATGGAGAGTTTATCCAGAAATGAGGAGCAGAGTCTAAGGAATCTGAAAGTATTCGTGAAAGAATCATTATAAAAAATTCCAGTTGCACGGATTTTACAGGATTTTTAAAAAAGGTCCAATATTAATGGAAATAATTAATTAGTAAAACGGCCCACGATTAGGTTGAAATTCTTTTATTGGAGCCTAATGACCATTTCGGTTTTTAAACCATCATCAGAGGCAATCTACAACAAGTAACGATAAGATCAATAAAACGGTCAAATATTTTCCCGTCCAATATTTACGGTCCAATATTTTTTAGAAAATGGGTGAACAGAAGGGAAAAAATAATCGGACAAAACTAGGGTGATTTTTTGAAAATGACTTTTAAATTTTTGTGACTAACCCTCCTAATTTTGTTCCAATGCCTATAAGATTATTCCAAAAATAAGATTTGAGGTCGTTTGGTCACCATTAAGAGGGCCCAAAGCTCACATAAGGGGTAAAAAATGAAGTTTTTTTTTTTTTTGGTATAAAAGACTATCGATTCATATCGGAAATTTTGCGTAGATTAAGAATTTGAAGTCCAAAATTAGTTTTTGGGCCATGGTTTTTGAGCCACTCAAGCCAAAGAGCCATAACAAGGTTTGCAGAGCTTTTAAATCCTGCCTGTAGCTCAAAATCATGCGCCAATACTAATTTTGGACGCCAAATTCGTAATCTACGCAAAAAAAATTCGATGGGATCCGATGGTGTTTTATGTAAAAAAAATTTTCATTTTTGGCCCTTATATGGACTTTTTAAAAAATTTTTGGGCCCGTAGGGCTTTTATCGTGATTGATCAACTTTAACTTTTTTGTGGGCTAATCTAACAGACATTGGAACAAAATCAGGGGGCTCGTCATCAAAATTCAAAAAAAAAAAAAATTTCCTCTTCTTCCAAAAAACCTCCCTAGGCAAAATTTGAAAAAGCCATTTTGAAAAAAAAAATATAAAAATAAATATTTTTAGACAATCCTATGTTGGGGGAAATTTAAAAAAAATTGTCAGGAAAAATTAGTGGGAAATTTTGGGAAAAAGTCGTAGGGAATGGGTTTTAACATATCATTAGAAATTTGGAATGATGTTTTCATTCAATAAAATCAACTGAGAAATTTTGTCCAGGAAAATTTTATGAGCAGTGAACTATTTTTAAATACCTGAAAATATTTTTGGAAGACATTGTTAATAAAATATTTACCAGTAGATTAAAGACTAAAATAAATCATGGGAATTATTTTTCGAGAATAGAATTGAATAGAAAATAGAATATATATTATATTGCCTTCGGAGTGGAGTGGAAAAATATTTTAGAAAGAAAAAATACTGAGAAAAATCTTCAAGAAAAATTTGAGAGGAAAACATGCTTTTTTTTTTTTTGGAGAGAAAAAAAAATGTTTAAAAACGTTAAGGCGAAAAATTTTCCCCATGATTTTTTCCCAAAGAAATGTCACTAAACTTGTTCCTAGGATTAATAATTTTAGAAAAAAAAATGTACTTAATAACTTAAGCATATTGTAAGCGGGCATATAAAAAAAATTACTTCGGGAAATCGTGCACAATAAAATATCATCCGGAAAATTTGAAAGAGTAGTTTTCCAAATAATTCACGAAAATTATTCGTTATTCATGAGTATCCTATGTTCACGAAAAAACGTTCTCTTAGCTTTTTTTTTTTTTTTTTTTTTTTTTTAATTCGGTAAAAGTTTAAAATATTGCTGAAGTACATTTTTAGTCACTCAATGTTAGATAATGCTTTAAAAAAATGCTAGGATTTATTTTTTTACCTTGTTTTTCATCATGTTTCCCGTTTTCAACCTGTCCAATCTTGTTGTTCATCTCCGTCAAATTCTGTTTTTTTGTAAAAAATTTTTTACTCATAATGTAAAAATGCAAAGGGGACACCAATAAAACATTAAAATTGTATAACAACAAACGTTTAACACATAACTAACAAGGAAATGAAAATTTAGAAAAATAACGAAACAGTTGAAAGGTCCATGTTCAGAAGGAAACTGGCTAGAAAAACTGAAGCTGAAACCAACGGTAGGAGCGAAAGCCATAACATGTTAACTCGTGCTTTTCGTTAGATCTTGGATCTAAGTCTTAGCCATAACATCTTCGTTTTTGCCAACTTTTTTTAGTGATTTTAAAGGATTTAACGTGGAATATTTTTATATTTCCAGAAGCATCTTATAGTCAACATCATGGAGACTAGTTTGTTCCAGAAGCAATAAAGCTCGAAATCTGCATTATTTCATCTTCCAAAACTTTGCGGAAACGTTCAACTGGTCAAAATGATAATATTTCGGGTAAGTTAAACATAGACTTTAATAGGGAATTCTTTAACATAATGTTTTATCCAGTAACCCTGGTCGCGGAGCTAGAATTTAATTAGAAGCCCTCTGTTATTTTACTTCTCTTTTGGATACATGAGTAGACTATAGGTGGAGATTTCACCCTCAACAGGAATGGTGTTACTGGCCAAATGCTGTTGGTGAAGGTGCAGTTGCGGACGAGTGTAAGCTAAGCTAACCGAAGTATTGCTGTGTATGTTTAGCTTCGGTTTCAGTCAATGGCAAAGGGCTTATGTTAGGTAAGGTTAGAAACAGCACTTTCACCGTCAGCAAGAATCTCATGTCACATAAGCTAAACATACATAACAACACTTAGGTTACTCTTTCACCAACAGCATTAGTTCAAAGCTTCATTTAGCGGCCAAATATTTGGCCAACAACAGCATTCCTGTTGAGGGGGGAATTCCCACGTACTTACAAGCTTACTTTTTGCTTATGAGCATGCTAATATTGTATCGCTTTGATCCAGGAACTACGGGGAAGGCACCCACCCGTACGAATTAGAGATGCATAAATTATTTAAAATTAATGTATAATTACAAAAAATTGGACATAAATAAAAAATTCTTAAATTATGTATAAACAACTTATGTAACTTCTTCTTACGAGAAATATTTTTTTCATCCTCTAATATAATTATGCATAAATATTTATGCTTAAGTGGGAAAGAGTTTAATAAGCATAAGATTTGCAAATTTACCTGCTTTATGATTTAAAAAAAATTATTTGCATAAATTATGCATAAATGTCCATTCACATTTTCAAGCTTAAAAAGATTATGCATTAAGTTATGCTTCAATTACGCATAACCAAATTTTTTTATGAACAATACAAAAATAATAAATTTTTTATATTTTTATTGCATTTATTTTGCAAAACTTTTAAGGTAAGGGTAGGGAAGTGCGACCGTCTGAAAAGTGCGACCGGTTTAATAAAAACTGATAAAAATCCCATACTTAAAAAAAAGATTTCAAGGGACGATTTTTTAATGTTTTCAGAACCTATTATGATCAAAGAAATGTATTGTTGTCGTCCATTTTTGAATAAAAAAAAATAATTTTACAAAAGCAAAAATTCATATTCGTCGGAAAGTTAGACTGCCTCATTTTCAATTTGATTTAATTTTATGTAAACATTGGCTTATTTTATGAAATATGCTCCATTCAATTGTCAATACCTTGCATTATTTTTTATGCTATCAAGAATTTTTTACTCGACTTCCTATTTGATAAACCTTAATAGGTCGCACCTTTTTGGCAAAAATAATATTTTCGGAAAGTGCGACTAGCAGACGACTTCTTTAATTCCTTTGACAAAGGAAACCATCTTGTTTTTATTTACATATGCAATTCGGAGTGCCACTAATAATAATTATTTAATTGTAGTTTTAATAAACAAGGATTATTTGTTTTTAACGGTGTTCAGCAATTTTTGAAAGAAAATTCATCGATCTTTTATAAACAAATAACTTTTGCTTTGGAGAATTCATTTTTTTTAAAAAAAATAAGAACGGTCGCACTTTTCAAAAAATGGAGGTTTGAAATATTATACGTCGGCAGTCAGAAAAATATGATTGAACTCTAAATCGCGCCGTTTTTCAAATTTGAGGCTAATGCACATTAAAGCTTAATAATGGAGCAGTATATTGTAATAAAAAACTTGGCTTGATTCTCTTCCTATTAAGAACTAATAAAGGTCAAAATAAATTTTTTCTAGAACCCGGTCGCACTTCCCTACCCTTACCTTATACACTTTTTCGTACAGACACCCACACATAAAAAATGGCATGCCTGAAAGTGATATGAAGGCAAACTGAAAAAGTGTATAAAATTTTTGCAAAATGAATGAAAAAAAATCGATATAAAAAATGTATACTATTTTTGTATCATTTATACAAAAGTTTGGATATGCATCAGTTGTGACCAACTTTATGCATATTTTTTTTAAGCATAAAAATGCGAATATGCATAATTTTTGCATAATTTATGCAAACCATTTTTTTAAATTATAATGCTATGTCTCCATTAAAATAATTAATTAGACTATAATTAATTGTACTATAATTAATGATGGAATAATTATTGTTCGAATTCGAAGTACTGTACCTACTTTTTTCATGTTTAAACACGTAAGCTCAATCTTTTGTCTTCAATTTGTTTGCTTGAAAATTTTTTCGTAAGGAAAAATAAAAAATTTTTCCCATATTTTATGGAATTAATATTTTATTTTTATTTTCTCTTACAAAAAAATTTTCAAGTAAATAAATTGAAGAGAAAAGATTGAGCCGCTGTTTGAATCATGAAAAAAGTACAGTACTTCGAATTCAAACAGTAATTATTCCACCATTAATTATAGTATAATTAATTATAGTCTAATTAATTATTTTTGTGGAGACATAGCATAAAGCAGGAAAATTTGCAAATCTTATGCTTATTCAACTTTTTTCCCATTTAAGCATAAATATTTATGCATAGTTTATGCATAATTATATTAAAGAAGGAAGAAAAATTTTCTGGTAAAAAAAGTTATATGTTGTTTCTACTTAATTTAAGCATTTTTATGTATGCCCATAAGCATTTAAAAACTTTGATGAATACAAAGTAGCCATCCAAAAGCAGGCTACAGCCTGCCTAAAAATTTGTGCGAATGTTTTTCAAAATGCTTTACCAAGACAAAATTAAGTGATCCTTGCAAAATGCAAATTAAATTTTATTGCGCCTTATTTTTCCCCCCTAAAGTCCTAAAGCGATGAAATGGGAGTGAACAAATTTATGGTCCATTAGGGTGGGCCGAAAAAAGCGAATTTTTGAATTTGAAAACGCCTGATATGGGAATCGATGCCTTTTTATAATACTATTAACCCCAATTTTTTTCAGATTTTTTTGAAGGTCATCTTGAGGTCGCGCAATGACCTTGGAAGTTTTTGAAAAGCCCATATAAGGGCAAAAAATAAGAATTTTTTTTTTGCTAAAAAAAGTATCGCTCCCTATCGGAAATTTTGTGTAGATTACGAATATGAAGTCCAAAATTCATTTTTGTGTACAGTTTTTAAGGTAAAAGAAAAAGCAGCCTAAAGCATTTTCAGTGTATAAAAAATAGGCATAAAGCTCAAAAACCGAACTCTTAAAATGATTTTGGACTTCATATTCGTAATCTACGCAAAATTTCCGATAGGAAGCGATACTTTCTTCAGCAAAAAAAAATTCTTATTTTTTGCCCTTAAATGGGCTTTTCAAAAACTTCAAGGTCATTGCGCGACCTCAAGATGACCTTTAAAAAAATCTGAAAAAAATTGGGGTTAATAGTATTATAAAAAGGCATCGATTCCCATATCAGGCGTTTTCAAATTCAAAAATTCGCTTTTTTCGGCCCACCCTATGGTCCATATTTTACACTTTGAGCAAAAATAAAATTAGAACAGAATGTATTCATTTATAAAATTTAAAAAGCACAATTAAACGTACAAAATAATTAAGATAGAAATTGTTTTTAGCAAACTATCATTTGAGGAACGAAAAATTTAATCGTTTTTCCTTTGCTCTTGACAAATCAAATTACAAACCATTTGAAGTCCAAAAACGTTCTCTCCCGGAATTCGTCTTAATGAGCTTTTCGATTTAAGCTCCAGTATCTTTTTAAAAGTCTTATCAAAATTTGAGTTATTAAGACTCTTCAGATCAAACTGAACCAAAAAGAAGATAAGAAACATTTTTTGAAAAGCATTTATCAAGATAATTGAATTGAAGCATTTTTGGATAAATATTCGATTGTTGTTAATTTTTCCGTTCAAAGAGCAAAGGAGCAACTTTAAAATTTCCTTTTTCAATTTGGCAAAGCACTATTTTTTTTGGTCAAGACAGTATGCAATACATTAGAGTACTTAACGTTAAAAACATTAAAAATAAATTAATACACCAATCGATGGATTCCTAACTCAGGCCGAAATTTCACGCTGAACATGTTGCAGCTACATTTAACGGTGACATGTCGCTGAACGTGTTGCATTAATGTATTGCAAACATGTTGGCAAAATATTGCACAACATTTACCAATTTGTGTTTTTTATTCTTCCGTGTTCCGCAACATGTTGTCTCAACAGTTACTGCAACATGTTTTAGCGTGAAATTTCGGCCTTTACAGTTTGATGCTGCAACGATGGAAGTTTGTTGAAATTTCTACTCTTTTACGAGGGAGGAATATAAAATGGGTGATATTTTGTCATATGTTCATGTAACTCTTTATCATCAGGGATTTTTTCTCCGCATAGTAAACATGTAAAATATTCAATCTCTCTCACTTCGTGAACGGTCCTTAGATGTTCGTCTACATCACAAACTTCCTTGCATATTGGACATTGGGACAGCTTCTGTCTAGTTGCTGACGGAGCTTGCAATGCTGGACCTGATGGCCTTTTACATTGGCCACACTTATATTCGCCTTCTTTCGGATGATCCCGACAGTTTCTTAAAACCTGAAACCTGCAGTCGCACGAACTACACTTTAAAATCGCTTTCGCTTTCGGTCTTCCGTAAAATGCTTCACTTTCACTTCGATGTCCAAATGGCTTCGTTCCTGACGTAGGTCCGGTAGTGATAGTTTCCGCTCTTTCTCGTCTCCTAGGCTGTTCATCTTTATCCCGTTTAGCGAATTGTTTTGTCGGCTTTGAAGATCCGGTAGGTATTTCCGTCTTTTTTTGTTTACGAGGCCTTTCGTGTTCATCTTGTGCTTCAGCCACCGGTCGTTTTTTGGGAACTTGCTCTGAGTGGAAATCCGTTTGACTTTTAACGCGTTTGTAGTGCTTAATGACTGAGAAAAAAATTTAAAGAGTCGGTAACTTAGCTTTTTTTTTTGCTTTGGTTTAAAGTGATGTTTTTGTGGCTTACCTTCGTCCAATTCTTTATATACTATTATTATTTTTATCGTTTTAACTTTTTTTTTATCCTGTTGATACTCTTCTTCTCTTTCGTGGACAAGTTGCAAGTGGTTGAGCATTCCTTGATGGGGAGGTATTGAGCTTTCAACTGATTTTTCAAAGTTGCAACTTCCTAACAGGCATACTAAATGCACAATTGAACGCTCGGTCCAGTTTTCATGGGTTAATCTTTCCACAAGTCTTATCAAAGGTGACGTATCTGTAAAAAAAAAAAAAAAAAAAAAAAAAAAAAAAAATTAAAACGATTGATTTTTGAATTAGATATTTTTTTCCTTCTTACCGGAATCCGGAGACGGATCTTTTGTTTCATTGTGGGTTATTACTATCACAACCCTATATAAGGCAGTAAGAGCATGAGTTTTGTGTTCCTGCAGTAAATGCTTGGCAAAATCTTTAGGGTCTTTTAATTCATCAAGAGATTGATTATATGCGCATTTATCTACAAGACAAAGGGACCGTCCGTCTATCCTTTGAAATTTTGTTTTCAAATTTACTTCAAAAGCCGGATTTATTTTCCTCGCGAGTCTCTTCAAAGCCGATAATTCTAAAAAAAATTAAGACATGATTATGATTAATAGGTCAAAGGTGTCAATCATTCCGTTTCAGTTTCATCGTTTTTGAATTCCCAGTTAATGGGAATTCGGGTGGGTCGAAAAAACGACTTTGGAAATGCCACAGATCGGAAAAGTTGATTTTTAGCCTTTATATTAACCCTATTTTTTTTTTTTCATATATTTTGGAGGCCGATTTTTACTTTCCCGGGAAGCCTAAAGTTTTTGAAAGTCTCATAAGGGCCGAAAAAATTAGAGCCGTATTTTTGTGCGAAAGGCTTCATTTACTATCAGAAAGGATGTGGGTAACTAAGGCCGATTTTTGGGCCCCCTAGAAAAAAAAATTTTTTTCGCCTAAAACTTCATCTGAGACGCCCTTAACATACTGACACCGGTCGCACAAAGTTGCGCGCATGCGTTCCGGAGATATAGCCAGTGATCAAGTTCGCCATTGTGCGCACGTCGGACGAAAAACTTCTAATGACAAAAAACGCAGGTAACGCGAGGTCCAACCATGCGAGCTTTCCAATGGTTCCGTCCGAAGTGCGCACATAGCCTAAAATTGCACTCAAAAAATAGAATATGCCATTATCTGGCGAAGTCGGTAAAAGTCCCTAAATTCCTTTCAATATGTGTTGTATAGGAGTAAAACCTTTCTTAATTTACAAGTTTCAGTTTGCGCACATGTGGCGGCCCTAGTTAAATCCGATGTGCAAATTTTTAACTTCGATTTTTCAGTATTTTTCGGTCTGAAGGAGGCAAATTTTTCACTAGAATTAACTATTTAATGTTAAAACCGATCGATTGGACCCTTTTCCAACATCGAATATTCTCAGTTTTACTTCGAAATGATTTTTTTAAAATACGATTATTTCTTTCCAACTACTTGTTTCTTTCCGAGTTTTTTAAAATTGTTCTAGAACATGGAAAGAAACAGGTAGTTTTGAAATAAATAATCGAATTTTAAAAAAATCATTTCGAAGTAAAACTGAGAATATTCGATGTTGGAAAAGGGTCCAATCGATCGGTTTTAACATTAAATAGTTAATTCTAGTGAAAAATTTGCCTCCTTCAGACCGAAAAATACTGAAAAATCAAAGTTGAAAATTTTAACATTAGATTTAACTACGGCCGCCACTTGTGCGCAAACTGAAACTTGTAAATTAAGAAAGCTTTTACTCCTATACAACACATATTGAAGGGAATTTAGGGACTTTTACCGACTTCGCCAGATAATGGCATATTCTATTTTTTGAGTGCAATTTTAGGCTATGTGCGCACTTCGGACGGAACCATTGGAAAGCTCGCATGGTTGGACCTCGCGTTACCTGCGTTTTTTGTCATTAGAAGTTTTTCGTCCGACGTGCGCACAATGGCGAACTTGACCACTGGCTATATCTCCGGAACGCATGCGCGCAACTTTGTGCGACCGGTGTCAGTATGTTAAGGGCGTCTCAGATGAAGTTTTAGGCGAAAAAAATTTTTTTTTCTAGGGGGCCCAAAAATCGGCCTTAGTTACCCACATCCTTTTCCAGAAACTATCAGAAAACCACATGGGGGCTAGGAAGAAGGCTTTTTAAGGACGATTACAAAAGAAAAGAAATGCTATACAATTACCTAGTGGAAAGCATCTATTTATACGCTAGTGAAATCTGGGGTTGGCAGGAATACAGCAAATTAGAAAATATCCAAAGGCAATATTTCAGATGGACTTTCGACCTGCCATGGGAGGTCCCGAACTACGTGATCTATGAAGAATTAAAAAGGTGGAGAGTTATCGAAAAAAGCGCAAAAAGAGCTGCGAAATATGAAGAAAAGATCCGACACGGGGACGTAGAATTGCTAAAAGACTGCATCAGACTTATAGACAGAGACCCAAAGAAGGAGACGCAATGGGAGACAACGAGGAGAAAATACTTAGAAGAGAAAGGGTTCAGTAAAGAATACACGAGACGAAAAATGGAAAACAAAGAAAAGTTTCAGGAAGAACTTTACGAAAGGACAAGAGAAATAGAGATGGGAGAAAACAGGAAGAAAATCGAAAAATCGGGAAGATGGAAGAGGTATGAGAACCTAATAACACCAGATCTGCCAAACTACCTACAGAAAACGACGCCAAATCAAGCCGACATTCTACGAGCAAGGTTAAACATCAGTTAAAAAATAAAAAAAAAAAAAAAAAAAAAAAAAAAGAGAAAAGAGTGAGCCCTTTGTTAATTTCATGTAAATTAAACAAATATAAATTATTATTATTATTACTATCAGAAATTTTCCGTTAATTTCAAAAATAAAGTCAGCTTTAGAATAATTGGAGCCATTTTTTTATATATGAGCCGAAGGGAGTTTTTTTTTTTTTTTTTTTTTTTTTTTTTTTTTTTGAGTCCGCTAACAGGATTGCTCCCTATTATTAGCGGCCAAGAAAACCTTACTGGTTCCCCGAAGTGCTAGCACTGGGTACGATGAGGTTAGAAATTGCATTTTTAAAACTTTGGAAGGTGTCGTGAAATACATCTGTCCCCTCCATCTTATTGTGCAATTCGAGAGTTCGAGAGTTTAATAAGAGCCGTTTATAAATAAAAAATGGCTTCAATTTCTGCAAAAACAGTCTTCATTTTTGAAATTTTCGAAAAATTTCTGATAGGAAATGAACTCTTTCGCATCAAAATACGGTTGTAATTTTCCCGTCCCTTATGAGACTTTAGGCCTCTGGAGGCTTCCGAAAAATTTGGAGGCCGATTTTGATAAAATTAAGATTAATTAGAAGGCTGAAATGCAACTTTTCCCCGCACATTTTCAAATTTAAAAATTCGTGTTTTTCGATCCAACATAATATTAATATCGGAAGCAAGAATAACAAAAAAATTAGTACCCCATCCATGCTTAACTTACGAAAAGTAAAAAAACTTAAATTTAAGGTCTAGTTTTTGGGTGCTGACCCCGGGGAGGAGACAATATTTTTGTCGATGTTTTTTCCATAAAAAAGGTATAGTTGTCTCCAGAAAATGATAAAATTTTTATTGCTGCTTTTCGTTTTACTTTGCATATTTTCGATTAACTCGTTCGTCACAATGTAAAAAATTTAATTAAGCTTACGATGGTGGCAATGAAAAAAGAAGAATAGGTTGTATTACTTTAGAAATTTTCTGCTTTCAACCAAAACGAATTTTTAGGAATTTCTCATTATGTGCCATTTAGTAAAGGAGGCGAATTTTTTTTCTTACCTTCTTCTCTGCCTTCCATTTTTTTTTATTAAGACTTCACGTTGTACCTTTAAATGCTGAAGTATTGAATTTGAAAAAAAAAAAAAAAACTTCACTGTTTACAAGTAAAAATTTAAAAGAATTTAACAACAGATATTTATAAGGCACATAACACATAAAGAATTAAGTTAACCAAATGTTCTTGACATTGAGGTTCTGCGCATACTGAAAGTAAGGCGACATGAATAGAATTTCTTGTACAAAAAAGATAAACCTGTTAAATACTGTTCTCTTAGGTATTTGTCACTTAAATAAAGCATGACATATTTTTGACGTAGGACTACGTCATACCCCGTAACCTGAAGATTTCTGTTTGTTAGTTTGTTCGTTAGTTTATTCGTTTGTTGGTTCGCACCTAAAAGAGCACTTTTATTTCGTTAATATTTCGAATTTTTCGTTAATCTTTTAAATTTTTCATTATTTTTCGTTAGTTAAAAAAATTAACGGAAAATTAACGGATCATTTAAAAAGTTAATGATGAATTAAAGAAAACTTCACGAAAATTTTTAAATTTTTTTAAAATTTTTAAATCTTTGTAATTTTTCATTATTTTTCGTTAATTTTTTAAAATTTTCGTACATTTTTAGAAAGTTTTCGTTAATTTTCGTCAAATTAATTCGAAAATTATGTTATTATATTTATCTTATTGTATTAAATTATATTATTTAAAATGATAAAAAAAGATCAAAAGTTATGGGCGAAATAACACCGTGACAAATTTTTGGAAAGTTTTTGTTAATTTTCGTGAATTTTTCTTTTTCTTTATACGTGAATGTTAGGCGGTGGTTACATTGCCCGTGTTATTTATCAACAAACAGTTTCGAGCAGATGACAATTTTTGAAAGTCTTCGAAACTGTTCGAAACTACTCGAAGCTACTCCAACGCGCTCGAAACTCTTCGAAGGTGTTCGAAGGATTTCTAGAGCTGGATTTTTGCATTTTTCTTAAATTTAGATCATATTTTTCATTGTCATTTTCCAGGGGTGGTCAAAAATTAAGAAAATAGTGCTATACGATTATTTCAACCTATAATTTTTAAAATTTTTCCAAATTTTTCACCTCTTGTGAAAAAATCAATTTTTAACCTAGTACCGGAAGACTCGCACCATCCATCGTTGTTTATTAAAGTAGTACACCGCACATAAAATAAACTCTAATCTGAACTCTGCTCAGAAGCACAATGCCTTTTTCTATAGTTATAAAAAAATTGGGGTTTCTTATAAGTTTAAAAAAAATTGGATTTTCAAAATCTATTGCAAAGTTTAGCTCGAAATAATGTTAAAGTCAAAATTGGTTCTTAAGTTAACTTTAATAATTAATTGTAAAATCCAATAATTACCTCAATCCCGAAATCCCGGAATTGAGGCATCGGGATTGGCGGGATTTTGGAATCGCGTATCCGGGATTGGAAGCCCTAGTTGAAATAAATAGAATGCAATATTAAAAAAATTGCAGACTGCAAGATGTAGCACACCAGGTATATGGGGTCTCCATAAAACACGTGAGCATTATTTTGGTCATTTTTGACCTCCTGCTCCCCCTTATTAGCATAGATTAGCATTACGGGACCCCCCATTAAATTACGCCAGGTTTCGGTAACCCCCCCCCCTTGCAATTTTTTTTAAAATTAGTATTTAACAAATTGAATTTTCTTAAGAGAGTTAAATTACTTTATTAAAAAAATTTAAATTGGCATGTTTATTACATGAGACAAATAACTTATAAAAAAATCCAATTTTTTTAAAACTATAAACTATAGAAAAAGGCATTGTGCTTCTGAGCAGAGTTCAGATTAGAGTTTATTTTATGTTTGCGGTGTACTACTTTAATAAACAACGATGGATGGTGCGAGTCTTCCGGTACTAGGTTAAAAATTGATTTTTTCACAAGAGGTGAAAAATTTGGAAAAATTTTAAAAATTATAGGTTGAAATAATCGTATAGCACTATTTTCTTAATTTTTGACCACCCCTGGAAAATGACAATGAAAAATATGATCTAAATTTAAGAAAAATGCAAAAATCCAGCTCTAGAAATCCTTCGAACACCTTCGAAGAGTTTCGAGCGCGTTGGAGTAGCTTCGAGTAGTTTCGAACAGTTTCGAAGACTTTCAAAAATTGTCATCTGCTCGAAACTGTTTGTTGATAAATAACACGGGCAATGTAACCACCGCCTTAGTCTTGTTGTAACAGTGTCGTCTGTCTCGGGGATATTTTGTTTATAACAGACCTAAATAACACCAAAATATCCTGCCCTAGGGAGTTATTTCACAAATAACATGCCTCTGACGTCACCACCAACTGTTTTTGATGCAAAGCAAGTATGCCAACCTAAGAATTAATGTTGGTACACTTGTTCAAACAAAACAAAAAAAAACAACGTTACTTTGCATTAAATTCTCATTTTATTTGTTTTTGTTTACAAAAAATTCCTCTGCAGGTGTACCACTTATAAAGAAAAGTATCTATCGTCAATATAGAATTATGGGTAAAAAAACACCTCGACGATTGCCGCTCGAGCGAAGCGAGAGCGGCAAATTCGTCTCGGTGTTATTTTACCCATAACTCTCTAGTAACGATATATACTATAATGCATCATTAATTTTTCTAAATTATCCGTTAATTTTTCTAATTACGGATTATCTTTTTGATATAAAAAAATTCAATTTAATCTTTTAAATTTTTCATTATTTTTCGTTAGTTAAAAAAATTAACGGAAAATTGACGGATCATTTAAAAAATTAATGATGAATTAAAGAAAACTTCACGAAAATTTTTAAATTTTCTTAAAATTTTTATAGACGTAGTCCCCATAGACGTAGTCCTACGTAGGGATATGCTGCCATATCCCAGTATAATTTTTTTTCGTTTCTTAATCTGTTGTAAACTTTTTGGTAAATTTTTTATCTTATCCTGGGGTTCTTTCTTTTCTTAAGGAATCTCGTACATACAGGATTCATAAATTATGTAAACATTATGTGTAACTTAAACAAAAAAATTGGACATACATAAAAAATACATTTATGTATGAAGAACTTAGTTTTTTACCCGGAAATTTTTTTTTCGTCCTCCAATATAATTATTCATAAATTACGCATAAGTATGCATAAAATGATAAAAAAAAAATGATTAATTTAAGCATAATATTTGCTTTATGGTTTAAAAAATTAAATTGGGATACGGGAGCATTATCCCTACGTAAGACTACGTCTTTGGGGTACCGTAGGTTGGGGTGAAGTTGAAAGGAAATTCAAAGGGGAATTCGAGCTTTATTTTAGGCAATACAAATAATTTTTTTTTTTTACTTCATTAAGTGGATATTGTTTTTGGGATACTTAACTAAAAAATTTTATTTTTAGTGCCTAAAATAAACCTAGAATTCCTTTTTGAATTTCCTTTCAACTTAACCTTTTCAACTTTACCCCAATCTAATATTGCAAAAATTTAAAACAATAAAACGATTTAAAAATTTTAAGGAATTTTTTTTTTGCTCGTTGAGCCAATCCGCAAGTACCTTACGTCCATGCTTAGCTTACGAACGGACGTACGATTTTTCCCATTAAGCGCAGATTGGCTCCGTTTTTGGACATATCATTTTTTTTTCCTGGCCCGAAGAAAATTAAAATTTTTGATAACAAAAGTCAAAAGTTTAAAAAACTTAGTCAAAATTTTAACATTAAATAATGGTTCTGGCTCATATTCTTGGCTAAAAGAAAAAAAAAACAAAATTAAAAAATGAAGTGAACATTTTATTTAAAATTTTTAAGTCCTTTGCTGCTTCTCCATTATGGCTCAAAATTAATTTTACAAAATTAATTTTATAAAATTATTGGGAATAATGCTTTTATTTTACTAATCGAACATGAAGATGACTTAAAAAAGAATAAGAAATCTGTAAAAAAATAAATATGTTATGAAAAAAGAAAGAAAAAGCGCATAATTTCCGGTAATTTTATAAAATTAATTTTGTAAAATTAATTTAGGACCATAATGGAGAAGCAGCACTTGTTTTAGCAACTTTTAAGTTTCTTGCAAAAGTTAAGTTTCTTGAAAATTTTCAAGAAATTTTCTAAAGGTTCTAGTTCCTTTACATAACCGGCCGGTCAGCCGGGCGGTGAAAAGTTTTTAACAATAAAAAAAAGTTTAATATTTTTTTTTTGATTCGGTATTTTACACATAAAAATGAGATCGGATCGCACCGAAACCGTGCCAAAACGCTTTGTTATCCTTAAAAGGTAAAGATTCATTATTGAAAACGTATGAAAAAGGCTTTACTGTGCCTAATTTGATAATTTTTTTTAATGTTTTCGAAATAAAAAAATAAGACGCCATTTTTCTTTTTGTTGTTGAAATAGTTCGTGGTTCCACCGCTAGAGAGCGCTGCACTAGTCTCTCGGAAATAAACATTTTTTTTTTCTGCGAAAGCAATTAAATATTATCAAATATAAGAACTATTAACTGTTGTTCATGCATTTAATATCATGGAAATTTATCTCTGAACATAACGAAACGTTTTGGGTACGGTTTCGGTGCAGTTAGACCCCGTTTTCATGTATAAAATATTGGATTTAAAAAAAAAAATTTTAACGCATTTTTTTATCATTAAAATGTGTACACCGCCCGGCTAACCGGCCGGTTATGTGAACGAACTAGAACCTTAAGTCCTTGCTTTCGTTCATGTTGTCTAATTTTAAAATATAATTTTAACTTTAACTTTAAATTTCTTGTAATTTTTTAGAAAATTTCTTGTAAATCTTACTTCAAAAAAACAGTTAAATTTAAAAAAAGGTGAAATAAAATTTACAAAAATTCTTTTAAGTCCTTGCTTTCGTTTATGTCGTCTAATTTTAATACTAAAAAAGGCCAAAACTAAAAAAGAAAAAGTCAAAATATTATTTAAAATTTTCTAAGTTAAAATTTTAATATGTAAATAATTAAATTAATATTAATTTTTGGTGCGAACAGACCGACACCCGGACTGACACACCCACAGACAAATTTCCCCAGGACTGAGCCCAAGTCGTATTCCTACGTCAAAAATGTATTATGTTTCATTTTTCTCCCTTTTTGTCACCAGACGAGGATGAGGAAGCGAAAAAAAAGATTTGGTTGAAATTTTTGTTGCGGAAAAATAAAATTCAGTCGACTATATTAATTTGTAAAACATTAAAAACACAATTAAATCCGAGTTTTATGTACAAAATATTTAAGAATAAATAAGAATTCGTGAAAATTGTATTTAGCAAAATAACATTTTTAAGGAACAAAAAAACTAAGTAATTTTTCCTTGGTTCTTGGGGAATCAAATAACGCAACATTTGAAATCAAAAATTTCCGTTCCAGGGATTTGTCTTAAACAACCTTTCGAAAAATTTTTAATTTCCAGCTAATTCTTTTCCCTGTCTCATCAGAATCAATACATGGAAAGCGAAGCAAGTTAAGACATGCGAAACCGAAGATATAAAAAATTTTTCGAAAGTCATTTATCAAAACAAAACTGACAAATTTTTGGATTTTTGTTTGTTGGTTATTAATTTTCCCCTTGAAGGCTAATGAGCATAGCGTTGACTTTTTGTTCTTAAATTGGTTAAATACAAGTTTCGTGGAACGACCGCTACAGTACACAGAAATGTAAAAAACATAACAAACATACACAAATAAACGTGACAATTTAAAAATTCAATCTGTATAAATTGTTATTTTATTCTACAACAGCCTAAGGCGGTTGTAATTAGGGGAAAAATATGAGATGTCATTTTTGATGGTGTGGATGACATTTTGCGTTGTGATCATCTAACGATTTTCGGGTCGCAGGAATGTTTTCCCCGCATAGGACGCATTTAAAATATACAACCCTCCGCACTTTATGACGCTCCTTTAGATGCTCCTTTAGTTTATCACACTTATCCTTGCATATTGGACATTCGGACAACTTAGGACGAGGTGGTGGACGAACTTGCGATGTTTGGGCTGATGGAGTTTCGCATCGGAGGCATGTTTTCAAAACCGCTTGTTGTAGACGATGATCCTGAAATTTTATTAAAATTCGAAACTGACAGCCACACGAATTGCAATCTATAATTGATGCTTCATAAAGACTTTGAAAGTGATCTTGAACCGACATGTCTGGTGTCGCCGGTCTGGAAATGGTTTCCGTCCTTTCTGTTTGTTCGGACTTTTCTTGCTTAATTTCATTTATCCCATTTATCCCTTCGCCTGATCTTGTCTCCGAGGGAAATCTGGTCGAAGTTTCCGTCTTTACTTTTTTTCGAGGCTGCTGAGGTTCATCCTGTTCAGGTTCGTCCTCCGGTTTTCGTCTTCTTCCTGATTGGCCGGATTGGGAATCAGTTTGACTTGTCGATTGCTTAGGAACTGCAAAGAACAGCTACCCTTATTTTTTTATTTCGGTTTGAAATTATGTTTTTGGGGTCGTACATAAATTACGTAAGCACATTTAAAGGGGGGGAGGGGGTCCAAATTTGACATCTTACTCATAAGCTAAGCATAGGCGAAATGGGATAAAGCGTGCAAAAAGGGCCTAACCCATGCTTACGTAATTTATGCACGACCCCTATTGGAGCTTACCTTTTTTCAATTTTTTAAGAATGAATTTTATTTTTATCGTTTTAGCGTTATGACCTTTGTGATAGGAAACCAAGTGACGCTTCATTTCCATCTGGGGAAGTATCGAGTGCTCAATAAATTTTTCCAATGTACATTTTTGCCCTATCAGACACACTGCAGCTTTATTTGTACGACCTTTTATCTTTTTCTCAGCCAATTTTTTTTGAAGTTTCACCAAAAGTGACAAATCTGTTCGGAAAATTTAGAAAGAAATCAATGATTGAAACAGAGAAGAAAAGTAATTTTATGTCAGTCGGCCATTTTCTTTCTTACCGGCGTTGGGAGACGGTTCCTTAATTTCTTCGTGCGATATTATTATTTCAAATTTTTTTGTTTCTGTTACAAAATCCTCAATGCCGTGCGTACTCAGTGCATGAGCAGAAAAATCATCCCGCCTCTTCAATCCGTCAGGAGGAATATTCAATTCACAAGTCTCCAAAAGGCACAAGTACCATGGTTTCATGTCGTATCTCTCTTCTGGCAAAATTTCTTCTACATCCGGACTTATTTCGCTCATGAGTGTCTTTAAGTCCAATCTGTCGTCTATTAAAAAAAAAAAAAATATTAGTAGGACAAGAGCTTATAAAATTGCCATATACGTTAGTCCTTCATAAATAGATTTGCTTTAGAATTTTTTTTTTTTTTTTTTTTTTTGCTTAAATTAATTTTTTAGCTTACTTGTTTCTCCTGGTATGTAGATTATATTTAGCAGCAGCAAATCGTCTTTTTTCAAGTCATCTTCACCGTGCACATCCTGTTGGTGCTTTTCCATTTCATGGAAAAGAAATTTGTGCTTTGCCGCTTCATCCATGAGGTTTTGGTCAGGGCGAAAATCTTTGTTGCATTTTTCCAGTAGGCACAGCAAACAACTATCAGTATCTTCATGAGGGGAAACATAGCTCTTCGTAAGTTCCAATATATGAGGTAAAATTCCTATTTTGAAAATCAGCAAGGAATTAGTAAAAAAGAAAAAAAATCGTTAAATGCGCTCAGGAAATTTTCATTTCTTACTTGTTTTATCTGGTTCGCCTTCAGTTTCTTGATGCAATACCAGCATTTGGAACCGTCTTGCATTGTGGCTGGACAATTTGTCAAAATGTATTTTGTGATCCTTTTTTAAGTGATTTTTAATTTCGTCTTCGATTGTTAGATCTTCTAGATTAGTGTCCGCAGCACAGTGCCCAACACGACATATATACCATCCACTTTCAAGATCTTTATGTAATTGCACTTTAAGTTTCCTCCTTTCTTTCACCTTTGGAATTATCCTTCGTATGAAATTTTTTAAACGTTCTAGTCCTGTTAAAAAATAAAAAAAAAACGTAGTAAACACAAAATGAAGTCATATCCATTGAAGTGCTTACAGATAAAGAATTTCGAGGCCAAGTTTCGAGTTCTAACTCGAGCTCGTTATCCAAAATTTTTACTGTATGTGATAAGCGCGGCCGTCCAGGTAGGAAAGAGGGATCGATCTTTTCCACTCAAGTTCAGTTCACTCCCTGCTCTGTATATTTCAAATATTTTTTACAACAATCCGATTTGTGACCCACTAGCTACCTGATTCAGGCTTTCAGGCCATTTGCCTATATACTGAATCAGCTACCTAACTGGGTCAAACTCTTAGGCGATTTTTATTCATAAAAACCGACTATATCAGAAATCCCCCCCTAAAAATCGACTAAGAGTTTTCTTAAATCTAAAAAATTTTTTTTTTTTTCTATGATTTGTCTCGGTCCATAAAGTTCTTCCAACGTTCTAAAGTTTTTTTTCTTTTTTTTTTTTTTGTCTGAAATGTATAATCCGGAATTTCTTGAACTAATTTGCCAAAATTAGCGGTTCCAACAGAAAAACATCCAGGTGCTCGAAAGGCCTTAAATGTTTTTCTTTCTGAAACCGTTCATATTTTGTTTCTTTTCGGGTTTAGCTATAAGAGCCTCGGTTCATTTTTTTTTTCTTTCGAGACTTGCCCTTTGCATTTATAGCTATCCCCTTACGAGAATTTCGATCTTACCATAAAAAAATTTTTTTTTTGAATGCCTATTATGCTTATTGTTTTGAGTTTGCTACTATTAATCACGTTTACGTATTTTTTTTTTTTTTTTTTTTTTTGCTGATTTGACCACAATTGACAAAATGTTATGATTATTTGCTGATTTTTCAATTTCCCTGATTTTTCTAACCTACTTTTTTTTTTTTGTTTGTTTACTCCTTACTTGCATATTCTACTTCTTCTTTTTTTTTTTTTTTTTTTTTTTTTTCGAAACTATTTTGAACTTGTCACTGTTATCACTGAATTTTTCTTTGACACATTTGCCGTTGTTTTTGTCTGCCAATGATCTCTGTTTTGGGTGCCCATGCTGCAAGCTCGTTCTTTAATTCTTCTTCAATAGTATTCTTTAATGCTTGAAGTTCGCTACCGACGTCCATAGTCCACAAGTCGATCTTTATTCCTTCCAGTGCGTCTAAACATCCCCTTTTCATTTTTTCTCCCATCGTGTTTCGTTCCCGTCGACAAGCTTTAAGTCCCTTCTTCATATCTTTAAATCTTGCAAGAATGAAAGCTCTGTCTCCATCATCGAGAGTGTATTCTGCACTTTCGTCCGTCCTTTCGAATGTACCATCATCTTCGATTTCTTCTGCACTTTCTTCGCTACTTTCGATGATAGTCTTGTCCTGATAGCTTAAAACCCGTGTTTTGTCCGGTATTTGCTTGCAGTTGATTTCCTTTTCCGTATTTTTCCTTAGCTCCTGAGCTTTATGGTTTTCTTCTTTTATTTCCTGGCGTATGCATTCACCACGTCGAGTTTTTTGGAACCGTAATTGCTCAACTAAGTCGTCGTAGCTGACAACGTTGATGTAGTTTTTATTTCCCATTTCAGTAATATTTGCCGTTTTCATTTGAGTTTCGGAATTTTGGCTCGTAGTCTCAGATTTCGTTTCCGTAACGACCTCTTTACTCTGCTTTGTGGAATTTTTTCGGTCCTCGTTGACTTTTTTATTTTCAACTTGAACCTCCTTGGTTTGATCGGATCCTGACATTTGCTTCGGTAATTTATTCTCTGTAGACTTTTTGATTTTGGTTGTCGTATTCGTAGATACGTCCTTCGTTGATTTTTGCTTTGGCTGATTTGTGGATATCATTTCGCTCTGAGCAGAATGATGGCAATGAGTCATATTTGCGCTGTTCGGAGTTGGGGTTCTTGAAAAAAACGGTTGATTTTGTTGATTACGCCGAATCGTTTTATTGCTTTTGTGAACCATGTCCGATACATATTGAAAACATTGAAAAACCTGATTCATTGTCATATCGATCATATATTTTAATTCGTTTAACTGATTTTCGGTATTTTTTTGCCATTTTTCCAAATGTAATTTATCTTGCCTGTAGTGTGTACTCCTTATTTGTTCCTCTTGTCTGAATGCTTCGATTTGGTTGACTATTGTCGCGAATGCCTGCGTGATTTCTGCCATGGTCGTCAACTTGTATTCCGCCGAAAAGTTTTTTATTTTTCTTTACATTTTTCAAAAACTGACCGACTTTTTTTTTTTTTGAAATTTCTAAGCAACAAAATACTAGTCTTTTCCAAAAACACCTTTATGATCGCGAGAGCTCGTTTCCCGCTATCACCACTGATAAGCGCGGCCGTCCAGGTAGGAAAGAGGGATCGATCTTTTCCACTCAAGTTCAGTTCACTCCCTGCTCTGTATATTTCAAATATTTTTTACAACAATCCGATTTGTGACCCACTAGCTACCTGATTCAGGCTTTCAGGCCATTTGCCTATATACTGAATCAGCTACCTAACTGGGTCAAACTCTTAGGCGATTTTTATTCATAAAAACCGACTATATCATATGGAATCTGCAGTAATGGTAAGTCTTATGGGAGTTTAAAGGGCTTGTTCGGATTCCATCGCGAATTTATTCCATCAGTACCGAATGCTACATTTAAAAAAATTGCTCAAAGTACCAATTTTTTGACGTTAATTTTTTTTTTTTTTTTTTCAAAAATTATGTTTTACAATTTGATGGAGTTTTGAAATAAAAGCCAAGAATTTGAACTTTAATTATAACGGATATTTAAATTTGTATTGTCTCAATTGCTGATCTAGTAATTAAAACCTCCAATATAATTTTCTTTTCTCACAAAATTGGACAGAATTTTAATGGACGAGACCATTAAGGAATTTATGTTTACGGTTTACCGTTGCCATTGACGCGATTTTTCCCAAAAATAAATTTTTCGACTTGGCTACATGTTTTAAATTCTGACTGCACAATTCCACGCATAACTTATGACGAAAATTTTCACTTACCTATTTCGCTTATATTTGGAGGAGCACTCGCTGCTGTTTCAGGCTCAGACATAACGAAAAACTTTATGTGAAATTTAAAAAAATTACAAGTGTCGTATAAATGCAAAAGTAGTGGGAAAGAAAAACCGTCGAAGTGCACGAGCGACTCAAAGTTTACTGAGAAAAACAGAAAACTGGAAACAATGAAAACCTTAGACTGATACGAACTGAATTAGAAGGAAACGAAACATGTTACGCTTTGCTCGTTGCAGTAAAGTTCATTAAAGCAAGATATGATTTCTAAGTTCGTATGAAATTCTCTAATTTGTTTTAAAAAATTGAAAACTTATAATGCAGTAAAAGCTCGATTTTTCTCAGGCATTATTACTTCTTTTTAAAAATCGAAAATTTTCTTAAACTGATTTAATCAATATTAGAAAGTTCCTTATTTGAAAATGAGAAAACAGGGAGGACTATGTTTTCTGGGAAATAAAGTCTTGTCCCGAATTTTCCAACTATATTAAAATTAATGAAAATTATGCGAAATGTTTTAGCCGAAAAAAGGAAGGAGACTAAAAGTAGGAACCTAAAGAAATATCAAGACAAGTAGGGTGTTCTATTCATGGCTGCAACTCCGATTAATTTCTTATTCGGAATCGGAATCGGAATCGAATCGGAATCGGAATCTTACTCATAAATATTCAAGAGTTTGCGTTATTGGAATCGGAATCAGAATCGGAATTGCAGCCCTGGTTGTACTTTACCTACCACCAAGTTTTTTTTTTTTTTTTTTTTTTTTTTTTTTTTTTATTGCTACTAGAGCGGAGGTGAAATCGGGCGAAATAGATATGAAATCCTTTTCTTCAGATATAGAAGAGCATGATTGAGTATCTCCTTGCACTTATGAACGTAATTTAAGCTTACATTTGACGAAAATATTAAATTAAATAGGTTATTTATTATAAAAAAATTAAGAAAAAAAAATTGCTGCTAGTACCACTTTATAAGTGGCCAAAAATAAAAAAGATAAACAAAAAATGGGATTTTTGCCGAATACTTCGTTAAATTCCGTTTATAAGTTCTCTGCAGTACCCGATCATGCTCTTTTTCTTATTAATTTCAGGCATTGAACTAGTCACTTTTTCCCCCTAGAAGTTACTTTTTTTTTGTGAAAGGTCACTAAAAGTCACTTTTTCAAAGAAAAATCACTAAAAGTCACTTTTTTTGATAAATTGGTGGATTTAAAAAAATTTCCTGCATTAAAAAATTTCTATTCAACTTTCGAAGTTGCTCAAGGAAAGGTTTTTTCACTAAAACGCCATCTTTAAAAATAATTTTATGTGATGATTCCCTACCATTTTTCCAAAAAAAAAAAAAAAAAAAAATAAAATAAAATAAAATAAGGTAAGGGTAGGGAAGTGCGACCGTCTGAAAAGTGCGACCGGTTTAATAAAAACTGATAAAAATCCCATACTTAAAAAAAAGATTTCAAGGGACGATTTTTTAATGTTTTCAGAACCTATTATGATCAAAGAAATGTATTGTTGTCGTCCATTTTTGAATAAAAAAAAAATAATTTTACAAAAGCAAAAATTCATATTCGTCGGAAAGTTAGACTGCCTCATTTTCAATTTGATTTAATTTTATGTAAACATTGGCTTATTTTATGAAATATGCTCCATTCAATTGTCAATACCTTGCATTATTTTTTTATGCTATCAAGAATTTTTTACTCGACTTCCTATTTGATAAACCTTAATAGGTCGCATCTTTTTGGCAAAAATAATATTTTCGGAAAGTGCGACTAGCAGACGACTTCTTTAATTCCTTTGACAAAGGAAACCATCTTGTTTATTTACATATGCAATCGGAGTGCCACTAATAATAATTATTAATTGTAGTTTTAATAAACAAGGATTATTTGTTTTTAACGGTGTTCAGCAATTTTTGAAAGAAAATTCATCGATCTTTTATAAGCAAATAACTTTGCTTTGGAGAATTCATTTTTTAAAAAGAAATAAGAACGGTCGCACTTTTCAAAAAATGGAGGTTTGAAATATTATACGTCGGCAGTCAGAAAAATATGGTTGAACTCTAAATCGCGCCGTTTTTCAAATTTGAGGCTAATGCACATTAAAGCTTAATAATGGAGCAGTATATTGTAATAAAAAACTTGGCTTGATTCTCTTCCTATTAAGAACTAATAAAGGTCAAAATCAATTTTTTCTAGAACCGGTCGCACTTCCCTACCCTTACCTTAAATAAATAAATAAATAAATTCCTAATCCATTTTTTCTATTTTAGTTCCTAAAATTGTTTTCCTAACTATTTTTTTTTTTTTTCTAATTTTGAAATTTTCCTAAAATTTTTTGATTCCTGAAATAAAATTTCTTAAAATCTGTGAAATACAATTTCCTAAAAAGAAAATAAAATTTCCTAAATCCCCTTTAGGGATTTAAAAAATTTGGACAAATATTCATTTTACGAAATTTTATTTGAGGATTGAAAAATTCTATGAAAATTGAAAATTAGGAAAAAAATGGTTAGGCTAAAAATTTCAGGAACCAAAATTTTTAGGAAAAATTGATAAAAATAATAATGAATGTAATTAGACTCAGGTCTAATACGTTGAAAAAATTTTGGATATACTTATTTCAAGTCACTAATTTCCTTCCGTCAGGTCACTATTTTAAACCATTTTTGGTCCCTAAAGTCACTAATTTTTCTGGACGACATGGGTTCGATGCCTGTAATTTCCACCGCAGTCCGGATTGAATTTGATTGAAAAATAAGAATTCAGTATGTAATTATTTTTACTAAAGGCAAGAAATGCTAAAGCAACAAATTATTTTTTTTTTAAAAAGTATCGTTTAATTTTATCTCGAAATATAAAATTCGAACAGAGAATTTTCGCATTTAAAAACACCGATATATCAGTAACATTAAAATACGTAACATGAAAATCCGTAATAATTGGTTTTAAATAAAAATTGCATTAAAAACAGATTTTTGTAACATAAATAAATATCATATTGCAAATTAAAATTTAATAATTAGAGAACTGAAAAGTAAGAATTCAATTTTTTTTTCTTGCTCTCAGATCAAATTTAAAACCAAAGTAAAAACCCAAAATTTCGCTCGGAAAATTTGTCTTAAATTAGCTTTTTTAAAAAACTTACATGCTGTTTCATTGATACTTATCAAAATCTTTTCGATGCCCTTATGAAAGAAAAGGTTACAAATTTTGATGAAGAATCGAAACAGGAGATTTCCAAAAAGCTTTTTTACGACGGAGTCAGGCGATTTTTGGATTCCGGTAAAATGACTTTTCTTTTATTCGTTAAAAAGAGCAACAAAAAAAAAAAAATATTTTCTTGTCCTTCGATTGTCACAATTCAAGCAGTGAAATGTAATTTTCTGCGCCTTTTTATTAGTGCGGAGTATCATTTTCTGTATGGGCAATATGTGTCCTTATGACTTTTTAGTTCGCTGACATTGACAAATCTGTCATTGCATGGAATGCACTTATAGCATTTACCAATTTCCAAATAGTGTTTCTGTTTTAAATGATTCTTCAGGTCGCCGGTTTTTTCACGGCAAAGTCGACAGGTTGTTAGTTTTTCGATAGCTTGCATTGAAGGTTGCATGTCTCCTGTACTAACGTCGGGCCCTTTTGAAGTTGGACAATAACCGCAAATGAAATTGTTGCTCGAAACTGCTTGTCCGTGACACCGACAATCGGTTACGATTTGATGCTCGCAGCTACAAGATTGGCATTTTAACATCACGACTGGTTTCTGAGGAGAAATCTTTGGTGGTGCTAATTTAGACTCGTCCCTTGGTTTTGCCTCTGTCTTTAGGAGGGGAATTTCCAACAATTCAGGTCGGGCGAATTGCTTCCATTCTCCACTTTTTGGTCTTTGATCTGATTTAGTGCTTGAAGAATGTGTGGGCTTTTCAATTTCAATTGGTTTAACGATCGTCGGTGATGGTTTTGGCCTGGCATGTAGGGGAGCTGAAATAGAAAGTAGAGATTGCTTGCACTTTTGTTTGGGAATTGATTTTTTTTTTCTTAGCATACCTGAAGCTTTTTGGCGGACGTCTGATTTTTCCAAGGGCAAAACATTCGTCGGAAATTTCAGTCTCGTTGGTATTTAAAGTTCTGTTGGTTGTTCGTCGATTTTGGTTCGTTTTTTAGCCGGTTTAGGCCCGGCATAAGAAGATTTGGCCGGATCCTCTTCGCAAACTTTTGGACTTACGCTTCTCCTCCGTTTTTCACTTGGTTTTGTCTCTGACGAATCTTGGGAGATATATCCATGTCACTTGAGCCTAGTTCTTCAACTGGTTTAGCCTTAGGCGAAAAAGCTTCTTGTCGGATCGTAACTGAAAAAAATTAAAGAAAACACGCCAGTGTTTTTTTTTTTTTTTTTTTTTTTTTTGTTAAATTTGTTTTTTAGCTCACTTGTGTTTTCTGACTTATAGATTATAAGTAGCATCAACCAATTGTATTTCGTCGAGTCCTCTTCACTGTGCACATCTTGTTGGTGCTTTTCCATGTTATCCATAAGACGCAGTTTAGATAGAAAATCTCTGTTGCATTTTTCGAGCGTGCACACAAAGCAGTCATCAACAACCCGTTTAGTGGAACCATATTTCTTCATAAGTTTCAATACCAAAGGTAGAACACCTGTTTTGAAAATTAGAAAAGGAATTAGTAAAAATGAAAAAAAAATATTGTTAATTTCCCTCAGGAAATTTTCTTTTCTTACTTGTTTTATGTGGTTCGCCTTCAGTTTCTTGATACAATACCAGGATTCGGAACATTCTTGCATTGCACCTAGACAAATTGTCGAAATTGATTTCGTGATCCTTTTTTAAATGTCTTTTAATGTTTCTTCCGGTCTTTAGTTGCAAATCGCTGTCCATGGCACATAGCCCGACACGACATGTAAACCAGTTATTGATACCGGCCACTTTGTCTCTTTGTGCCAGTTCAGGAATCCTCCTTTGAATGAAGGCTTTTAAATTTTTTATTTCTATAGGTAAAAGAAAAAAAAAGACGAGTAAAGACGAGTAAACACCAAATAAAGACATAATATGCATTGAAATGCAAACAGATTTGTGTAGGCTAGGGTAGAAATAACGTAAAATTTTACTATAAGGAATGGTAAGCTTGCTATGCTGGAAAGAGTTTTATGGGCTTGTTCGAATTCCACCCTGATTTAGCTGCTCTAGTACCAAATGCTACCTTAAAAATATTGCTCAAAATCGCAAATTTTTAAATTTTTTTTTTTTTTTTGAAAAATGATGTTTTACAACTCAGTGGAGTTTTGAAACGAAATTTAAAAATTCGGGCTTCAGTTACTACGGCTATTTAAACTTGTATAGTTTGGATTGTCCGTTTAGTTTTTAAAACCTGAAATGATTTAACAGATTTTCGCCCACGAAATCGGACTATATTTCAACTAACGAACTTATGATTTATGGATTCTTTTTTTAAAAAAAATCCATTTACTATTTTTGATAGGAGTTTACCCTTACACTATTGTTCTCAAAAACAAATTTTTTGACTTGGCCACTTCTGACTGCACAATTCTACGCATAATTTATGACGAAAATTTTCATTTACCTATTTCGCTTATATTTGGAGGAGCACTCGATGTTGCTTCAGGCTCAGACATAACGAAAAGTTTTATGTAAAATTTAAAAATATTACAACCGTCGTATTAATTCAAAAGTAGAGGGAAATAAAACCCGTCAAAGCGCACGAGCGATCCAAAGTTTACTGAGAAAAACAGAAAACTGATAACAATGAAAACCGTCAACTAAAACGAGCTGTTACAAGGAAACGAAACATGTTCAGTTTTGCTCGTTGTAGTTAGTTCATTAAAACATGATATGATTTCTAAGTTTGTTTAATGTTCTCTAATTCGTTTTTAAAAATTTGCAAACTAATAATTCAGTGCAGATTCAATTCTTCTTATGCATTATTAATTTTTTGTATCAAAACTTTAAAGCCATTTCTTAGTTCTTTTCTTTATACTGGCTACAGTTTTTAATTTCATCCAAAATTTTCAATTAAGAAAACCGTTTGGAATTGGTAACGCTTTCTGGAAAATAAAGGCTGATCGAGAATTTTTCGATTCTGTTGAAATCGATCAAAAATAAAACCAAATATTCCAGCTAAAAAAAAGAGCCAAAAAAATATCGAGGCAAGTAAGGTATTACTACACCTACAGTACTTTTTTTTTTTTTTTTTTTTTAGTAGCTATCAAGCATTAAAAATTATGCATTTCTTATCTTTACTCCATTTTTTTTTCGAATATTTTCTTCACAAATTAAAAGGGCTGTCAGAATATATTCCTGAAGCCTTCGAAACATATGTAGACTTGATAGACATATGTAGACTTTTATGAGAAGGCGTTCGTGAGAAAAAGAGGTGCATAGTGTTAAAATACCGACAGAACTTAATTTTTTTTATCGAAAGATTTTTGTCTCATCCTCCGTTATAATTATGCATTTATGCATAAACTAATATGCTTAAAAGATAATACTAAAGCATTTTCGCAAATTTTCCTGCTTTATGATTTAAATAAATATCACATGCATAAATTATGCATATCCAGGATTTTCATGCTTAAACATTTATGCATAAATTTTGTAAAATTTATGTACCATTCAATTTTTGATGCTTAAAAAAATATGCATAAACAAGGGAAATATTATGCTATTCAATTTCCAAATTTTCGTGTAAATGAGACAAAAATAATACATTTAAAAAAATTAATATGAATAATTTTATACGCTTTTGCATTACCTTTTAGTACGGGGTTTAATCATAAGAATTGCATTTGTGCATTTTTTTAGTGCTTTAAAAATTTTTACGCTGAATATACTGTATATTTTCAGATGCATCTTATGCTTGACAGCACGTGAACGTAGTTTCCTGGTCCCATATTTGGATCATTCCACCATTACAGAAGTTGCAGAGATTTTGGACTGGATAATTGTGACTAATTATGCTTTCGGTGAGTTAAACATAATATTTTATTACAAAAACTTTAATCTTAAAAGTTGTATTCACTATTCTAATAACAGACCTGGAGTTTATCCCGGAATTTAGGATTTTTAAAATTCTGCAATCCATCAAGGGAAAACACAAAAAACACCATTATTAAATCCGAGTTTTATGTACAAAATTTTGAAGATAAAAATTGTACTTATCATAAAAATTCAGCTGCTTTTCCTTTGCTCCTGGGAAATGAAATTACAAGCCGGTCGAAATCCAAAAAAAAATTTTTCCAGGAGTTTGTCTTTGTAAGCTTCTTGAAATTTTTTACTCATTTCTTTTTAATGTTGTCCTATTAATATTTGAATTTCTAAGACCTTTTTGGACCATGAAAAAAAAGAAATTTAAAAAACATTTCCCAAGACAAACGATTCCGGCTTTTTGGATCTCTAGTTATTGGCTAATAATTTCAAACAATTAAAGAGCGATGGAGGCTCGCGTTTGAATTTTTTTTTGATTTGGCAAAATGTAATTTTTATCGACTTTGTTCATCTCAAAAAAATTTTACTTGCATTCAGAAGATTTTTTTTTTCGTAATGAAAATCGCATTTTTGCCGGATATTAATTTTTAAAATTTTTTTTTGCAATCTAAAAATGTAATTTAAATTTCTTTTTCGCTTGGGCAAAATTCGATTTTAGTACAAAAATATAAAAACTATAAAACTACAACGACGATCGTTTTTTTTGGTACAGAGATTCCAAAAAAATGCTTAAAAACGGATCATTTGTACAGTAATATCGAAGTTAAAAGCCAAATTTTATTTAAGGGGTTTGACGTGACTCTGGTTCATATGGCGATTTACTTCGTCCTTATCACGACATTTTGCACCGCAAGATTTGCATTGAAAGTATCGTTCCAGTCGCACCTCATGTGCCTCCATGTAATGCACCTTCACCACGTCAACGGTGCATAGGTTGCAGACAGGCGAATGCTGAATCTTAGTTTGGGTTGATCGGATTGACTTTTCGCATTGGCTGCATTCATAATCAAATTTTCTTAAATATAATTCCTTGTGATTTGAAGGGTTTGATAATATCCGAAACTCGCATTTGCATGATTGACATGTTAAAATTATTGTTGCCCTTTTAGAAGAGGGAGCTCTTTTAACGTCCACTCGTCTCTTTGCCGGTTCCACATTTGGTACTGTGCTTATCGGAGCTGTCAGGTTTTGAGCGTCTTGAGTTTCTGAAAAATTAGTTACACATTGGTAAAAATATTTTTCATTTTTTGGGATATAATTATAATCAGGGGTCCGAAGCTTGGAAATCTTGGACTTGATTATTGTTTTGCCAAAAATATGCATAATTTTTTAAGCATCAAAATTGAATATGCATAACTTTATGCATAATTCTTTAAGCATCAAAATTTGAATATGCATAACTTTATGCATAATTTTTCAAGCATCAAAATTTGAATATGCATAACTTTATGCATAATTCTTTAAGCAACAAAATTTGAATATGCATAACTTTATGCATAATTTTTTAAGCATCAAAATTTGAATATGCATAACTTTATGCATAATTTTTTGAACATCAAAATTTGAATATGCATAACTTTATGCATAATTTTTTGAACATCATAACTTGAATATGCATAACTTTATGCATCATTTTTTAGCATCAAGCACAACTTTATGCATAATTTTTTGACTATCAAAATTTGAATATGTATAACTTTATGCATAATTTTTTAAGCATCAAAATTTGAATATGCATAACCTTATGCATAATTCTTTAAGTAACGAAATTTGAATATGTATAACTTTATGCATAAATTTTTAAGGATCAAAATTTGAATATGCATAACTTTATGCATAATTTTTTATGCATCAAAATTTGAATATGCATAACTTTATGCATAATTTTTTAAGCATCAAAATTTAAATATGCATAATTTTATGCATAATTTTTTAATAATCGAAATTTGAATATCCATAACTTTATGCATAATTCTTTAAGCAACAAAATTTTAATATGCATAACTTTATACATAATTTTTTAAGCATTAAAATTTGAATATGCATAACTTTATGCATCATTTTTAAGCATCAAGCACAACTTTATGCATAATTTTTTAACTATCAAAATTTGAATATGTATAACTTTATGCATAATTTTTTAAGAATCAAAATTTGAGCATGCATAACTTTATGCATACTTTTTTAACCATCAAAATCTGAATATGTATCATTTATGCATCATTGATGCATAATCATGTCAGTGGATGAAAAAAAAATAGGGATGGACCACAACACAAGAAATTCTTGTGTTGTATTGAATATTGCGTTGAAAGCAGACGATTTTCAACATAAAAACAATACGCAAGTGTAAACAAGATTTTACTTGAAAAACGCAACACAAGACAACACAAGACTTCAAGAATCGTCCTAGAAAAAAGAGCAGCTTTTTCTGAAAGTTGTAAGAAAAAAAATTGCTTAGGACCGTACTTGAGAAAAAGTCTCACCTGGTTAAAATGTACAAAAATGTCTCTTTTACTCAAAACAAATATAAATTTCGAATATTTATTAATTTTATAAACAAAAAAAGGAGACATTTTGCACAGCTATATTGATTAAATAAAATTTTTATAGAATCACGGAGGCTTTTTTCGTTTAAAAATCAAAAATTTTCTGCTAGTTTACAGTTTTCATCATTTTTTTAAAAACACAAGACAAGCCAACATATTGTGTTGTTTTTAACAATTCAAGAAAAAAAAACACGATCAGATTGAGAAAGTTTCTTGTTTCTTGTGTTGTCTTGTGTTGCGTCCATCCCTAAAAAAAAAACGGTATAAAAAGGTATAATTCTTTATACATAATTTATGCATTTTTTTTTTGCATGTCCATGCAATTGTTTGTATAATTTTTCCACTATTTTTATATATATTATGAATCTCTTTTTCGAATTTTTTTTAAACCCGAAATCGACACCGGCATCGCAAAATTGTTTTGAGCTGGCATCGGCATCGGTGGTCGGTACCCGGCACCGAATTCGGGCCCCTGATTATAATTTGTTTTTGTTACCTGGCTCGAGGTCCTTATATATCAGCCTTAAAAGAGTTCTTTAGGTTTTTGATTTTGGCTGGAGTGCTCTTTTAAGTGATCCGTCCTTAGTTTTATGAGCTGATCAAATGACAAATAGAAATAGATGGAACAACCACTTACACATACTAAACTGTTGTTCGATTTTGGTTTTTTTGATCCGTCTCCGGATCTCATGTCACTCGCCTTTTCTTTTTTCCATTTTTCTAGGAAGCTTAGCAGAGGTGTAATATCTGAAAGGTAACAAAAAAAAATTGAAGGCCGGTCTTTGATCGATTAAAATTGGGTAGTTGGTTACCTTGACGGGTAAGGTCTGTCACGTTTTCAAGACCTCTATGCAATATCATCAGTCCGAATGATCTTTTCGTTTTGTTAAAAGTCTCTTCATCTTTTATTCCGTGGAACTGAACTGTATGGGCTGTGAATTCAGACTTTGTCATTAACCGATCTACAGTTATTTCTATGAAAGAGCATTGCTCCATAAAGCACAAACACCATCCATCATTTAAATCGCTTTTCGGTGCGTTTAGGCGTATCAATTTACTTCGCTTAATTTTTTCCATATGAGTTAATCTTTCTGCAAGTGCTTGGAAATCCATTTTTTCTGATGTAAAACAAAGAAAAATGATTAGTTTGTTAATTTAAACAAGGAAGAGGTAACAGGTACGTGGTCTGCCGCTGTTTAGCTACTTCATCCTAACTCGAGAACAACAATCGTAACTTAAGAACACACAAAAGGTATTTTTCAAGAACGGTTCGATTCAAGTTTTTTTACAAAATGGGACTACTCTGAAGTCACCAACAGCAGAAATTATATAACTGCAGAAAATGCAATGAAAATTTGAATTACAGATTAGTCCTTTATTCCGCAAATTATTTTCGGAAATGGTTATCTCCATGAACTAAATTCTGCACATGTCGACCTCAAGACTCTGCACTGTCAACCTCTCCTCTGAAGTAAAAGTATGTACGTCGTAGTATAATTTTTTTTACCTTTAGCTCCAAGCCCACCCGCTTCGATTTCCGGCGTTTCCTCTGCCATCATTAAAATTATCGGAAAAAAACGATTCACTTAATTTTTTTTTTTTTTTTTGAATATTAAATAAAGAACAGAAAAGGCTTGACTTGCAAGATCTTAAACATGCTTGAGAATAAAGTTAACTGAAACGGAATGAACTGACTTACAGAGAAACGAAGAAGGCTTCATTTCTGCAAGATGTCCATTTTTTTCTGCTACTTCGCTCTTATGTTTACCTTTTGTCGAAGAAGGTTAAAAAGAATATAGACAAAATATTTCCGTGTGATTTTGAAATGAAACCAGTGTGGATAAAGCCAAATATAAAAGTTCGAAATTGATGTTGTGAGTTCGTAAAACCATCTGAGCAACATTTTTTTTTCGTGAAATAGTTACAGGAAACACAACGTGGTTACATTACACCCTTAAACTTTATTTAATTATCATTTTTTGTAATTTTTGGAATTAATTAATTAGCTAAAAATAATGTTAGTGGGATAATTGATCATAAAAATTAAGTAAATCGGCCATAAGCTAAACATAGTAGTCATAGATCTTTAACTCACTTATTATACCATTGTGGTAGGCTCACTGGAGCATTTTCACCATGGTCGATCCAATTTTTAAATTTGAAAATGCCACAAGTCGAAAAAGTTGCATTTAGCCTCCATATTAACCCTAATTTTTTTTTCCAGATTATTTGGAGGCCGATTTGTGCTGCCCCCAGAGGCCTAAAGTTTTTCAAAGTCTCATGAGGCCAAAAAAATTAGACCGTCATTTTCGTGCGAAAGAGTTCATTTCCTACACGAAATTTTCCCTGAATTTCCAAAATGAAGACGGTCTTACAGTAATTCGAGCCATTTTTTATATAACAGCAAAAACAGCCGTTTTTTGCTCATAAATAAAAAATGAGATCGGTGAACCGATCAAACTGCTTTATCGACGAATTATGAAATGTATATTATAAATAATATACATAACGGTTAGATTTTTGATCAGAGGTCCACCAAAGCCACTGTACGGGCATACGGAATCTGAATTTTGGAAAAATAATTTTAAATTCGGAATCCTCTACCCCGAAAATATTCTCAAAAATACGGTTAGATTTTTGATCAGAGGTCCACCAAAGCCGCAGTACGGGCATAAGGGATTCGAATTTCGGAAAAATTATTTCAGATTCGGAATCCTCTACCCCGAAAATATTCTCAAAAATTCGGTTAGATTTTTGATCAGAGGTTCACCAAAGCCGCAATGCAGGCATAAGGGATTCGAATTTCGGAAAAATTATTTCAGATTCGGAATCCTCTACCCCGAAAATATTTTCAAAAATACGGTTAGTTTTTTGTTAGCTCCCACGAGAAACCCGCCAATCAGCATCCAAATCGCTTTGTTGACGTAATCGATGACGTCATATCGTGACGTTTCAAAAGTCGACATATCGGTTTTTAGGCCTATACCCATACTTTTAGCCCTGCTCACCGTTTCTGAACCACTCAACAGAATTTAACCAAATTTCAATGGTAGCGTATCCGGATGAATATCTACTGCAGTACGAAAATAGGACTCAATTGGTAGCTGCGTTCGCGATTTATAGTCAAAAAAGATCTTGAAATTGTTGAAAATTTAACATTTTCACTCACTGCTTCCGAATCCCTGGATCGATTTAACTCAAAAACTAATCAGCACCTACATTTCATTAGAAGTTGCTACCCACCAAAAATCATCGAAATCCGTTCTTTCGTTTTTCTGTTTTTCCTCCGACAGACACTTTTTTTTCCACATATATTCATATATTCATACACACATACACACATACACACACACGGCCACCATCCAAATTTTGCTTTTTTCGGCATCAGGGGACTTCAAAACGTGTAAAAATATCAAAAACTAAAAATCTGAAATTTGTGCTAAAAACAATGCTTTATTCTCCCTGCGGTCGATAAAGCAAAAACGGCTTCAATTTCTGTAAAACCGTTTTCATTTTTGAAATTCGCGGAAAATTTCCGATAGGAAATGAAGTCTTTCACACAAAAATACGGTTGCAATATTTTCGGCCCTTACGAGACTTTGGGCCTCTGCACGGGTCTAAAGTGTAAAGAACTTGTCTTTTTACCGGAAATATTTTTTTCATCTTCCATTAGAATTATGCATAAATTTTGCATAAAACTGAAAAAGAAAAAAAAGAAAAAAAAATTGAATAAACTTAGCATTTTTGAAAGTTTTCCTGCTTTATGAGTTAAAAACTTATATGCATAAATTATGCAAAAATTATGAATATCCAGATTTTCATGCGTAATTTTTTATGCATATTCAATTTTCGGTGCTTAAAAAAATGCCTAAACTTTTGCAAAAATTATGCTTGACCAAATTTTTGTATAAACGATATAAAAACAATACGTTTCTTATATTTTTGCTTTTTTTATATTTCATATTTTATATGTTTTTGCGTTTATTTTGTAAAAATTTTGTACACGAATCTTAGGCCGAACATTCTTACCCAAATTGGTCAGGAAATTCAACTGCATTTGCACCTTTGAAATTTTTTTTATTCTTTAAGATTCTGGATACACTACCGGGAAAAATTTTCTAATCATTTTGAAAAATATAGTAGTACTATAATTTTTTATTTACTTATTTATTTTTTTTTTTTATTTTCAGGTAAGTTTCCTTGGATTTCTCAAGAGTAATCAACCAAAGTTTGTATAAAAATTTAAAGTTAATCTCTTTTCAATCTGAATCAGAATCGGTTCAAACCTGTTCAATTTTCTTTTGTGAGTATGGGAGTGAACCCGGAAAAAAATCAGAAACAAAATTTTTTTAATATACCGTTCCGTTATATGTACACTAAATTTTGGCATAAGGCTTAACGTCAGTCTTATATACCCCCGGAACGGCTAGTTTTTATATGATTTACTCATTTCCTTTTCATGCGGGCATGTAAGCACCTCAAATTGAAAGCCGGAAAAAAAAAAGATGGTAGGAAAATAAAACGGACAAAGAACGTTTTCCCGAAGGAATTCAATTTATTTTTGTCTAAAAATATAAAATTCGATCCGAATATATCCGTAACGTTAAAAAACAAACTACAAATAAATCTATGGAAACATTTTTCGGTAAAAATCTCAAATTTGCAAAATATCAATAGTTTTAAAAAAACGAAAGTAAACGTTTTATTGTTTTTCCCTAGCTGCTCGTGTGAAATCAAAATTGAAGTAATCATTTCAAATCCAAAAATTTGACTTCCAAGGTCTTAAGTAGCTTTTTGAAAAATTTATTTACGGTTTCTTTGGTTTCTTGTCAAAATTTATTTCCTCCGACCACGAAAAAAAGCTGCGGAATGCCAGGCACTAAAAATTTTGACGTAGTACAGAAACGAAAAATTCCCAAAAAGCTTTATTAAGACTAAATTAAGTTATTTTTAGATTTCGGTAAATGACTGTTCACTTATTCGTCAAACGAGCGAGGAATTTTTTTTTTTTTTTTTCAACTGCAAATTATGATTTTACAATAAAAGGTATAGTTTTACCGAAAATGCAACGAAATATAATAAAATATTAGTGCAAACACTAAAAACGAATGTTACGAAAACTAAAAATAAAATCGATATTAAAATCGGTGTTATGTACATGGAATTTTAAAACAAACTATGTAACACTAAAAAACAGGGTAAAAATGCGAAAAATTTTAATTTGACACACAAATTATCCGTGCAAAATATTTTTTTTTTTTTCAAACTTATTTTTAGTGGAGAACATCATTTGTTGGTTGAGTGAAACTCATTCATATGATTTTTTAGTCGACTTCCATCGGCAAATTTTATGTGGCAACGAATGCATTCATATTGAACCAATTCTACATTGTGTTCCCTATTTAAATGGTTTGCCAGGTCATCAGTTTCTCTATTGCATATCTCACAGATCGACGGATTTTCAGGAGCTTCAGTACCTGTTCCTGTTTGAGTTGGACGGTCACAAAGCCCGCATGTGAAATCGTCTTTTTTCGAAGCGATTAGTCTTTGACTCTGAGAATTTGTTAAAATTTCAACCTCGCAGTTACATAATTTGCATTTTAAAATTGTGGTTTTTCTTGAAGAAGAGGTCCCAGAACTTTCTCTTTGTGCGACAATTGGTTGTTCCGCTGAGGGAGTTTTTCCGGATAATTCTTGTTTCCGTTTCTTTTTTCTTCGCTTTTTAGATGATTTCGAGCCTGAGGAAGGTCCGTAGGAAGTGACCTGCAAGGTTTCTCTAGAAAAAATGTCTCTTTCAGCAGGTTCAATTACTGATGATGATGCTTTTTTTCTTTCTTCGGCATCTGGTTTTATGGCTGATAAAGTTTTTCCCCGAAAGTTCTTGTTTCTGATCTTTTTGCTTTTTAGATGATTCTGAGCCTGAGGAATGTCCGTATGAAGTAACTTGCAAGGTTTCTCCAGAACGAATGTCTCTTTCAGCTGGTCCAACTACCGTCGATGATGTTTTTTTCTTTTTTTTGGGATCTGGTTGTTCCTCTGACGGAGTTTTTCCCAAAAATTCTTGTTTCCGTTTCTTACTTTTTTGCTTTTCAGATGGTTCTGAGCCTGAGGAATGTCTGTATGAAGTGACCTGCAAGTCTTCTCCAGAAAAAAGTTGTCTTGCAGCTGGTCCAACTGCTGTCGATGATGCTTTTCCCCTTTGTCTGGCATCTGGTTGTTTCGCTGATGGAGTTTCTCTTGAGAATTCTTGTTTTCGTTTCTCACTTTTTTGCTTTTCAGATGATTCTGAGCCTGAGAAATGTCTGTATGAAATAGACTGCAAGACTTCTCCAGAAACAATTTCTTTTACAGATGGTCCAACTGCTGTCGGTGATGCTTTTTCTATTTCTCCGACATCTGTTTGTTCTTCCGATAGAGTTTTTCCCGAAAATTCTTGTTTCGGTTTCTCACTTTTTTGCTTTTTAGATGATCCTGAGCCTGACGAATGTCTGTATGAAGTGACCTCCAAGGCTTCTCCAGAAGGAATTTCTCTTCCAACTTCTGTCGATGATGCTTTTTTCTTTTGGCCGGCATCTCGTTGTTCCTCTAATGGAGTTTCTCGCGAAAATTCTTGTTTTTGTTTCTCACTTTTATGCTTTGCAGATGATTCTGAACCTGAGGAATGTCCATATGAAATAGACTGCAAGACTTCTCCAGAAAACATTTTTCTTTCAGCTGGTCCAACTGCTGTGGATAATGCTTTTTCTTTCTGTTTGGGATCTTGTTGTTCCTCTGATGGAGTTTTTCCAAGAAATGCTTGTTTCGGTTTCTCACTTTTTTGCTTTTCAGATGATTCTGAGCCTGAGGATTGTTCATATGAAGTGACCTGCAAGTCTTCTGCAGAAAGAATTTCTCTTCCAGCTGGTCCGAGTGCTGTCGATGATGCTTTTTCTGTTCGTCCGGCATCTGGTTGTTTGTCTGATGGAGTTTTTGGCGAAAATTCTTGTTTAGGTTTCGCACTTCTTTGCATTTCAGATGGTTCTGGGCCTGAGGAATGTTCGTATAAAGTGACCTCCAAGGCTTCTCCAGAAGCAATTCCTCTTTCAGCTGGTGCAACTGCTGTCGGTGATGCTTTTTTTGCTTCTCCAGCATCTGGTGGTTCCTCCGATGGAGCTTTTCCCGAAAATTCTTGTTTCGGTTTCTCACTTTCTTGCTTTTCAGATGATTCTGAGCCTGAGGAATGTCGGTGTAATGTGACCTCCAAGGTTTCTCCAGAAAAAGTTTCTCTTTCAGCTGGTCCAACTGCTGTCATTGATGCTTCTTCCTTTTGTCCGGGATCTGGTTGTTTCTCTGACGGAGTTTTTCCCGAATATTCTTGTCCCGTTTTCCTACTTTCTTGCTTTTCAGATGATTCTGAGCCTGAGGAATGTCGGTGTAATGCTACCTCCAAGGCTTCTTCAGGAAGAGATTCTCTTCCAGCTGGTCCAACTGCTGTTGATGATGCTTTTTCTCCTTGTTCGGGATCTGGTTGTTTCTCTGACGGAGTTTTTCCCGAATATTCTTGTTCCATTTTCTCACTTTTTTGTTTCTCAGAAGATTCTAAACCTAAGGAATGTCTGTATGATGTGACCTCCAACTCTTTTTCAGAAGGAATGTCTCTTTCAGCTGGGCTAACTGCTGCCGATGATGCTTCTGACACAGCTATTGAAGGAGCTGAAAAAAGTGAAGTCAAGTTCACATAAAGGTTGCAGTTTCACGATGCGATGAAAAATGTTGCATAAACATGTTGCCGATTAGGGGAAAATGAAAAACAAATGGGAAATAATGTCTTTAATTCTGCAACATGTTACTGTAACATTTTCCCAGATTGCGAAGTCTATCCAGTCCCGAGGTTTTCCTCAAGGACGACATGAGGCCATTTATTGGACGTCCGTAGGATTTCCCATGTCCGCACTGATTCAAAAAGCGTTCTACGGACGTCCTATGGATATTCCATGGATTTGGATATCCTGTAGATATCTAATTGACAATCCACAGGATGTCAAATCGATTAAAAATACTATCTACTATAAATTGCGACCTAAGATTCTTGGCTTCTTTTTTTTTGTCTTGCATTTAAAGCATTTTTCCTTTTCGTTTAAAATTCGATTTTTTTTTCTACCCGACTCTGTTTTTTTATCCATGATCCATATATGACAATGTTCAATCAACGTTTCAGTTTCTCGTCTTGAATGGCAGTTTGCGTGCTCCGTTAATTGCTTGATGAGCTCTTCAGGTTGTGCATAGCTATAAAAACGACAACCCCTAATTAGGCACACTAAACAGCTTTCAAAATCTCCGAATTCCTCCCCAGGTTCCAGCGAAGCTTGTTCAGGCAGATTTTCCATCTGCTTTTCACGGAGCCTCAGCAAAGGTGAAATATCTATTTCGGAAATTTGCAAAATATAAAAATTGACTAAATATTTTATTTATTTAAATCAGTACACTTACCAGGATATAGTTTTACAGTTCCAGTACCCGAATGTAGTATCGCAACTCCAAATCCTTTTAACTTTTCAACATAGGTAACTGTATCTTCTATTCCGTGAACCTTTACATGATCATAAAATTCATTATACGTCAACAGTCGACCAAAACTTAACGGTTGAAAGGAGCATTCGTCTATAACGCACAGATGCCAGTATAGGTTGAAATCTTTTTCCGGTAAATTTTGCTTTTCTAATTTTTTCCATTTTTCATCTATTATGTCGCTGATTCTTTGCGCAAGTACCCTCAAATTTGATCTTTCTAATTTAAAATCTAGAATTAAAAAGAAATGAATTAATTATAACTCTGTATCAGAGGTCAAGTGATCTATTATCAGAGGTCAAGCGCCTTGTCGACGACTCGTCGGAATAAGAAATAAATGACGATGAGTCATCGATAAGTTACCTTTTCTCTGACATACGAAATTATTAAGAGTACTCATCAGTGTCATTTAAATGATTATAGATCGATTCATAAGTTGAACATAAGCGGAAAAATTAAATCGTGGCAGCAGAAAAGTGACTGATGAGTACTTTTAAGTATAAAGAATTATATTAGTTATGGTAGCCAAAAAGTGCAAGGAAAGCAATCATTTAAGGGTATGAGTCAGTCCTGGCAGCATATAAATCGTATCTTTTTTTAAATGAAATTGTTATCTCTTGTACCCAGTACAACATTTTTTCATTCTTTTTACCCTTTTTACCTTCATCTTCGACTGGTCCAACAATTGTCGATGGTGCTTTTCCCGTGGTACGTGAGGCAGCTGAAAAAATAATGATGATAAATTCACATAAGATTCTTTCCCTTTTTTGGTTTGGGGGGTGGGAAGATCCAATCGTTTTTAGCTTACCCAAAGCTATTTGGATGCCACCTGATATTTCTTGTTTGGTCGGGCTGCTTCTCCTTAGTTTTTTATCACTTATTTCGGGTTGTATTGGTTCAGCGCTAGGGATAGACATCAGCGATGGCAGGGAGCGTACACGACTTTCGGGTTCGAGATGTTCTAAAAGGAGAGTCGGATATATGTTACCAGATTTTATGAAACTGAAATTCGTTGTTGCACTGGTTCTAGCATACTTATTGACGTCTTTTGGTAGAATATTTTTATAAATAACTTATATCCATGATTCTTGTGACGACGATACCGGTGCTCTTCCGTATTCTCCTTTAAATTTTGACTAGCAATAGAATCTTTTTCAAAGTTACAGCCAGATATTAGGCACACAAAACATGTATCCGCTCGTAACCCATTTCCATCCCATTTCTTCATTAGATACGTCAGAGTCGATATATCTGTTGGGGAATTGCAAAGAAAATTTGTGAACTCAAATCTCGTAAGCAATTAGACGGATTTCTTTTCTTACCTATGTTACCAGCAAGAACATTCTTTTTTTCATCACTTAGTATCAGGATTTCGAACAGATTTATATTCCTATCTGAGTCGATATTCTTTAAATTTATTTTGTGTGTTGTTATTAAATGTTTTTTAATTTCACTTTCGGTTAACAGTCGATCAGTAGGAGGTGTATTTTGGACACATTCTTTAAGAAGACACATATGCCATTCAAACATGTCGTAATTTCGATTTTCTGATAATCCCATTTTGAGCTTTTTTAATTTTTCGGTTTGAAGGACTTGTGCTGAAAATCCTCTCCATTCTAGTATTAAAAAAATAAAAATAAGATTGCTTTGAAACCTGTCTGGCATAGTAATAAAAATCATTCATAATGAAATCATAAATAATTTGACGATAATACGACTTTAATTACTTTCTTTGGATCTTAAATTATGCAATGCTTGCATATTCATTCATTGCACAGTGTAACTCACTTAACGATTAGGGGTTTCTGACTTGTGCAATTCTGTGAGCATTTTTCTTTCTATTTGTTTTTGCATTGTATTACCTTAACATTTTATATGCATATTCCTAATACGGACTACATTCGTTTGCAGATGTACGGAAAAGTGATGCAAAAGTTTGTTAAATTTTTTCAAAATAAGTACAAAAAAGTTAAATACGCTCTATGTGCATATAGCGTAATGAAGACGTGAAACTTCTTATGGAGTTAAATATTATATTGGTCGTAATTTTATTGTGTTTATTCACCACTTCAAATTCTAAAAACCCAACAAAATTAAAAAATTTTCTTGAAATTTTCTTAAAAAAGTATTTCTTCGAATTTACTCTCACGGAAACTGACGAAAATTTCAAATTATTTGGCATAGCCGAAAATTTTACCTGAAATCAACCTTTTTGATCCAATAATTTGCCATAGTCGATCATTTTTCCGGCAAATTTTATCATTCAATTCTAAATGATTAAAATATTATTAAAATTTAAATAAAATTTAAAATTTTAACTTTGAAAACTTCGAAAACTTTTCTTCATTTCGCAAACCCGCCCTTGAAAAAGTCTCACTTCAGTTAACGAAAAATTAACGAAAATAAGGAAAAATGAACGAAAATTAAAATAATTAACCAAAAATTAACGTAAGATGAAGAAAAGAATAATGAAAAATTAACATAAAATGATGAAAAAATTAACTACATATTAAGAAAGATGAACGAAAAATTAAAGAAAATTTCCGATAAATTAAAAAATTGAACGAAAAAAATAACGTCAAATTAAGAGGAGGCTTCACGGAATACAAGAAGGAATGGCTGTTTTGTCAAATACTCGATTTACGATGAAAAAATCCAAATTTTAGGTATCTAACGAACTCCTCTGATATATCCCGGAAATTTTAGTGCAAGTTTCAACTTGTCTAAAATGTATGGACGGCGGGAAAATAATTTCAAAAAAAATTGCGGTCAAAAATCTTTGATTTTGTTTTCCTGGTTTTTGCTTGCTTGGAACAAGTTGAAACTTGTACCAAAAATACAAGAAGAAGTCAAAGGAGTTCGTTAGATACCTGAAATTCGATTTTTTCCCCCGTAAATCGAGTGTTAAACAAAGCAGCCATTCCTTTTCGAATTCCGTGAAGCCTCCTCTTAAGAAAAATTATCGAAATATTAACGTAAAATGAAAAAAAAAATTACGATAAATTAAAAAAATTAACAAAAAATTAATGTCAAATTAAGAAAAATTAATGAAAAATTAAGCAAAATTAACGAAAATTAACGTCAAATTGAGAAAAATCATTGAAAAATTAAGAAATATTAAGGAAAATTTTTTTAAATTTTAACTTTAAAAACTTAGGAAGAACTTCATTAAGCGGACCCGTCCCATAAAAAGTTTCACTTCAAAAAGTTATATGAGAAATGTATCATTTTTGTATCATTTATACAAAAATTTGGACATGCATAATTTGAATTGTTTATGCACAGTTCTTTAGGACCAAAATATTTTAAGCATGAAAATCTGGAAGTGCATAATTTTTTCATTACATTTTTTTTTAACAAAAAAAATTTTATTACATGTTTTTCAGGTTTTTTTTGGTGCCTAAAAAAATAAGCATAAACTTTGAAAAATATTATGCATGTCCTTGTACAAATGATACAAAGATAATACATTTTTTACATGCATTTTTTGCATTTATTTTGCAAAAATAAATTATACTCTTTTTGCACTACTTTTTCTCGCGAGGGCATGAGTTACAAAATTATTTAATCAGGTCCGATTTCGCCGCAATACGTGCTTTACTTTCCATTATCATTTGCATATTTTGCATCACTTTTGCATATTTGCATATTTTGCATTACCACGGCTATATTTGCGTTTTTGCTTTACCGTGAGCAATTTTTTCTTGGGAGTGAGTAACCCCTCCTAAGCTTTTCATTTAAACAAAAAAAAAAAATTTTTTTTTTTTTTTTTTTTTTTTTTTGATTTTTTGAATTAGTAGAATATTTTAATTTTCAATATTGTGAGCAATTGAGCAAAACTACCCTGGTAAAAATTTATTCCCTAACATTACTGACCCTTGCTTTGATTCAAGCTGAAAAACCTGACTGAAATGTAACTGTTTTCAATCTTGATTCATTATTGAATCAATCTAGATCAACAATATCAATCTTGGATCAGTATTGGATCAGTATTGGATCCAGTGTCCAACCAAATCCAGCTCGAATCCAGACTGATAAGTGTTACATTTCAGTCAGATTTTCCATTATCGGTCAGTCTGGCCAAATTTTTACCAAGGTATTAAAATATTACCTTTCATTCTAAACTCCGCGGCAGACATAATGACAATTATTTAACTTTATTGAAAATAAATTTCTTGCAACATTAAGCAGTCGACCTACAAAACACGCGACCTAAAATCCACTGAGGAAAAAGTCGACTGAAATGAATTCAGTTTATAAAAAAACAGAACCTGTTAAATTTTGCTCGTTAAATTAGTTAAATCACGGAGCTATAATTTTTAACAGTTCTGAACCAGTAAACTTGATTTAGAAAATCATTCTGACTTCGTTACAGTAATTATTAATTACACCCTGATGACTTTTTACGTTTTACTTTAATCATTTCTCTGAACCTGTTTCAATCGTTTGTTTGCTTGATTTTTCGCTTACGTCAATCATGTTTCTTGAGTGCTCGTTTTTATAGCGTAAGACTAATAATGTTTATCTTCCTAAGCCAAACATAAATTTTAATCAGATGCCTTTGGGATAAAAACTTTTGCTTACTGCGGCGGTAGTAGGGCCGGAATTATGAGGTATTTAAGGAAGATAAATGATATACCCAAGCCAAACCCAGAAGTAAACAGGAAAAATAATTTTGCTCAAACGGTTGCTTTATATTTACCCTTAAAACATTAAATTCGATCGGAATATTTTCGCAACATTAAAATAAATACACAGTTTACATTTACACGAATAACAATAACATTTTGCAAGATAACAATAAAAACTTTAGGCTTAAAAAAAAAAAAAAATTATCATCTTTTTTTTTGCTCTTAACGAATTAAAATTTCGAGCCTTTCGAAAGGGCGGGTTTCAAAAATTTGTCTTGTAAAGAATGGAGCTTCTTGGAAATTTTAATTAATTTTTTCTCAAAATTAGATCAAAAATTTTTACCAGGGTTCGGTAGACGAACATTATAAATTTCGACGTAGGAAAAAACAAAATCGTGAAATTTTCCAAAAGATTCTTCATCAAGACCAAATTGAGTGGTTTTTGAATTCCGGTAAAATGGCTCTTCATTTTTTTCTTTCGTTCAAAGAACAAAGAAATGTAATTTTTTTTCTTTGCTTTAAGCATTTTTTGAAAATGATCAAATTTCCCATTTCCTTGAATAAGAGTTTAAGCACTTAGAATTTTTTTTTATAAAAAATAAAATTTATCGAGTTTTTTCACATTATTCTCCTTTTTCCTCGAAGCTCAATCGTCTGTTCAGTTTTATGAAAATTAAAATCGAAGACGAGACCTCCAGCTATTTTTTATTTTATTTTATTTTATTATTATTTTTCTTAAACTATTGAATTCGATCCGAATGTATTTATAGCATATTAAAGTACAAATAAGCACAAAAATAAACATATAACAATAAAAACGTCATTTTACAATTTTGTAAATCGTTTGGGCAAAGAAAGAAGAAAATTATCCTTTTTCTCTGCTCTCGTAAAATTTTTAACCATTCCCGACCATTTTTCCTAAAGAAATAAATTCTCAATCCATTTTTTCTAAAACTTTTGGTTCCTAAAATTTTTTTCCCAATCATTTCCCCCTCCTACTTTTTAATTTTCCTAAAATGAATATTTTTTCTAATTTTTTAAATCCCTGAAATTTCTGCAATAATTTACTAAACAAAGCTGCAAATTTCGGTTTTTATTTTTCTTTTTTTTTAAAAACCACTATAAAAATACAACTATAAGAATATAAATATAACAGAATTTTTCAATAAAATTAAAAATTTGGAGAAAAAAATAGGAAAACAATTTTAAGAATCAAAATTTTTAGGAAAAATGGATTCGGAAAATCGGTAGGAAATCTTTCAGACCCGAATGCTTTGGATTCCCGCATTCTGTCTTTAAGGAGCTTCTTGAAAAATTTCATTAAAATATTCTCAGGGCCATATCGAAAATTCGTATCCGAACATTAAAAACGGGCAGCCATAAAATGCAGCTCTAAAAATTTCGATTAAGACAAAAAAATCGTGAAATTTCCAAAAAGCTTCATCAAGACCAAATCAAGTGATTTTCAAATTCAGATAAATATGACTCTTCATTTTGCTTTTTGTTCAAAGAACAAAGAAATGTAATCTTTTCTTCTTTCCAACTGCGAAACGGAATTTCACATTAAAAATTATTATCTCACCATAATGATAGACGTATGTAAATAAATTATTACCAAAAGTTAATACATGTAAAATACATACTTTTTCCTAAAAAAAAATATTTAATGCAAATAATTTAACAGAACCGAAGGATGAACATATGAAAATATTTAGTTTCCTACGAAATGTGTGGAATTTCGTTTTTCGCCAAAATTTAATTTTTTTTTTCGTAACATTAATCACGAATCAGGTTATATCGAAATCTTTTTTTTTGATTGAGAAAATCTGATTTTGCGTCTTAACCAGAAATCGTTTAAAATAAGAAAATAAAAAGCTTATTTTTTTTCTTTTCTTCGTTCTCTTGAAATAAAAATAGAAGGGACCATTTCAAATCCTAAAATCCAACAAAAATGTCTTAAATAGTTTCTTGAATTTAGCCCGGATTTCTTTAGTGTCTTATCAAAATTCGTTTTCAAAAGTGAAAACTGCGCCGAAAATAAGGCGCAACAAATTTTGAAAAAAAATAGAAACTCCATAGGCTTTCCAAAAACATTATTAAGACGGAGTTAAGCGATTTTTTAGATTTTTCGTAAAATGGCTGTTCATTTATTCGTTCAAAGAGCAACGAGATATCATTTTCTTTTCGATTGCAAAATACGATTTTTCAATATTTCTTTATCGGTACTGCAACAAAACATGTCGGACGCTAAAATACATAAACATTAAAACACATTACGATTTTTTTTTTTTTTTTGTTGAAAAACATAAAAGTGAATATGTTAAGAATTAAAAACAGTTAGAGCAAACATGAGAAGAATGAAGAAAACATTTTCAGTTTAAATTATTAAAAAACCATTCCATTTTGGGTAAATGGAATATTTTCTGCACTTCCATTATTGCAGAATATCATTTTTCGGGAGGGTGACTTCTCATCTTATGAAACTTCATTTCGTTCATTGTATCACATTTTTTCTTGCACGGGGTAATGCATTCATAGCCTTCACCCAGCTCTGCGATATGGTGTTTCCGTTCCAAATGTTTTTTCATGTCGTGAGTTTTTTTGCCGCATATCTCACAGAGTTTTTTTGGCCGATTTTCACAAGATTGCATCGGAGGTTGAATTCCTTTTGCAGCTTCCTCTGAAGGTTGAGCTGTGGCTTTCTCTGTAGGTTGAGCTTCGGCTTCCTCTTTAGGTTCAGGTTCAGCCTCGGCTTCCTCTTTAGGCACAGCTCCGGCTTCCCCTTTAGGCACAGCTTCGGCTTCCTCTTCAGGCTCAACTTTGGCTTCTCCTGACGTTTGAATCGGAACCTGGCATGTGACACCCGATATTGCGGCAACTGACACTAGAATTTGAAACTGGCTGTTACACGATTGGCATTGTAACGTTAATTCTTGCCTTGCAGAATGGATCCCTGATGCTGTTGCTAATTCAGGTCTACCCCTTTGTTGATCTTCTGGATTTTTCTCTGTCGACGGTTCGCCAGGGATTTCCTCCGATTTTGGCTCTTCAGATTTTGATCTTTCATCTGATTTCAAACTGGATGAATCCATCGACGATAATGATGCTTCTGACCTGGAATGTGAGGGATCTGGAAAAAAAAAATATTATAATGCACATAAGGTCCCAATGAAAAACGTGGCGTCATGGTGACGCGTCACATTTTGGTCATTTTTCAGAGCTTTTTACTTTTTTTTACCAGACATCGAAATGACGTCTTGTTTTCGTCCTATTGACGTCACATTGATTTCGAAATTCTAGTATCATTTCTTTCACGACGTCAATAAGACGTCTTCCTGACGTCATCCACTGACAAATTTTTATTAATGGTAATTCTAAAAACGTCATTTTGACGAGTGATAAATTCACAGAAAATGACCATGCCTGATGACGTCTTTAAAGTACGTCACATTTTTCGCTAATAACTCCCTCTTTTTGGGAGTTATTATTGTTATTTTTTAACTTACGCGGGATCCATTTGCTGAATGAAAATTTTTTATCCACTCTGGCCGGGCTTTTAACCCTTGATTTTTTGTGGGGTTGTTCAGATTCTTGGGGTTCGTCGGTAGAAAGCGTTTTTCGTTTCTCAGCCGATGGAGGTTGATTTTCTAAAAAAAAGAAGGTATAATGACACCACCTTTTATTATTTTTGACGTAGGACTATGTCTTAGGGCTCGGTCATGGGGAAATCTGTCCGTCTGGGTGTCGGTCTGTTCGCTTTGATAATTTTAAATAATATTTTGATTTAAAAAAAATAATTAAAAATTAAGAAAAGTTAACGAAAAATTAACCTAAAATGAAGAAAAAAATTAAGAAAAATTAACGAAAAATTAACGAGAAATTAAAAAAAAAATTACGATAAATGAAGCAATAGGCCTATTAAGGAAAAATATTTAAAATTTTAACTTTAAAAACTTAAGAAAAACTTTATCAAGCGGACCAACACATATAACAAGTTTCACTTCCAAAAGTTAAATTTTAAATAATATTTGGAATATTTTTCTTAAAGCTTTTGACCTTTTTTAATATTAAAGATTAGACGACATGAACGAAAGCAAATTAAAAAGCAATAAATAAAATTTTCACTACATTTTTTAAGTTTATCCTTTTTCCTTTAGCCAAGAATATGAGCTAAAGCAATGACTTTTAATATTATTTTAACTTTGAAGACTTTAATTAAAATGACTAATGTTTTTTAACTTTTGACTTTTTTTAATCAAAAATTTTAAGCTTTTTTCGTGCAAAAAAAAAAAAAAAAAAATTATATTTTGAGACTAGGTCCAAACCTATACTTCCAGTATCCTATACTCCACTACCGGGAGTAGAAAAACATATACTGTAATTTTTTTTTATCGGTATATGTTTTTCTACGTTTGCAACTCAAAACATATACTGTGCAAAATTAATTATTTAATTTATTAATAAATATTTTTTTAAAAATGACTAGTGCGAAAGCTATACGTCCAGTATAGAATACTCCACACTGGAATCTAAAAATATACTCAAATTTTTTTTTTTTAATTTTTTTCAATTTTTTTGATTAATTATATTCCCGGACAAAGTTTGAGACGATTGTGCGACATTCGGGACATGTGACCGAAATGCGCATTAGGGTGGTTCGAAAATCAACTTTTTTGGCATTTCCAAACTCCTATATCGGGAAAAGTTTCTCTATAGGTAGAGTATCAACCCTGAATTTTTTCCGATTTTTTGGACGGCATCTTGAGGTGTCGCATTGGCCCTGAAATTTTCAAAGCCCGTATAAGGGCCAAAAATGAACATTTATTTTTGGCATAAAAGACTACCGATTCCTATCGGAAATTTTTCGTAGATTACGAATTTGAAGTCGAAAATTAGTTTTGGTTCACGGTTTTTGAGCCTCAAGCAAAAAGCCAAAACCAGGTTTTTAGAGCTTTTAAATCCGGCCTGTAGCTCAAAAACCGTGCACCAACACTAATTTTCGACTTGAAATTCGTAATCTACGCAAAATTTCCGATAGGAATGAATGGTCTTTTATGCCCAAAAAAATTATAATTTTTGGCCCTTACATGGGCTTTTTGGAAATCTCAAGGCCAATGCGCCACCTCAAGATGCCGCCGTCCAAAAAATCTGAAAAAATTCAGGGTTGATACTATACCTATAAAGAAACTTTTCCCGATATAGGAGTTTTGAAATTCCAAAAAAGCCGATTTTCGAACCACGCTAATGCGCATCTCATCCTCAAACGCAGATGACTCATGGTATCGCGGAGTATCTAATAAAATTTGAATGAAATTTTTATTTAAAAAAAAAAAAATGGTATAGATTCTTCTATTCCTACTGTGGAGTATTCTATACTGAACGTATAGCTTTCGCACTAGTCATTTTTAAAAAGATATTTATTAATAAATTAAATAATTAATTTTGCACAGTATATGTTTTGAGTTGCAAACGTAGAAAAACATATACCGATAAAAAAAAATTACAGTATATGTTTTTCTACTCCCGGTAGTGGAGTATAGGATACTGGAAGTATAGGTTTGGATCGGTCCCCTATATTTTTATCCAAAAATTCAAATTTTTTGACCAAAATCAAGCAAAAACAAAAATGCCTTAAAATGTTTAAATCGTTTTCATTGTTTAAAGTTAGAAATGTTAGGAAAGTATCCCAAAGACGTAGTCCTGCGTAGGGATATGCCCCCATATCCCAGTCTGATTTAATTACTATTAATATATATTTTTTTTATTTTTTACTTCAAATTATTTTTGACTTACTTAATGCCGTCTTTTGGTAGATTACATCTAACCATAACACATCATTATCTCCACTGTGACAATCCTTCCGGTGGCTTTCCATTGCTTTCTGGAGTCCACTACTAAAATCTATCTCTAGGTTGCAACCTTCTAGCAGACATACAAAACAACCATCATAGTCCGTTTTGTGGTCATCCCATTTTTGTATCAGTTTTATTAGAGCCGGAATATCTATAGAATTTCCAAAAGAAATTAGTGAACTCATTACCCTCATTTATTAATTAGGCGGCTTTGTTTTCTTACCTATTTCTTCATCAAGCTTTTCTATTTCTTTATACAATATCCGAATTTCTAAGCGATTTACATTATAATTTTTCAATCCCTCATAAATTAGCCCGTGCGGTGATCTTAGGTGTGCTTTAATTTCAGGCTGGATTAACAGTCGATCACTAAGACGTCTATTGTCTGTGTAACATGGTTCAAGAAGACACATATGCCATTTCCGTTCAGTTTTATCCTGTGCTGAAATCCCAGTTGATGTTTTCTTTAAATCTTCCTGATGAATGGTTTGGCTTGCAAATTTTCTCCATTCTGGTATTTAAAAAAAAAGTTATAAACTTATGATTATAACGTTAAAAATTAGATTGCATTTCTACGTATATAGCATAGTAATAGCACAACATTTTTTCTTTACCTTCTATTCTTCCCTTTCCTTCTTCTTGGGGATCCGTCACCGGTGATCCGGACGTAGACATAACCACAATTTTTTTTATTTTAAATAAATATAAAATACTTATAACATGTGAATGTTTAAGTTGTGTTGCAGTACAGACCCGCGATTTCGAAATGTACTGAGAAAAAAGCCAGCTGAAAGGAAACCTGTTACATTTTGAGCGTTAGATTAATAATTCCTAACTGTTAATTATTAAATTATATTCCCCATAAGACAAATGTAGGTTTTAAGCGAATATGCCTTTAAAATAAGAAATTTTGCTTACCGTACTACTGCATCAGTATCAGGAATAAGTATTTTTAAGACTTTTTCCAATTTTTTTATACTTTTTTTTTTCTTAGGGGAACGTTTTTTAGACTGTTTGAAACGAATAGACTATTTTCATACTTTTTCCAGCTTTTGACCTTTAAAACATTTAAAATACAGGCAATATGCAAATATCCAATATCGAAATGACATTTGAAGACTTAAACAGTCGCGATCCACGTTGTTTTGGAGCAATTTTTTAAAGTGGAGAAATTTCCAATGTCTTGGAATTCAAATTTTTAAGCTGCATAATTTATGCATCTATTTTTAGTAATAACAGGAAAATTTTCAAATATTCCTCCTTTTCAGCTTTTTTCGGCTTTTTCAACTCTGTTTCCATTTTAAGCATGGTTATGTATGCATAATTTATACATAATTATATTGTAGAATTAAAAAAAAAAATTTTGAGTAAAAAACGGATATGTCATGCGCAGACATCATGCGCAAGAGATTGAGCAGACAGGCATGTCCCGCAAAATCCAATATGGTCGTTCAAAAATTTTAGCTGTAAATTTTTGTGGATCTAAAATTAATTCGACTAAATGTTAGATTCAATTACATTGCAATTAAAATTAATTGATTGCAACATTTCGAAATCCTAATTTAAATCTAGACCTCTGAAGAACTTAATTAACGAAAAAAGAGAAGAAAAAAAAAGGGCGGATATATGCTATTATGAATTTTGTGAACGAACCGCCATATTGACGGCATTGTTTTACAGTAAAAAATTTTATGTCAAAATCAACATAAGTCAACATAAGTAGGTCCACATAATTGTTATGTTGTTTTTGTTTATGTTTACCTTATGGAAAAAAAAAACAAAAAATTTATGTGGCAAACAACTGCTCGTTGTTTGCCAGTAGTTTTTTTTTTTTTAAATGTAATATTTTATTAACGTCACATTTTTCGATACATGAATATTCAAGTTTTCTCCACGACTTTTTTTGTATAAAAAAAAATATTAATGTTGATGAGATTTCTGGTGAAAGAAATTTTTTATGATAATCTCACGCAGTACGGTTCATCGTTTTACTTGAAATTGCATAAAAATAGTGAAAATTTAAAGGATACATTATATTAGTCTGTTCCTGATTTATAGCATCCGATGATTCATAGTTCCCCGAGCATGTTTCCTTTTAGTGGAAGCAACTTGAACTGAACAACAAAAAAAATCTAGGGCTCCTAATTGGGAAATAAATCAAAATTCAGCCCGAATATCGGGCTTAGGCCCTAAAAAAACCCTAACCAGAACTCAGGCGTTGGTTGGAGAAAATCGGGATTATGAAATTCCTGTTCCTCGCACTTTTTTCCGTAAGTGTAAGCAACTTAAAAAAAAAAAAAAAAAAAAAAAATTCAGGGGCTCCAAATTTGGACATAAATATTGGCACAGGTACTAGTACCATGCATTCATGACTGCATACCTCTTTGTCTTTTGGCAAAGTTACTTCTACATCCGGATTTATTTTCCTGATGAGTGTCTTTAATTTCAATCTGTGAAAAAAGAGCATGGTTATTTGGAAAAACGCTACTATGGAGTTTCCATATACGCTAGGATGTTATTTTGGGAATTTTCCGAATTTTAATACCCCCCAAATCGGTGTTCAGTGGACCACGTATGAATCCTCATTTTTCTTTCATTTTTTCATTTGACGGGAAAGAGTGTCCATGACGACTAAATAATTGGTACTTTTTTCGTGAAAAAACACTCGTTTAACCCATCCGGTTTGAACGCGATCTCGGTTATTACGCGGAAAATTAAAAGGAACGGCTATGAAGTCCCATAAGAGAAATGTAATTTTGCTTCGGTTACAACGCGTCATAAACTCTGATATTACGTGGCCAAAAAATTTTCCAAAACTATTTTAAAAACTCGATCAAGTTGTTTATTTTCGCATAAAACAATTTTGACCCCAATGAAGTTTCAATTTGTGCAAGGTGCTAAAGTAAAAATTTGCAAAAAAAAGAAAAAAAAAATTGTTAAAATACAAAAAAAAAAAAAAAAAAAAAAGGAAGGCAGTTATGGGTATTAAAAAACTTCAGAGCCGGAAAAACACTTTATTTTCGGCCTAGGGCTCGGAAGACGTTTTTGATCCTCTCAATAACGCAAATGTAATTCTCGACTGAAAAAATGTCGACCCAGAATTTTCCGATTTTCGACCGGAAAATCTCGGTCATACTTTTTCCGATCACAAGTTTTGCCATCAGTTCTTGGCCAAACGCAAATTTTTATTTTAACACCCTGTACAAAACAGCTGACTCGCACGTTTTTCGTTACGTCATCCACTCCCTCGCTCCCAATCTTGCTTAAGATGTTTACTTCGCATGTTCCTTTCTACTGCTAACTTCAGAAAGCACAACGCAAACTCGGAACGATACGATCGATATCCAGCAGAAAGAGTAACGCTGAACGAGTTCGGTTGAAGTAAACAAAGTGAATTCACCTTTTTCTTCAGAGTTGTGAAACTAAATTTACATGGCTGTTTCTACTTTAAAACTTAAACAACTTTTTCGAAGTGTGAATAAGAAAAAAGAAATCCCGAAGGATGAAACAGAAACTAAACCTCCGGAGAGTAAGACAATCGTCGAAGAAAAGGTAAGCTAGTAAAATATAAATCCTCATAAATTAATCTTTTTTTTCCCCCATAAGATTAGACAAACTTTTTTTTTTCCTTATTCTTTTTTTAGGAACGATGCATTAAAGAAATTTTATCAGCGAAGTTGTATATGGAAGACGTTGCTGATAAAATGGTAGCCCGTTTCAAGGCAGTACATATGTACCAGCACGATTTGTTATCTCGAACCGACAATTTAGCTTTCTTATACGTGATGAATCGCAGGCGGCGGGAATATTTTTTAGTAAGTGATAAAAATTAATCCCTTTTATCTTTTAACGCTTCGACGTTTAAAGGTGCCAGAGTAAGAGTTTGTACAGGGTGTCCAAAAAGTAATCGGCTATTGTTTGAAAAACGTGGAAAAAAGTTGAGATCGGAAAAACGCGATAAAAAATTTTCCATGCAAAAATCGGGAAAGCGGAAAATTTTAAGCTGACTTACTCACAGGTACGGCACAATGAGAAGTACTCACTAAGAATCTAAAAAAAAGAATAATAAATAAAGAGGATCGCTATTGCTAGATTCTGCATCGACTCATGTCTGCAGTGAGCACGGCGAATGACGTAACGCGCCCCTAACTTTCCTTTAATGGAAAATTGGCGCGCAAATGATTTCAATTTTTTAAAATTGCATTTTTTATATTTTTTATTTTAATGGTTTTAAGGCCATTTTGGGGGTTTGAATTTTTTAAGAAGGCTTTATTTATTACCAATGTATTATTTTTCTGTGAAAAAAAAAAAAAAAAATTAAACGAAATAGGGGCTAAATGATTTTTTTTTAGACTTTGATACCGGAAAACTGGAGTTCCGATCATTTCCGACCCGAGCTCCACGAGACTTTTTTTATGCTCCTAATTTAAATACAGTTGACCCTCTCCCAACGCGGGGGTTACGGGGAAAGGTGGTTGCCGCGTATGTGGAAACCGCGTTGTGTGAGACCAACTTCTTATGGGAAAAGGGGGATTCGGGGGAACCTGGACCAAACGTCCGCGTAAATTGAAAAAAAAAATTTTTTTTTAAGTTGAAACGCACCATATATTTATTTATTTTTTAAAGAAGGTGTTAATTTTCGGTTGCACAGCATTTTTAACCATATCTTTTCTCATTTCTTCATAGGGTGCTAGAAGCTTTTTTAATGATTAGAGTGCTTAGAAGCTTTTAAAAAAATCTTTTTCCAGATATTTGAACCATTTTTACTCTAGACCAAAAAAAGGCAACGTTTTTTTAAAAACATACGAAAATTAACGTGCAAAATATCAACATATTCGGGCAATCGAAAAAGGACAATGACTTTTAAGAAGGAAAAGTGTCATTTAAAATTGCTCTGTCGGAACCTGAAATAACTGGGTTCGCTAAATTATTGCATTTTTGGTGCAAATAAAAAATAAAAACCGTGTATAAGTGAGGGAAGGGCCGCGCTCGGGGAATTGGTGGTCTCAAAAAAAAAAAAAAAAAACCGCGTATAGCTGGATCCGCGTTGCATGATGCCGCTTGGGCGAGGGTCAACTGTAATTTAAAAACGAAAAGAAAAAAATTAGGCCAAAAATATTCCGCATTCCCGAGTTTTGCACAGGAAAATTTTTATCACGTTCTTCCGAACTCAAATAGTAGCCAGTTACTTTTTGTTCACCCTGTACATTTCCGATAATTGTATTTATTGAACAAAAAAAAAAAAAAAAAAAAAAAGGAAAAAAAATGAAACTGAAATTTTTTTGGCAAAAAAATGAAACTGAAATTTTTTTGGCAAAGGGTTGTACAAGCAGTTTAAAATCAATTGCACGTTTTTTGCCGCAATTTTCCAAGATGGAGGCCTAGAAAAACAGTGTGGGGAACACTCGATTCATTGCGTTATTCTGAAAATCTGTAGATCTCGCAGATCAAAGCGGCAAAACCAATTAAGAAATAAGAGAGTGGGTCGAAAAAACTTTAACGACTTGTCAAAAATTTTAAATTGCATATTTCTGTTACAAAACGTGATGGGACCAAACGGTTCTAGCCAAGTAGTTGGTCCTTACACCGTACGGTAGTAAATACGTTAGTAAATAAAATTCGGAATCCCGTCCCGACCATAGTTGTTTAGACGTTGATTGGCTCTTTAGCTAACTTGAATTTTTTGTTACTTCAGACACATCAGGAGAGAAATATTAAAGACATATTGAAGGCATTTGAGGCAGATAAAGTATTTAAATGGACAGAGGAGTGCAGAAAGGAAATGCCTATAGACTACAATTTCATATTATGTAAAGGCACTTTGTCTAACTTTGAGGGCAAGTATAAACTCTTGGAGAATACAGTTGTTTCCTTGTTCGTAATGTTTCTTCTTTTAAAAATGATGTCCAGGTTCAAAGGGCTGCGTTGGGGAATTGTCAGTAATGGACAGTGGTTCCGAAGACTACGATGTCATCAGATTTCAAGCAGAACCAATACTGAATTCCAGACCTTATGACGAAGGCAAAGTAAATATTTCTTTAATAATTTTTTTGATAGATTAAAAGTTTATAAATTATTTTTAATTTCTAGGATGAAGTATATCTTCATACTCGGTGGTTCAAATTAGCTGAGCTTAAATATGAATTTTTGGTGTCTTTAACTTTGGCAACTATAAAAACGCATAATTTGATAATTAAGTTTGAACTAGGAATCGAGGTATGTAGTTTGGTCGTATACTCGTATTACATAAGTTATAAAAGGTTTAATATTAGCTTAGCTTTGCTTGCTTACCTCGACATACAATGAAGCATATACATCAGATGAAAACATCGAATCATTGTTTAGATTTTTCTTCTAAAAAAATACTAGAATTGGTTAAAGGAACTGTAAAAATGTAGGCGGAAGCTGTAATTACTTTTAAACGATTTATGAGATTTCCCTTTGCTGCTTTATGTTATCTCTGTATCTCTACTCTGCTTTTCTTTGTTCCAGGACCGGAATCATACATATTGTCTGGACGTGTTAAAATACTTATGTAAGTAGAGATGGATCATAAAATCTTTTTTTTTTTTTTTTTTTTTTTTTTAATGAAGTGGAAACATGTGTACCAAACAATAATTAACAATTAGGGAAATTAATTCATTTTAATTGGTCTTGTATTTATTTTTACTGATTCAACGACTTGTTTTGGCTTCTGGCATTATGTATCAAAGTTAAAATACGAGAGGAGTACAATTATCGAAGTATTTATAACTGAACGTGGGGCTGTACAAGTATTACGTAAGCATGATTTTGGTGATTTTTGACCCCCTCCCCCCCCTAATAAGCAAAAATAGGCTTCCTCTTATGGAGATTTAACATTGGCGTAAGCATCTGAAGGACCCCCTCCCCCCCCTAAGGTGCTTACGTAATACTTGCACAGCCCCCGTGTGAAATTAGTCCTACCTGATATGATCGAGATGTTTAAAGATTAATGTATTAAGGCAGAGGTGAACGCGTTTGACGATTCGAAAAATAAATATTAAAAATGTTGTAGACTAGGCTGCCCGTTAAATACCGTGTTGACAAATTTTTTTCGTCCCACCCCCTAATCGATTCCAAATAATTGAAAAAGTCTGAATCTAAAATAAAAATTTTTATATCAACCGGAACCCGTGAGCCTAAGGCACTTGTTTTTTCCAATATAAAAAGGACGGTGAGATGTCATAATTTCGGATTTATTTTTTTTCCGGCGCTTATAATATTACATTAATATTTGCAGGTAAATTGAATGAAAACCCCTCCTATCCAATGCCCTTAGACTATGAAGAATGGACTATGGCATGGCATGAAGAACTCACGGTTTCGGTAGGAAATTAAAAAATCATTATAATCGTTTGGAAAAAAAGTTATTCACACATAAGTATGGTTCTTTTTCAGGAATATAAGACAGCAGTAAAAGAATTAGGATGTAGTAATTGGAAGTCAGATTTGGATTCATTGTACGAGTATTCATTCGACATGATGAAAAAGACATTGAATGACGCAGTGTATTATGACCTATGGTTCATTGAATGCTTGGTAAGTATCTGGTAATCTTATGTTTGAAAATACATTTGAGCCAAATTTGTCGTAAATGATACGTTTGAGCCAGATCTGGGGATTCTGCACAAAAATGATGTGATTATGGGCGGGTAGCCCATAAATTTTGAATTCACATCACTCATAAAAAGAGGGACTGAATAACAATGAATAATTATGTTTCGATTTTTAAGGAATATTGGGGATGGTTGTATCATATATACCGACTGGTGTTGAAAAGGGGACGAGGTCAGAAGGAAGGAGTTTTCACTGTTGGCCCAATTATTTTAAAGTTTAGTAAGTAAATTTAATGTTGTCTTGACCTAGGTGAAAGGCAGCTGCTACAAATCAAGAACTGACTAATATAATGTATCCTTTAAATTTTCATTATTTTTATGCAATTTCAGGTAAAACGAAGAACTATACTAGTTCAGAAGAAAAGATTCAGAATGAAGTGTAACTTGTTAGTTTCAAATTTTCTCAAACTTTTGTCAAAATTTTTCAAAAATTGAAAGTTTTTAAGTTTCAAATTTTGAAGATTTTGAGGGGATTTGAAAACTTTTAGGTTTCATTCCAATTTGAAACTTTCTTCGCAATTTTTTTGAACTGAAGAAATTTTTTAAAAAATTTCATTCAACAGGAGTCTCATCAACATGGTTAATTTGTTTTCACATAAATAAAATAATGGAGAAAACCGAAGTATTTTTGTATCGAAAAAATGTCACGTTAATAATTTTGTACTAAAAATAAATAATTAAAATACAGTTAAATCTATTTATAACGAATTCCTTGACATAACAAAACTTTCCTAAAAAAAAAAAAAAAAAAAAAAAAAAAAATGAACTAAAAAGAACTACCATCGAAAAACGAGCAGCTTGGGTACTTAAAAGGGAACTGATGGAAAATAATGTCTTGCTGCTAAATAAAGGAAGGAAGCTTGTAGAATTTAAATATGGTATTGTAACTTTGCATCACTACTTCAGTAGTTAACATGGGTTAATTGGAAAATGATGAAGGTTCCATTCAAATTACATAGTAATACTTTGAGTCCGCGTATTGGTATTATTTGTAGTGCTTTATTTGCTTCCTCTCCCAACAAAAGTCCCTCCCAAATGCTTAGAACGATTATATCCTTCGCTTATGGTGGCAACCTCTTGTTCTATCTACAACGAATCGTATTAGACTAAGTCTCCACCTCTTACCGCATGCGTATGGCAATGGCTGCTACCGATCGCTTGTGTATGCAAATGGTTTTTTGCCGTTTGAACATCCCGAGAATTTTTTTTGTCTTTTAATGCCGAATTTCTTTTCCGTGGCATTATTAATTTATTTCCCTTCTTTGGAAAAAAAAAATTGCTAAAATCATCTTATTAATACGTTAGTAAAAGTGCTAATTAATATCGTTATTATGTTGAATCGTACGATTTTAAGTACTAAATTCACTGATTTTTCGTAGGGTTCCAAAAACATTTGAATCCCCTCGGTTGTAACTGCAAGATAAATACCTGTTTTGGTGTCCCATAGTGCAGTATGTTTAATGAAACCTATTTTAAAGCTAAGCCTCCAAAAGGTTTCGGATTATTTATCCCTTAATTTATTTATCTGCTTTTTTTTTCTCTGGATATTTTTCTTCAAGAACTTAATTTTTAAATTATTCTGTTTCTTTTGTTACAGATCCAAATTAGAGGAAATTTCAACCCTCATCAAAACATGCGATGAATTTAAAACTTGGTTCATTAACATGGCGAGAAATCATATTTTCGGTGGATGTCGGCGCCTCTCAGTCTTCTTGAAGATCGACTTATACTCAAAGGTAGGATTTCTTTTTATTTTCTTTAAAACCTATACGAGTTTAAATATATATCCAATTTTTTCAAATATATATATTTCGGGATTGCAATTTCTTCCCTGATCTGGACAAAGAAAAGAAATAAAAGACAAAAACAATTTTTTTTTTTTTTTTTGCGATTTTGAATTTTTTTCCAGGGAAAAAGAAAATAAAAAAAACATTTGGTCTAAAGTTTATTTAAAATATATTTAAACAAATGTTTAGCCACTTTAAAAAAAAAAAAACAAAGTAGTAGAAAAGTCCCAGCAAACAAGAAATGAATACAGATTATACTTTTCAAGAATAAGAAGAGAGAAAATTAATTTATTTTTCTGCTCTTGAATGTGCAATTTTTAAACCGTTTGAAATCCGAAAACTTTTTCTCCAAAAATGCCTCTTGGTTTTTTGAAAAATTTAACTACCGTTTCTATTTGCTTCTCATCAAAATTTGTATGGAAACATAAAAACAAAAATGCTACAAATTAAATTCGAGCAGCAGAAACCAATGATTTTCAAGAAACTTCATCGGGACTTAAGGAAATAAGTTTCCGGTCTCGTTCAAATGGCTATCAATTTTTTTTTATATCCAGCACTCCGACCATGCCAAATACCTCGGCATGCACTTAGACAGGAGGCTTACGTACCAGAAACACATATGTGGACGTTCACATGAAAACCTGCCTTCTGGGGAATGGTACTTAGAAGGCTTTGGAAGTTTAACTTATAAAAAACACATTGTTTACAAACAAAACGTTTTCTCCGCCATTCCCCAGAAGGCAGGTTTTCATGTGGACGTTCACGTATGGGAAAAAAGAAAGCAGTTGAACGCTAAACTTAAAAACTATTACTGGATTATATGCAAAAAATCTCAGTTCTCCCTTAAAAATAAAGTCCTCGTCTATTAATCCATATAGAACACAAAGAGCAAAAATAATAATATTTCCTTCTTCTAATTATGTACTTTGCCTAGTCCATAAAAAAATTGCAACAGTTAGAAGCATAAAACTCATTATTTGGAAATTAATACGGTTTAATTCGTCCTAAGTTTGTTCGATCATTTCAAAAATCCGGGGGGTGATTCTTGTCCATGTGATAATTTACTGCTTTCTTGTCAGCACATACAGTTTTGCATATGACACATTCAAAATGTGCTTGGTGAACTATCCTTAAATGTTTTTCCAAGTCAAAATCTTGATGGCATATCGGACAGGAGGAGAGTGGATTTTTGTGGACGTCCATTAGAGCTTCCTTTTTGCAAAAACCGCACTTAAAGTCATCTTTTCCCCGATTTATTTCGTCGTGATTTTCACAAGTATCTGCTAGCCTCGTACGAAATTTGCAGCAACATGAGATGCATTTTAATGGAGTCTTTTTTCTTCCGCGAGACGATGGGTCGAAGTTCTTGGTTTCATTTTGATTTCACCTATTCGTAATTCCGCAAGTGACAGAAATCCTTCGCTTTTGCTTCGTCTTATACCTGTTGTTCTGGATTTACAAAGTACGATTCCGTCGTTTGGGCCCTGAATTACTGGGAAATAAATAAGTTAATGATCAGATAACGGTTCTTCGTTTTTTTTAGCGAAAAGAGGTGAGAGTCTGAATTTTTTTTTCTTCCTACCTATGTCTGTTTCTTGTTTATACGTCAACTTGATATAGAAATATTCCTTTTTGTCTTTGGCGTGGATTTCTCGGTGGTTTTTCAGTTCTTTGTTGAGTTGGAGCATGTCTGATGAGTACCAAACAAATTCCCAACCTTCCAGTAGGCAGACCAAACAACCTAGCTTTTGATGTTCTTTTGAGAAACTTTTAGCCTTGATAACGTTGGTCCCTTTTTTAAAAAGTTCCAAGAGCGGCGTGATATCTGCATCTGTTGAAAAGAAAGTATGAAAAATAGAACTGAAAGTTTACAATGTTAAATGGAATTCCCCGATTTAGAGTCAGCAATCCCAGGAAATCTCGACCCAGAAAATCTCGGTCATACCTTTTACGATCACAAGCTTTGCCATCAGTTTTTGGCCAGACGAAAATTTTTATTTTAACACCCTGTACACTGACTCGCACGTTTTTCGTTACGTCATGCACTCCATCCACTCCATCGCTGCCAGTCTTGCTTAATATGTTTAATACTTCACATGTCCCTTTCTAATGCTAACTTCAAAAAGCACAACGTGCTACTCCCCCTGATAGTAAATCATGAGTATTTTATGTGAAAAACGCGTCGAGTCAAATGGACAGACGAACTGAATGAAGGCATGATTTATTCCAGAAGTACATAAGTGCAGAAGAGTATAATTCAAACAATGAAATAAATGATCTCATGACATATTTTAAAACCTAAAATTATAACAGTGAAAATTACTTTCAAACTCCGGGTAATAAAAAAGTATAAATTAAATTTTTAAAAAAATGAATAAATGAAAAAAAAACTTACCGGAAGTAAGAGTCAGGCTCATATCATTTTCGGGCAACAAGACGAATGTCGCGCGCGGGCGATTTGAAAATAGTCGCAACGAGCAATCGCCGGTTTTATTGAAAGTGCTTAACAAGCGCAAACTCGGAACGATACGATCGATATCCAGCACGAAGGGTGCCAGTGAAAGTGTTCGGTTGAAGTAAACAAAGTGAATCCGCATTTTTTTCCCCCTATAATTTGGGTTGTGAAACTGAATCGACATGGATGCTTTTATTTTAAATCTTAAAAAACTTCTTTGGACTGAGCATAATAATAAAAATAAATCCCGAAATAAAGAAATTTCGGAAGATGAAACAGAAACTGAACCTTCGGAGAGTAAAACAATCGTCGAAGAAAAGGTAAGATATTAAAATAAAAATTCTCATGAATTAAATTTTTTTTCTCTTATGATAAGACAAATTTTTGTTTTCCTTATTCTTTTTTTTAGGAACGATGCATTAAAGAAATTTTATCAGCGAAGTTTTATATGGAAGACGTTGTTGATAAAATTGTAGGCCGTTTGAGGGCGATACATAAGTACCAGCACGATTTGTTGCTTCGAACAGACAATTTAATTTTCTTATACGTGCTGCTTCCGAGACGGCGGAAATATTTTTTAGTAAGTGATAAAAATCAATCCCATTTTTTTTAACCGCTTATGGGCGTTTAAAGGTGCCAGATTGTACATTGCTTCCAGAAATAATTGGTTATCTTTTAAAAAACTTGGAAAAAGTTGAGATCGGAAAAACTTGATAATACTTTCCCCGTGCAAAAATCGGGAAAGCGGAAAGTTTTAAGCTGGCTCGCTCACTAACAAATAAAAAAATAGAATAAGTTACGTTGATCGCTATTGCTACATTCTGCATCGGCTCATGTCTGCAGTAAGCAACGCGAATGACGTAACACGCTATACCCTTAATGGAAAATTGGCGCGAAAATGATTTCAATTTTTTTAAACTGCATTTTTTATTATTATTATTTTTATTTTTTTATTTTAATGGTTTTAAAGCTATTTGGGGGGTGTAGATTTTTTAAAAAGGCGTTATTTATTACCGATATAATATTTTTCTGTAAAAAAATATTTAAAAACGATATTGGGGGTTAAATAATTTTTTTTTAAAGATTTTGACGCCGGAATAACAGGATTTCCGGTCATTTCCGATCCGAGGTCGGCAAAACTTTTTTATGCTCTTAATTTGAAGAATTTAAAAATGGGGGAAAAAAAAAATTTAGGCCCAAAATATTCCCGAGTTTTGCACGGGAAAATTTTTACCAAGTTTTTCTGCACTCAAATTTTAGCCAATTACTTTTTGGGCACACGGCACATTTCCCATAAATAAATTTTTTGCATTAAAAAAAAAATTAAAATTTGTTTTGGCAAAGGGTTGTACTGTACAAGCAGTTCAATGTCGACTGCACTTTTTTGGCCGCAATTTTCCCAAGATGGAGGCCTTGTACAACAATGTGTGGTGCACTCGATTTATTGCGTTAGCCTAAAAATCTGTAGACCTCGCAGACCAAAACGGCAAAATCAGTTGAAAAATAAGGGAGCGGGTCAAAAAAAACCTTGAACGACCCGTTTCGTCTTAAAAAAAATTGTCAAAAAGTTTTAAATTGCATATTTCTGTTTCAAAGCGTGATGGAACCAAACGGTTCTAGACCATGTAATTGGTCCTTACACCATACCGATTAGCGAAAAAAATTGGGGGGGAGGGGGTCCCCGTCCCGACCTTGGTAGTTTAGACGTGGATTGGCTCTTTAGCTAACTTGATTTGTTTGTTACTTCAGGAGCATCCTGAGAGAAATATAAAAGACATATTGGAGGCATTTGATGCAGATAAGGTATTTAAATGGACAGAGGAGTGCAAAAAAGAAATGCCTATAGACTACAACTTCATATTATCTAAAGGCACTTTGTCTAAATTTGAGGGTAAGTATAAACTCTTAGATAATTATAGTTGTGTCCTTGTTCTCAATATTTTTTCTTTTAAAAATTATGTCCAGGTTCAAAGGGTTGTGTCGGGGAATTGACCGTGGTGGAAACTGATTCCGAAGACTACGATGTCATCAATTTTAAAGCGGAACCAATACTGAATTCAAGGCCTGACGACGATGGCACGGTAAACATTTCCTTAATAATTTTTTTGATAGAATTAAAAATTATAAATGATTTTTAACTTACAGGATGAAGTATATCTTCATGCTCGATGGTTCAAATTAGCTCAGCTTAAATATGAATTTTTGGTGTCTTTAACTTTGGCAAGTGTAGATACGCTTGGTTTGATACTTGGTTTTGAAGTAGGAATGTTGGTATGTAATATAGCCGTACTCTTATTACTTAAGTAATAACAGATTTAATACTAACTTAGCTTGATTACCTCGACCTACAATGAAGCATATACATCAAATGGGAACATCGAATCATTGTGTAGCTTTTTCCAATTAAAAAAAAATACTAAAATCGTTTAAAAAAACTGGGAAAATGTAGACCGAGGCTCTAATTTACTTTTAAATGATTTATGAGGTTTCCTTTTGCTGTTTTTTATGTTATCCTGTGTCTCTACACAGCTTTTCTTTTTTCCAGGACCGGGAAGATGAATACTGCCTGAATGTGTTGAACTATTTATGTAAGTGGAGATAGAGTATGAATTGATTAGGGAAATAAATGAGTTTAATTGGCCATGTAATTATTTGACTATTTCCACGACTTCTTTCGGCTTTCGCCATTATCTATGAAGTCTAAAATCGAGGAATCGAGAGGAATACAATTATCAAAATAGTTGTAACTCAATGTGTGCAATGGCATAACTCTTAACATGCCTTAAAAAACGACCCAAGCCCTGTTCCGGTTTTGTGAACCCGTACATCAGTAAACTTTATATTTTCAGGTGAAATTAATGAAGACCCCTCAATTCGATTAAGCTATGAAGAGTGGACTAAGGAATGGCATGAAGAACTCACTGTTTCGGTAGGAAAATGAAACGTCATTATAATATTTTGGAAATAAACTTATTCACTCATAAGTATGGTTCTTTTTCAGGAATATAGGACAGCAGTAAAAGAATTAGGGTGTGAGAATTTCAAGTCAGATTTGGATTCGTTGTCCAAAAATTCATTTGCCGTTATGAAAACTACATTAAAGCGGGCGATATTCCATGAACTAGCGCAGATTGAAGGCTTGGTAAGTGTTTGGAGAATAAGTTTGATTCTACTTAATTGTGGGCCGTTTATTAATCAGACTTAATTTCATTAATAAGCTTTCCGACCCAGCCTCCAGCTTAATTCATAATCGAATAATTATGTTTCTATATTTAAGGTATTTTTGGAAAAAATGTATAATATATACAAGAAGGTGGTAAAAAGGGGACGAAGTCAGACGGAAGGACTTTTGACAATTGGCCCAATTATTTTAAGATATAGTAAGTAAAAGGGTTGCCTTGACTTAGGTGAAGGGAAACTGCTATAAATATGGAGCTAACTAATATAATGTATCTTTTAAATTTTTATTATTTTTACGCAATTTCAGATAAAACGAACGATTGTACTGCGTGAGATTATCGTAAAAAATTTCTTTCACCAAAAGTCTCATCAACTTGATAATTTTTTTATTTGTAAAAAAAAAAGTCGGAAAAAACTTGAATATTCATGTATCGAAAAAATGTCACGTTAATATCATTGTACTAAAAATAAAGAATTAAAATACAGCTAAACCTTATTGTAACGAATTTCCATCTAACGAATTCCTTGATATGACAAATTTTTTTCCGTGCACCTACTCGCTGCCAGTCTTGCTTAAGATATTTATTACTTCACATGTTCCTTTCTAATGCTAACTTCAAAAAGCACAGCGCAAAATCGGAACGATACGACCGATATCCAGCAGAAAAAGCGACGCTGAACGTGTTCGGTTGAAGTAAACAAAGTGAATCCACATTTTTTCCCCCCATATTCAAAGTTGTGAAACTGAATTTACATGGCTATTTCTACTTTAAAACTTAAACAACTTTTTCGAATTGTGAATAACAAAATCCTGAAAGATGAAACAGAAAGTAAATATATAGAAGAAAGTAAATATACAGAAAGTAAATAGGTAGAAAACCCAGTTATTTTAAGATATAGTAAGTAAATTTCAGGTTGCCTTGACCTAGGTGAAAGGCAGCTCCTTTAAATCAAGAACTGACTAATGTAATGTTTCGTTTTAATTTTTTTCGTTATTATTATGCAATTTCAGGTAAAGCGAAGAACTATACTAGTTCAGAAGAAAAGATTCAGAATGAAGTGAAACTTGAGAGTTTCAAATTTTCTCAAACTTTTGTCAAAATTTTTCAAAAACTGAAAGTGTTTAGTTTCAAATTTTGAAGGATTTTGAGATGATTTGGAAACTTTTATGTTTCATTTTAATTTGAAACTCGATTTTTTTGAACTGAAAACATTCTTTAAAGTAGTTTACGAGTCCCCGTGCGTAGTAATTTAAATACTTTTTTTTATCAAAAAATTGAGCCAAATTGTTCGGACGAATAAATAGATTCTTATTTATCATGTCCAGAACAGTTCTCATAGATGATTTAGGGAATTAATTAAAAATTCTGAAAATAAAATTTTTAATAATAAAGACACTCAAATGACTTCGATTTCGCTTTACAAGGCGGTGAAAAGTCGAAATTTTAGTAAATGTTTACAAACATGGCTCCATCTTTGCCAAAAAAAAGTTTCAATTTCCAAATATAAATCGAAATATTTAACAATCCTTTAAAGGCGAGGTCGTTTTTTTTTAAATAGAATCGTTGTAAGTACGAAGATCAATTCATTTCTAGTTTTTTTCGCAAATCGATCGAGTAGATTTTTTAAAATTTGTGAAAATATCCCACTTTCGGTGCCTGATTCCCACAAGAGAAATGCTTTGATCGGACTTTGAGAGGTAACTTTGACATTTAATTACGTTAAAACTACATAAGCAAAAAATCTGAAAAAATTCCAGTTGATAGATTATGTCCTGAAGAATCAATAAGCGGAAAATAAAAAAATTCTATCGATATTCGATTGACTCGTAAACTACTTTAAAGAATTTTATTCACCGTAAGTCACGTCAACTTGGTTAATTTTCTTTTCGCACAAATAAATTAATGGAGAAAAGTGGAATATTTTTGTATGGAAAAAATGCCACTTTTATAATTTTGTATTAAAAATAAAAAAATAAAATATAGTTAAACCTATTTTTAACTAACCTCCTTTTAACGAATTCCTTGATATAATATTTCTTTTCGAAAAAAAAAAATTAACTAAAAAGAACTACCACTGAACAAGAGCAGCTTGGGTATTTAAGGAGGAGCTGATCGAAAATAATGTCTTGCTGCTAAATAAAGGAAGGAAGCTTGTAGAATATAAATATGGTATTGTAACTTTGCATCACTACTTCAGTAGTTAACATGGGTTAATTGGAAAATGATGAAGGTTCCGTTCAAATTACATAGTAATACTTTGAGTCCGCGTATTATTTGTAGTGCTTTGTTTGGTTCCTCTCCCATCAAAAGTCCCTCCAAAATGCTTAGAACGATTATATCCTTCGCTTATGGTTTCAACCTCTTGTTCTATCTACAACGAATCGTATTAGAGTAAGTCTCCACCTCTTACCGCATGCGTATGGCAATGGCTGCTACCGATCGCTTGTGTATGTTAATCGTTTGAACATCCTGAGAATTTTTTTTGACTTTTAAAGCCGAATTTCTTTTCCATGGCATTATTGATTTTTTTCCCTTCTTTGGAAAATCAAATTGCTAAAATCATCTTATTAATACTTTAGTAAAAGTGCTAATTAATATCGTTATTATGTTGAATGGCGCGATTCTAAGTATTAAAGTCACTGATTTTTCATATGGTCCCATGAAAATATTTGAACCCCCTCGGTTATAACTGCAAGATAAATAGCTGTTTTAATGTCCCATTGTGCAGTATCTTTAATGAAACCTATTTTGAACCTAAACCTCCAAAAGGTTTCGGATTATTTATTCCTTAATTTATTTATCTACTTTTTTTTTCTTTAGATATTTTTCTTCAAGAACTTAATTTTTAAATTATTCTGTTTCTTTTGTTACAGATCCAAATTAGAGGAAATTTCAACCCTCATCAAAACATGCGATGAATTTAAAACTTGGTTTATGGACATGGCAAGAAATAATTTTTTTTTATTGGATGTCGGCGCCTCTCTGCCTCCTTGAAGATCGACTTATACTCAAAGGTAGGATTTCTTTATTATTTTTTTAAGACCTAAAATTTGTGTTGGCTTCTTACATTGACCAGCTGCTTTTATTGACGAAATAAATGGTTAATGCCTCGTTTTATAATTGATCATGCAGCTCAGATCCCGATCCGGTTACCGGGCTACTGAAAGGATATAATTTAATAAGGCCAAAAATGACAGTACCGATTTCGATTTACTTAACGAGAATCTTTTATTTAATTTAATACAATAAAATAAATAGTTTAAAATTTTTTTACAACGTGAATAATTAAATGTTCGTGTTCCATTAAGATTTAAATTTTCGTCAAGTTACTTCTTAATAATTCATATTTTCATATCGTCGAAAAAGAAAAATTCCGCTAAAAAAAATTTTAAAAGCGATATGACATATGACAAACAAAACAATGTTCAACAACAAAAAAATCAACAAAACAAAAAAATAAGCTTTTCATTCCAAAAAAAAAAATCAATAAATAAGCTTTTCATTCAATTATTGAAAATCGTTGAAATATTTTAAACATTAGGGTAATTCGAAAATTAATTTTTTTGGAATTCCCAAATTCTTACATCGGGAAACGTTTTTTATAGGTAGAGTATCAACCCCGAATTTTTTCAGATTTACTCAACGGCATCTTGAGATGTCGAATTGCCTTTAAAATTTTCAAAATATCAAAAATGATTTTATTTTATTTTTATTTTTATTTTTTTTGTTTATTAATTTTTTTTTTTTTTTTTTTTTTTTTTGGCATTAATAATACAGTTGATTCCCATCGGAAATTTTGCGTAGATTACGAAGTATGAGGGCGAAAATTAGTTTCAGTTTGCTGTTTTCAAGCAAAAGCCAATACAAGGTTTTCAGTGGTTTTAAAACCGGACTGGGACTCGAAAACAGTGCACCAAAACTAATTTCGGACTTCAAACTCGTAATGTACTCAAAATTTCCGAAAGGAATCGACGGTCTCTTTACACCAAAAAAGAAAATTATTTTTAACTCTTATGTGTCTTTTTTGAAAATTTCAAAGCCAAATTTGCCACTTCAAGGTTCCGACCAAAAAATTAGAAGAAATTCAGGTTTGATACTCCGCTTATAAAGAAAGTTTTCCCAATGTAGGAGTTTGATAATCCCAAAATAGTTGATTTTCGAACTACCCTATTTAAACAACTAATCCAAATTTAAATTCATGCAAATTTCTAACGGCATGAATGCCCCTTTATGTGGCAAAATTTCGAACAATGCAGTTTTAACAACTTTTTTCTCCGGAATCGTTTATCACATTTTTTGCACACAAAAAATCTTGGATCTGAATTTTTTTTCATTTTTCCGCGCTGTTTCGTTTTTAATAATTTTGGAAAATTGCATTCGCTGCATGCAGTTAGTGCTAATGTTTTTGCTTGCACCAGTTTCTGTTTCGTGTTCTGTATTTCTGTAACGAAGTGAGGACCCTTTTCCTTTCCGATTTTATTATAGTCAGAATAAGATTTTGATGAAATCTTTAACATTTTTTCCATCTCGGTTGTTATGTAATCGTAAGACTTGTCCACAAAGTACTTTTCCAGAGGTGAAAAATTATTGTTAACCTCTAGATAATTAACGGATAATTGTTGTCCACCCCCTGCTCCTCCGTCTCCGCCGTCATCTTTCTTCTGGTTGTTATTCTTCTTCTTGTTATAATCCAGGTCTGGAATATCGTCGTAATGTTCGTCTCCAAGATTAGCGTAATGATTTCTCATATTACCACTTTGCTTATTGGATTTTCCACATATCGGGCAATAACTTTCGTCCGTTGTAATTACATCGTCTTCGACATGGCTCTTGAAGTCTCTTATGGAGTTGAAAGTTAATGAACAATGACGAAAACATTGGATACGAAATTTTTTATTACCTTCGTGAATTTGTTCTCTGTGGAAATAGAGGTGTTCTTCGCTGTCATAAAAAGTTTGACATAATTGACAGCAAAATTCATAATGATTTTTTTGATGAATTTTTAGTTTGTCTTGGCCACTTGCTTGGTGGCCGCACGCACATTGTTTCTTCCTGACCCTTGGCGATTATCCTTATCTATGTAATTCGGGTTGGAGAAATCTGCGGGCGTGATATCTTCAGCTGCTTGTTGACTAACTGGATGTCCTTCGATCACAGGGGCACTTACTGCCGAAGGAGTTTTAAAAACTGAACCCTCGCATCCGGTTTCTTTGCTTTTATTTGCTAAATATTCGGGTCTAAGGGAGGAAAGCTGGAGTTGATGATCGATTCCCGCTGCAGGGTTCGGCTGCACATTTGGTGCATTCCCTGAAAAAGTTTTGTTTTACATGTTACATATCTGTTTTTGGAGAAAACGTGAAAAAGTGTAAAAAGTAACCCCCTGTTACGGTTATCAAAATAAATGATAAACGAATAATCTAATTTGTTAGGTTCTCCATCTCCAAGTCAAATATTAGGTTTGAAACGAATTGACATAATTTAACCTACCTTGGTCTAGAGATTGTGATGATAGCTGCCTAGGTGGCAATGAATGTGTAAATGAACTTGACGACCAACTAGGAGACGATGGTAAAGAGCTTCCCGATGGGCGACCCTGGGGCGGTAATATTTGTTCACGCGAAGTCAATGTGAGAGATGGTCTTCCTAAGTATTGACGGAGTGAAGAAGGCTTTGCCATCTTTGCAGATGGAGGCGACATTCCAGACTGAAACGATGATGGATGCTGAGTTGGTGGTGAAAGTTGAGTCGATGAGAGGGCGCTATTTGCGGGTGTGTTTAGTTCTGCAGCTCTTGCATCGTTTGGATGTTCTGTGGTCATATGGGTCAGTAAATCTTCATAAGCGCGCTTGCATCCTGTGCAATAACCAGTTGACAATGATCGCGTATTTGCTGCATTTCCTGAAAAATAAATAAATAAATCAATTCAGTAGAACGTAAAGCAAATTTATCGGATAAAATGAAATGGAATTTTGGGAATAAAATGCATGCATGCTCTGCAGCATTTAACTGCTAATGACAATATTCACAGAAATATACATTACTAGGTAGTTGCAAGCAATTAATTTGTGAAAAAAAAATTGTAATACTTATAAAAAATCGTTTTTTTCCCCTTTCCCGATACATTAACTGATCAGATTAGAGATCGACTAATAACTTAACATTTTAAGTCCTGCAAACGGAATATTGATCATATGTAACCTACCTTGGTTCAAAGATGGTCCAGAGTGAGGCGGTCGAGGATAAGAAGGTGTTGATCGTGGTAGAAGCGGAGTCAATGATGCAGACGGATACGGAGGTGGAGGTCCTGGCGGATGTTGAGTCAATGATCCAGACCGATACGGAGGTGCAGATCCTGGTAGAAGCGGAGTAAATGATTCAGACGGATACGGAGGTGGAGGTCCTGGCGGATGTTGAGTCAATGATCCAGACGGATACGGAGGTGCAGATCCTGGTAGAAGCGGAGTAAATGATTCAGACGGATACGGAGGTGGAGGTCCTGGTGGAAGCGTAGTAGGAGGTCCTGGTGGATGCAAAGTCGATGTTTCAGATGGTGTCATTGAAAGCCGATGTGGTAATTGCTGAGTTGATGATCCAGACGGATGTTGAGAACCTAATAATGTGTTAGGCCATGGTCCGAACTCTGTTGATGGTCCAAATCCGGTTGATGGTATAAACGCATCCCCTGAGTTAGGACTCTGGAAGTTATCTGCCTGTCCTTGGTACTTTATTTTCGAATCTTTGGAAGAAAATAACCAATAGAATTTAAACGCAAATAAAGGTACCAAAAATAATATTGACAACTGGATACGTTACTAGGTGGCAAAGACTTGTTTTGTACAAAAATTTAAATATTGACTAACGAAAACATTGTTTTTTTCCTTAGAAATTAAAGTCGACTAACAACTAAATGTGTTAGGTGCCCAAATCGAATCCATTGTTGCAATTTCACTTACCTTTGTGGAAAGATGTTAAAGATGGTTTTGCAGATGGAGACATTGTAGGTGGTGGTGTGGACGGACTCAATAAACCGGGTGAGCTACTCGCAGGTGATAATCCCCCAATTCTTAAGTCAGAATTGGAAATCAGTGGTAAAGGAGGGACTAATCCAGATTGAGAGGACGGGGAAGGCTGTCGATGATCCAGCGGAGTCAGTGATCTAGACGGAGATTGAGAAGGTACTGATATCTCAGGCACCTCGACTACGTTAGGACGGGGGAAGTTATTGGCGCGTCCTTGGTGCTCAGTGTTTGGATCTTCGGAGTAGGTTGCTCCTACACCAGCACTATCTCGAAAATCGGAACCTAAAATAATATTTAGAAGTTATAAAACTGATCCAAATAATATTTTAATCGTCTTTCCCCTTTCCCAAAATAACGTTTTATGGTTTCCGAAAAAATCCGAGAGCTTCTAGGAGGATTCGATTCTGGGTGGAACCGGTAGCCTGTAAATTCAATGATTTGTATGGTTTTGCAAAAAAATCTTTAAAGCATCGAAAATTGCTCCATTTGCTTCATAAAATATTACAGCCTATGCAAGATGTGGGAAAAATATACAAGGTGTGATCCATTATACCTCCAATGTAAAGCCTAAGCATCCGTTTTTTTTTTAATTTAAAACTTTTTTCAATTCATTTTTTTTTTAGACAGCTAGTCTTTTGAGGAAAAGTAGACTTCTGAAAATATTTTCCTGTTCTATTTGATTTTTTCTTGTATACACATATTGAACAAATTCATAGTTGTATTCGAATATTAGATTACTTCGCTTTAATTTTCATGAAGTTTGCCTAATTCTGTTAGGAAATCTATTGGCACATACTGTACGTACCTTGAATGGCAGACATAAAATCCGATCCAGGTTGATCTTGTAATATCTGCGGATCCGCTCTGATAGTATTAAACCCTGGTAAAGGCTTGCCAGATTGCAGAGGTTGAGTGGATGGGACAAATCGTGGAGGCTGTGAGTCGTCTTGTCCACCATCTGGTTCATCGTCTACTCCTTCTGTGCCGGTATTGTCGATCTCCGAATCCTCCTGACTCTCCAAATCATCTGAAGTTTGATTACCGATATCTGGAGTTCCCGGTGGAAAAAAAAATGAGTGCAATTAAATAAAAAATAATGATAAGTCACTCACTTAGGTGCAGTTTCATTTGACATTAACGGCCAGAAAATTGTTGACTTTTTTTCTGTTGAATAAAATCCTACTAGGAAATTTATATTTCCAAGAAAAAAGGATTTCTAAAACATTTTCCTATTCTGTTCTGATTTTATAGCTGTTCAAGCTTTACAAGTTTATACAGCTGCATTCGATTATTAGTCGATTACTTCTCTTGAAAGATTACTTTCCTTTTCATGTGGGTTTTGGTACATACCTTGATTAGTAGGTGAAGAATCCGATTCGTGTTGCATGTGCTCAAGAACCACTTTCAAACTACCGATCTCTAGTAACGGTTTGCCATGATGCACAGATGGAGTGGATGAAACAAGCTGACGATTTAATTGTGGAGGCTGTGACTCCGCTTGTTGTTCATCAGATTCAGATTCTCCTCCTTCTGTGGCGCTGTTGTCAATCTCCGAATCCTCTTGACCCCCTAAATTGTCTGGACTTCGATTACTCATGTCTTGGAGTATTGAGGAAAAAAAAAGGATTAGAATAAAATTTTAAATTATGATAATAAGTCATCCACGTGTCAGCGTCCTTTGTCTTTTTATTGGGTGCTTGCAATTCTTAAATCGACTTTGAAAATATGTAAACTTTTTACCCAATTTCCTGGTCTTAATGTACTACATCAAAGTAAATTCAAAAAACGAGTAAATATCTTGTAAGTTTTTTCAAGTAAAATTTCACTTTTTTTTTTTTTTTTTTTTTTTTTTTTGTAAATGGGAAGTTTCATGTACAAGATTTCCTGACAAGTAAGTAAAAAAAAGACGTCCAAAATTGGTTTCATGAGCTTGTTTCACTAATATGTTTCATGAGAAAAGTTTGCCTGAATTTTTTTAGTTTTTTCACTTGACGGGAAAGCATGCCTCGTCGAGCTTTTAGATCGAAAAAATCCCGTAAGAACCATTTAATTGTAAAAAAAAAAACCTTGTTTTCTACCGAAAATGAGTAGATTTCGAATCTGAAAACAGTTTTTTTGTATCTGATTCGGTTTATGAGATAGAAGCCAAAAAGCAATGAAGGCTGTGAACTTAGTGCGTTTTGTCTCTTTTCTCGATTTTTTCGTCTTATTTCGGCCTCTTGCTCAAAAACCGGACAAAATACAAAAAGACTATTTTCAGATTCGATTTCACAAAATTTTCAATAGAAAACAAAGTTTAAAAAAAAAAAAATGATCAACTTTTTGGTTCTTATGGGATTTTTCCGAACCAAAAGCTCGATGAGACAAGCTTTCCCCTCGAGTAAAAAATTTGAAAAATTCAGGGAAATTGATCTCTTACAAATAAAAAAAAGTTAGGGGTGGCACCTGCGAAAATCCAAACTTATCAAAATAAGAACCACACTAAACTGACTGAAAATTAAAATTTATTAGCCAAATTGGATTTAATTACTGACCGAAATCAAATTTTTAACTGGTTTTGCAAATTAAAACATCAATTTCAATCTTTTTTTAACTTGGAAAATTGGGTTAAAAAAAACTTGGCAAAGTGGTAACAAAAAAAAAAAAACTTCAAACTATTAAAAAAAAAAACTTAGCAATTAAGTAAGCGGTGGCCAAATTAAAAAATAAAAATTAAAACCTACCGATCAAATTACTAATTACTAAGAATTACTGGCTTAAATAAAAATAAACTAAAATGCAGTTGAATCAAATTTACCTCGTTGGTCAAAAAAAAAAAAAAAGAAGTAAGATTTCCTTAGGGTTGTCGAGTGTTGTTTTAAAATATTTTTTCAAACGATTAAAAAACAAGAAACTTTAATTTACATAAAAAACAATTTAAAAAAATAACTGCGACAGAAACTTTAGGCGTTTGCAACTGACGCGACTGTCAACGCAGAATGAGCTTTGTGCACGCTTTGCAGGCGAACTGAGAAATGAAAATTGTTTAGGCATGCAAAACTTGTAGATTCATGCATACGTTCTGTCCAATTCTTGCGAATTTTATGGTCTATTCTTGGAACACTGTTAGCAAGCTATTCGTTTTCAATTTAAAACAAGAATCATTAAGATTTGATCTCTGATCGTTTCGAATGGAAAAGGAATTTTTTTAAATTGATTTTATTATGGTCGATTTGTTTGGATCTTCCTGTGTCTTTTTCTATGGCCAATTAAATGCCAAAAAATAGCAGAAAAAAAAATTCATTCAACCCGTATTTAGCTTATGGATAAATATCTCTTTGAAAAGCTTCATGCCAAAACAGCAGATTGTTCTTGAAAGTTTTTTTGTAGTACTTTCAGTAAGTTAAACTTCGATTTTAATACGATTCAAAATTATTGCTTTCAATTTATTACATTCGGAACTAATGTCATATATATGATGTACAGTTTTTAGGTTTGCACAAGGACTATATTAGTAGCATTAATTTTGGATTGAATTTGAAAATGCACATAGGACTATAATGCACTTGCTAAAGAACCCCGCAAAAAAATAATAGGAATTAGGCTATCGGATAAAATTCCAGTTGTTTTTGTTATTCTTTTGTTTTTTTTTAAAATGTATATTTCATCCTACAGCCGAATTCCTATTATTTTGCACGGGGCTCTTTCAAATGAGCCTTTAATTGCATTCCGTAAATAGAAGCAGGGGGAAATTAGGCAAAAGGACTGAGGATGCTGTCTCAAATCCCGGGACTTCGGGAGATTTTCCAGTGATATTTAGGTCCCGGAAATTGCTGAATTTTTAATTTGAAAATTTAAGTTTTTTGACGTAGGATTTGATCTTGGGGATCGGTCCTGGAAAATCTGTCTGTCCGGGTGAGTGTCGCACTGTTCGCACCAAAAATTAAAATTTAATCATTTTAATAATAAAATTTTAAATAATATTTTGACTATTTTCGTTTAATTTTTGGCCTTTTTTAATAGTAAAATTGGGCGACATGAACAAAAGCAAGAACTTTAAAAATTTCTTATAAATTTTCAAGAAACTTAAAGAATTAATTTTACAAGAAACTTAAAATTGCTAAAGCAAGAACTTGAAAATTTCTTAAAATTATTTTCCTGTTTTTTTTTTTAAAGACAAGTTTTTGATGTTAGCTTTAAACCACTCCTTTTCTGGATACAGATTCTCTGATTATTAGAAGAGTTTAAATATTTATCCAATTTCAAATTTTGGAGATATAATCGGGGATTGCAATCTCTCAGGACGAAGAAAAGAAATCAAAAACAAAAAGAATTCCCCCCCCCCCCGATTTTTGTATTTTTTTCTATCAAAAAAGAGATAAAATAAATCATTTGGTCTAAAGTTTATTTAAAATATATTTAAACAAATGTTTAGGTACTTTTTTTTAAAAAAAACAAAGTAGTAGAAATGTCCTAGCTAACAAGAAATAAATACTAATTACGCATTTGAAGAATAAAAAGAGAGGAAATTAATTTATTTTTCCGCTCTTGTAGATGCGATTTTTGAACCGTTTGAAATTCAGAAACTTTTTCTCCAAAAATTCTTCTTGGTTTTTTGAAAAATTTAACTTCAGTTTCTATTATTTTGCGTCTCATCAAAATTTGTATGGAAACATGAAGAAATAAAATGCAAATGCTGCAAATTAAGTTTGAACAGTAGAAACCAAAGATTTTCAAGAAACGTCATCAGGACTTGAAGAGATAAGTTTCCGGTCTCGTTCAAATGGCCAAACCGAAAAAAAGATGACTTTAAATGTGGCTTTTGCAATAATTTTTTTCTACAAAAGAGCAAAAATAATAATATTTCCTTCTTCTAATTATGTACTTCGCCTAGTGCATAAAAATTAATTGCAGCAGTTAAAAAATAAAACACATTATTTGGAAACTAATACGGTGTAATTCGTCCTAAGTTTGATCAATCTTTTCAAAAATCCGAGGGGTGATTCTTGTCCATGTGATAATTTACTGCTTTCTTGTTAGCACATACAGTTTTGCATATGGCACATTTAAAATGTGCTTGGTGAACTATCCTTAAATGTTTTTCCAAGTCGAAATCTTGATGGCATATCGGACAGGAGGAGAGCGGATTTTTGTGGACGTCCATTCGAGCTTCCTTTTTGCAAAAACCGCACTTAAAGTCCTCTTTTTCTCGATTTATTACTTCTTGATTTTCACAAGTTTCTGTTAACCTCCTACGAAATTTGCAGCAACATGAGATGCATTTTAATGGAGTCTTTTTTCTTTCGCGAGTCGATGGGTCGAAGTCGTTGGTTTCACTTTGGCTTTCATTTATTCGTAGTTCCGCAAGTGACAGAAACCCTTCGCTTTTGCTTCGTCTTATGCCTGTTGTTCTGGATTTACAAGGTGTGATCCCGTCGTTTGGGCCCTGGATTACTGGGAAATAAATAAGTTAATGATCAGATAACGGTTCTTCGTTTTTTTTAGGGGAAAGAGGTGAGAGTCTGAATTTTTTTTTCTTCCTACCTATGTCTGTTTCTTCTTTATACATCAACTTGATATAGAAATATTCCTTTTTGTCTTTGGCGTGGATTTCTCGGTGGTTTTTCAGTTCTTTGTTGAGTTGGAGCATGTTTGATGAGTACCAAGCAAATTCACAACCTGCCATTAGGCACACCAAACAACCTAGCTTTTGATGTTCTTTTGAGAAACTTTTAGCTTCGAGAACGTTGGTCCCTTTTTTAAAAAGTTCCAACAGCGGCGTGATATCTGCGTCTGTTGAAAAGAAAGTATGAAAAATAAAATTGAAAGTTTACAATGTTAAATGGAATTCCCTGATTTAGAGTCAGCAATCCCAGGATCCACAATTCCTGAATTTTCCGATTTATTTTAATCCCGAAAATGCCGGATCACAACGACTGAAATGTAGGAGTTCCTGGTCAAAATTTGACAAAATTATGAAGAAATCCGAGAAGAAAAGAAAATTTATTTAATTTTATTTATTTATTTATTTTTATTTATTTATTTATTTTTTTTTTTTTTTGGTAAAACCAAAAAGTTATTAAAAAGTAGATGATGACTCTTATATTTAAAAAAACATTTTTTGTAGAAAAAGAATGATGAAATCGAATATTTTGATCAAATCCTGGGATCCTGTGTTTGAGAATTTGATAATCTATAATTCCCGGGATTTAAAAAATGTTCCGGGATTGCAGTCCCTCTCTACCCCCTGATATTCAGGGATGTAACCAAATGCATCCTGCAAGACTAATTTTTTTTTTACCTGCATCGGATTCCGGCCCTTGAGTTTCGGCATGCATTATCACTACTGGAAATCCTTTTATTTTTCCTTTCTTCGACTCTTCATCCTTAATGTTCTGGTGATCCCGGGATAAATGATTGTAATATTCGTTTGAAGTCTTCAATCCATTAGCAGATCGGTTTTGGGCACAACCTTCCAAAAGGCAATAATGCCATCCAAATAAAAATTGATGTTTCTCTTGCCATATCGGATCACTTTTCGAATTAATCACCTCCTGAGTCCTCCTTTTTGCGACCGGTTTAATATTTCGTGCGAACGTCCTCAGTTTGGACGATAATTCTGGCAATTAAAAAAAAAAAAAAAAAATTAGAAGACGATTTTTATTTCCGAACATGTATCGAGATGCTCATAATAAATTTAGTACTAGTTTTCATTTTTGAAATGAAAAATTCACCTAAATCTTGGCTTTCTATTTCATCCATTTTTTTATATCTGGTTAACAAATAAAATGAACGGGTATTGAAGTGTTAATAGGGAAAAAAACACTTAACTCATAGAACAATAAAACGAAAGAAAAAAATAAATGAAGTGTAAGAAATTAATGTGGGTTATTAAAATGTACTGACGATACTGAGGAAAAAGCGGATAGGTTAACCTTTTGTTGTCAGAAGCCTATTTTTACTTTGAAGCGTTAGGGGCGTAAATGCTGTTTGGTCTTTTTCGGCAATATTTTAATACAGTATGATCCACAGAGGCAGTTAGTAAAGCTAAAGATATAATTGACCACCTATGTTTAGCTTATGAAAAAAAATTTTTGTAATGGGATTTTACAAAAATCGCTAAAAACTAATAGCTGAAGTATAAAATTCAGTAAAATCAAGATAACAAGTCTCAGAATGTATATTGATATCAAGATTTATAGCTTATAAAATTATTTTGTCATATCCCGCTACTGAAAATTCGATTTTATATTAGCTCCATAAGCTAAGTTTGGGAGGAAGAAATCCGTCATACGATAAACATGTCAGCTCACAATTTTTGGCCATAGCACAATAATTGTAATTTATTTATTTACTTTATTATCAAAAATATAATTTTAATGCCATTCATTAATATTTAAATTAAGTAATAATACTCCATAAGCTAAACATAGGATTTACATTTTCGCCAAAAATTTATAATTTAATTTTTTTAATTGTATTTTTTTTTTTTTCGTATTTTCTTCGGTTTCCTGTAATTTTCCTATTTTTTTTATTAATTCACAATTTACGGGGAAAAAAAAATTGAAATTGTAGGTATCCGACGAACTCCTTTGGTGTACCCTGGAATTTTTAGGGCAGTTTCAACTTGTCTGTTTTGTAAATGCAACCGGAAAATAATTTCAAAAAAAATTTGTAGTCTAAAGCCTTAGATTTTGTTTTTTAAGTTGTTATATACTTGAAACCAGTTAAAACTTGTATTAAAAATTCCAGGGTACACCAAAGGACTTCGTCAGGGTATCTAAAATTTCGATTTCTTCCGCGTAAACCGAGCATTAAACAGATCAGCTATTCCTTCCTGTGTTAACAGAAGTCTACTGTTAATGATCTATTTCTTTGCTGCTTTCCCTCCGTTTTTGCAAAAGTTAAAGTTTTATATTACCGTACCAAGGGGTTACTTTTTCACTTTATTTTGTTATTACTTGTATAATACTAAGGAGATTTTCAATCTGTGTTCACAAACATGAAGGGGGATCTTTCAGCTTTAAAAAGATACCCTTTTGTAATGGTTATACTTCTTCTAAATCAATCTATGACTCAATTTTCCGAACGCCCTCGACGATCTGAAAGTGGGATAACTTTGGACATTTTTGCTTCTGCATCTGTAACTCCGTAATTAAATCAATGAATGGCGAAAAAATATTCTCAAAACATATTACCGTTAATAAATAAACAATTTTTATTCCGTTCAAAAATTTTAAGAAGAGGAAATGATCCAGAAAAATAAATTCTTTGAAACCAAAGTAAAATGCGTTTGGATGAATAGAATGGCTGAAAAACAAGGCATTTATGGAGTGTTTTACAAACATTTTGTTTTGTTAATTCATGTTTTTCTGCTCTCAGGAAAATCCCTTTGGAAAGAAAGTTTTTGGGTAGTTAAAGGATGATATAGGGCAAGTGCCGAACATGTTTGAACCTGCACAGTAAAAAATTTTGTGTACTTTTAACATACTCGGTCTACATACTCTGTATGTTATCCCATTTTATGTAATTATTTTACACATTGTTTTGTCAATGTTAATAAGTATCAATGTGTCAAAAAAATAACAAATATAATATGTTAATTTGACACATTGGCGGTGTTAGGGCTATTTCTGGTTCCACGATAAAAAAAAAAATAAAAAGATTTTGCGGAAAAAAAAGAAAACAAATAAAAAAAATAGTAGTGGCAAATTTAAATAAATCGTGATTTAAGTCATTGAAAGGATTAATTTTTCGAACAGATTAGCATCCTTCTGTTTTGTTGTGCAAGGATTCCGGATTCAGGATTGGATTCAGGCTCGGAATTCGCTTCTTTAAAAAATTATACAATAAATTGCTGGGTTCTTGTTCTTGTTTGGTTTGGTTTGGTTTTGAAATGCTTGATGTATAAGCCTGAAAAAAACAGTTCACAAATACGGGAAAAATTTTCTTAAGAAAACGCCTAGATTAAAAATTTATGAATAGATAAATACGATAGTATGCAAATAATAACACATAAATTTTAGTAACTTTTTAACACATTTTCATTTTGTCAGAATTACAAATAAAAGTATGTGGACCATATTCTACACAGAAAGTGAGTTAAAAGTACACAAAATTTTTTACTGTGTGAATACGGCTTTTAGATACCGTTGGAGAAACCTTAGTATTCCGAACTTTGGTCTTTTTTCCCGTCTCGCATCATTTTTAAAATCGAATATTTTCATAATAAAGCCAATTTACCGGGCCATTTTACTAAATAATATTCAAGAAGCTTCACTTTATGAAATGCAATCCTTATTTGGGCTTTTCGTTGTTCTATTTTCAAGAATTTAAGGGAAAATCAAAGTGTCCGAAGTTACCTGGTCGAGTACAAAGTAACCCCCTGATACGGTACCCATTTTTTAAAAGAAAATCGGTAAAAAGAATAAACTATTTATTTTATTCATTTTAATGCATCAATTAAATTTTTTTTATTATATTCATAAACAATTAAAAACACGGCTTTTATGTACATTTTTTTTTAGGATGAAGATTGCATTTGGCAAAATAACATTTGAACGACAAAAGATTTTTTTTCTCCTTTGCTCCGGTAAATTCGAATTTAAAACCAATCCAAAAAATTTAACTTCAGGCATTGTCTTCTTCCTTATCTTTTTACCTTTGGTTTTCTTTTTAATATCTCCTTAAATTTTTAATCCAGATGTATTGTAGGAAAATATAGGTCTTTAAGACCCTTCAGACCAAGTTTAATCAACAAAAACAAGAAATTTTGGAATAGCAGCGTTAAGACTAAATTGAACCCAGTCAGCAAAGAAACTATAAAATATTTGTCAACGTTTTTAAAATGTTTGCGGCCTCAATTTCTTTATTAGTTTTTGTTTCAATAAATATTTACATAATATTCTTAAAATATTAAAAAATATTTTAGAAATGTTTTATAAATATTAGGCAATATTTTTGTGCTGACTGGGAAACACTTTTGGATTTCTGTGCAATGTCTACAAAAAACATTTTAATTTTCTGAACTAGATTAATATCAATTTTTCTTCTAAAGTCTTTACCTGCTACTAAAATACATTACATACAATATAAAAATATAATCAGTATTTAAGGCTAACATCGAAATAGGATATTCTGGGTGGGAATTGATATTTTAATCATTAACGATCTTAATCACCTTGAATAAAACTTTTTAGGAGAGCCAAACACACGTTACTATTTATTACAAATTTGACTCGTGTCACTCTTTAAGTCTTCTTTATTTTTTTTTATATTTTGGACACAAAATTTTTAATTCGATCTAAATTTTTACGTAACATTAAAACACACATATTTAAACCGAAGTTCTATTAAACTTTTTTTGTAATAAAAATATTTATTTTACAGATTAATAAGATAAAACCCGATTTCGCATTTCGATAAGTGGAACGAGAAAATGAAACGTTTTTTTTTCTTCGCTGTTGTGAATTAAATTTTTAACCAACTTGAATCCAAAAAAGTAGGAAGCTTGTTGCACTCTGCTTTTTGAAAAATCGAACTCTTTTCTTTATTTTGCTTCATCGAAATTTGCATCGAAGGCGAGGAAAAACGATATCTATTATTTTTTTCAAAATGCATCGATACAAATATTGATGAACAATTGGAGCTAAGAATTTTCAAAAAAACAATAACGTTATAATGGATTGGCTTTCGGATTTCGGTCGATCGGTTACAAATTTTTAGCGAAAAAAATGCCGTTTTAATTTTTTATCCTTTTTTGTCGAAATGCTAGTGATAAATTTAAAAATCTATGATAATGATATGTACATCATTGAGGACATAAAGAACAATACTATCCTAAAATTTAGAAGCATGAAATTCTTGTAGACATTAACCTCGTTAGGTTTTTGCCTTCTTTTTAGCCGCGTGTTCAGCTGTAGCAACATGTTCAGCTAAGTCCTTACCAGTATCAGTAAGGTACCCTTTACGGCATGGATAACAATCGAAATACGTTCTTAGATTTATATTGTGAACCTCCTTTAAATGCTCTTGTATATTGAAATTTTGTTTGCATACTGCACAATAGCAAGGGTTTCCGTTACGCTTCATGGCTAGTTCTGCGTCCTCTATGTCTTCGTTTAGTTTCTCCCTTTGTTCTACTGCGCAGAAATGACAGTTAAAGTCCTCTTCTCCCCAAGTTATTTCGCCAGGATGACCTCCACAGTTATGCGTTTGCCATATACGAATTTCGCATTCGCATTTGCATTTAAATGGCGTCCCTTCTTCTTTGACCAACGTTAAATCGGCTTCCTCGATTTTAATTACGACTTCGTCTGTTTCCACATCTTCCACCTTTTGGATTTCTGAAAAATAAGCCAAAAAAATAAACATTTTTTTTTGGGGGGGGGGGGGTGGTAGGGCTTTTATTTTATTTTCTTACTTATATCTGTTATTTCTTTATATATCACATGTATATTGAAAATTTCCCCTATATCCTCTCTTCGAACTTTAGTGTGAAGTTCCCGAATGTGATTTTTCACCTCTTCGTCGGTGTTACTCTCGTTTCTCATGAATTTATCCAAGGCACAGTCTTTTAGTAAGCACACGAAACCGGTCGTTACGGGCATGTTTTTCGGGTCTTCTCCATCAGTTGGTTGACTTGTTTCGCCGTACCATTTTTTTAAAAGTTTTAACAATGGCTTTGTAAGCTGAGGATCATCTGTGTAGGAAAAAAACGAACGATCAAATTGTAGGGATTGCGATCTCTGTGCATGGTACATAAATCATCCTCAGATCCTTTTGTTACCTGCAAATTGTGGTAATCCAGCTTCGTTGTGGATTATTATTATTTGAGTTTCCTTCACACTTGGAGATGAACTATGGATTGTTTTCATATGAGCGGAATGGTTCGATTTTATCCTGAATGAAGGAGGCGCATTCCCACATTTGTCCACAAGGCAATAGTACCATCCATATTTCGTTAGGTTATCTTTTTCGTTTTCAGAGCGGACCGTAATCTTTGCCGTCTCCCTGACAACCGGAATAACTTTTCGTAGGAATTTCTTCAGGTCCAACAGAAATCCTGGCAAGTGAAAGAAGAAAAAAAATTTCGGTTCAGACCCTTAGACGAAGGGGCTTCAAATACAAAATTTTTCATGGAAAATAAGAAAATTATGAACTTTATTATTTTTTGTGGTAAAAAAAAAAAAAAAAAAAAATTACGGGGGGTTCAAACTTATCCACGGACACTTTTTGCCCCTGGCTGGCTACGGGCTCGTTTGATTTCTATATTACTTCCACTAGAAAAAAAATATTTTCTTTGAATTTTGAAAGAAACGTTTTTTCACATTCCTCGTACGAAAAAGAGATGCAGAAATTACATAAAAATGATGTGCAATTTTTCAAAAATTAGATCTATATAAAAAATGCATAAATTATGTAATAAAGACCCACGGTAAAAAAATTTTATGTTAACAGCCTAAAAAAGGGCTACACATTCCGTATGTAACACTTTTTATGTTAAAAGTTGAATGTAAACATTTTTATGTTGACAAATGACGATTGCTTATTGGTTGATCAACAATTAGATTGATGCGACATAATCGTTTTGTGTAAAATTTACATAGAAAGTGTATGTAGCCCCCCTTTTTTTTTACTAGTGAATAAATAGTTACTTTAACATACAATTTTTTACCGTGCCTTAATCTTTTTTTAACGAAAAATTTTCTTTCTCATCCTCGCAGTATAATTATGCATTATGCATAAATAACTATGCATACACGGTAAAAAATTTTATGGTAAAAACCTAAAAAAAGGGCTACACATTCCATATGTACTGTAACACTTTTTAATGTTAAAATTTGAATGTAAAAATTTTTATGTTGACAAATGACAATTGCTTATTGGTCGATCAACAATCAGATTGATACAACACTATCGTTTTATGTGAAATTTACATAGAAAATATATGTAGCCTCTTTTTTTTACTAGTGAATTATGTTATAAAATTTTTTACCGTGTAAAATTGGGAAAGAAAGATGAATAAGCATAAGTAATACATGCAATGCAAATCCTCGTAGTTTAGGAATTTTAAAAAGTAATCCCAAGAAAAATATAAGTGCGTTATAAAATTATATAACTCTATAACGTTTTGGCCGATTATAAAATTTTATAACTATATAAATTCTTATAATTAAAATTTTTAACTGAGCAATATAATTATTAATTTCATGCTTGCATTGCACTGTATTAAGCATATGGGGACGTTATAGGCTCTTTTTTAAACATTTTTCTTAAGAAAAAAAATAAAATATTTTTCGAATAGAACCCGAACCTTGTGGTCGACTTACCAGCCGCCTTTATCCACTACATCACTTTTCAACTGATTTTTAAAAGCGGCAATATAATTCTTAATTTGCCAATTATTTTGACTTATTATTTCCAGATTTTTCCGAATTTTTGCTTTATTTCTCGTACTTTTAATTTGACAAAAGCTCAAAAATAAAGAAAAACAGAAATAGAAAAATTCGAGAAGCGTAGAAGAAAATTAAAAAACTTTGAAAAAAACTGAAAATAATTTTTGTTGTAAAATTTTATAACGAATTATAAATAGATGTATTTTTTGGACGGGTTATCAAATTTTATAACGAAGTTTAAGTTTTTAAAATTTTATAACACACTTCTTGGATATGCAAAAAGTTTTCCTATTTTCATATCAATATTTTTATGCTTCAAAAAATATGCATTTTGTAAAAACTTTCGTATATAAATTAAACTAAAATAATATTTTTTTTTGCGTAAATGTTTTGCATTTATTTTATAAAAACGATACATATTTTTGTGCATCTCTTCTTCATACGGGTAGGTAGTAACTAAATTTGAGCGAATATCATATAAATTTTTCCTACAATCTTTACTTACTTTTCTCGTTTAATTCCTGCGAGTCTTCTGCCATTTTTGCGAATAAAATAAACACGTATAACAACTAATTAAAATATAATTTTTAAAAAACTAATCGAAGACTCCAAAAAAAAGTGAAAAATGTTATTTAGTTACACAGTCATAAAGTGTACTGAGGAAAAAGCATGCATGTTAAGTCAACGGAGGGACTGAATAACGAATCCTGTTCAATTCTGCTCCTCTACTTGATTGAGCAAAGACATGTCATGATTCTATTTCTGAACTTGTTTGTCTCAATACTCGACTCGCCGATGCTCAGAAATTTGAAAAAAATCTTTGGTTCCTTAATGAATATCTTTTGTTATTAAAAATGTTTTTTCTGCTTTTTCTCTGTTTCCTGTAATTTTTTTAAGGCCGCAATTTTTCATGATGAAACATGTTGCGGCAACATGTTACCAATATGTTGTTCAACATGTTGCGTCTTAGAAGCACTTAACCACTTTTCCAGATTTTCTTGTTTTTTTAATTTGACAAAGGCTCAAAAATAAAGAAAAACAGAAGTAGCAAAATTAGAGAAGTGTTGGAAGAAAATAAAAAAACTTTTTAAAAAAACTGAAAATAATTTTTGTTATAAAATCTTATAACGAATTATAAATAGATGTCTACGGGTTATAAAATTTTGTAACGAAGTTTAAGTTTTTAACAACTCAATTTTGTGACACTTTTTCTTAAGTTTATCCAAAAATTGCCCAAAATTGATAATGTAAAATGATAAACGAAACTATTGCAAAATACGATGAAAAACTTTTGATTCATAGGAGTTGCTTTATTTGTAAGAAAAAAAAAAGTAAAACAGGGCATTCAATTGAAATATATTCATGGAACATAAAAAAACACATTTAAGTCTGAGTTTCAAAGCACTGATTTTTTATGATAAAAATTGTCTTTTTCGAGCTTTCACAAAACATTTTTTTTTTTTTTTTTTTTTTTTTTTTTTTTTTGCTTTGGTGAACATTCAAAGCAAAGAATTATAATTTTAGACATTTGTCCAAATAAGACAATCAAAAATTTAAATTTTTTTCTTCTTTTTGGGGGGATTTTATGCAATAGTAGGCGTTTTTTTTCTATTCTAAAAAAGATATCAAGCTCCGTTTCAATTTTCCTTTTTAATTTAACAAATGCAATTTTCACCGACTGCTACAATGCATACAATAAAGTGTTTTATTATCCAGTATTCGGTTAAAAATATTTTTAAAAAAAACTGCTGACAAAAGCGATCGTTATGTGAGATTTAAATTGGTAAATTAATAATTGTTAATTAGTTTATACATAACATGATATTGTACTGCATATAACACAAAAACACAAATAAACAGAAATTCAATTAGCGTTTTCTTTGCAATTAAAATCTCATTTTATTTTACGAACTAAATTAGACAGAACTCGATCCTGCATTTTCATGAAAGAAACTACAAAATTAAAATTTGTTTTTCCGTTATTGTGAAATTCAATTTTTAATCCGCTTGAAATCCAAAAATGTAGAAAGCTTGTTGCACACGTTAGTCTCTGCTTTTCGAAAAATCTAACCCTTTTTCTTTATTTTGCTTCACCGAAATTTGCATCAAAAGATGAAAAACGATTTTTTTTTTCAAAATGCATCGATACAAATAATGATGAACAATTAGAGCTAAGAATTTTCAAAAAAAAAAGCGTTATCAAGCAAGACGTAATGGAATAGCTTTCAGATTTCGGTCGAGCGGTTACAAATTTCTTAGAGCTAAAAAAAACGAAAAAATAGCATTTCAATTTTGTATTCTTTCGGGCGAAATGCGATGTTTTAACTGATAAATTAAAATTTATGATAATATGTACTTCATTAAGAACATAAAAAACAAAAACTATCCTATAATTACCCAAGCATAAAATTTATTTACGAATTTCTGCTTCTATAACGACTGATTCTTGTGATTGTTGTGATTCTTGTGATCGTTGTGATTCTTGTGATTGTTGTGATTCTTTTGATTTTTGTGATCCTTGTGATTCTTGCGATTCTTTTGATTTTTGTGATTCTTTTGATTCTTGTGACAGTTTTAATTCTTGTGAATCTTTGTTTTCTTTCGTGTTTTCGTAACGTGTTAAGTTCGAGGCGTGTAAAGCCGAGAAGAGATGATTTTCTGCTCTTGTAATGTAATGTTCTGTGAGAGGATCATCATCAAAAGTTATACCGCAATAATGACAACGGTAATAAAAACCGAATGTCATTTTGTGTTCGTGTAATATGTGTGTTGATAAATTGTAATCTTTTTCGCATATTGGACAACTGGTCGGATCCGCGTTGGAGACTTTTGATGCTACTAATTTCTTTAACCTTTTTTCCTTTTCATCTTGTTCGGATTTTCCGCATGAATAACACAAAAAGTCTTCTTTTCTGCATTTTTTATCGGAGTGAGGAGAGCATTCTTTTGTTAGACATAAAATAAATTTGCAATGGCATTTCACGCATTCCAGTGACATCCTCCTTCCATCAAAAGGGATGTCATCTATCTCCATTTCTGCAATACAAATTTTAAAAAAAAAATTCAGATTCTTTTTTTATTTTTGGCTAATTTGAATTTTTTTTTTCCTCCTACCTGAATTTGCTACCCGAGCTTATACTTCTATGTTAAACTCCACCACTTCAGCACCAACGTCGCCCTTATTCACCAATTCTTCGTGAGGATGCTTGAGATGCTTTGTCACTGCACTTGAAAAGTCATATACGTTGCATTCATTTACTAGGCACACAAAATAATGCGGTACGCGTCTGTTTTCCTCCTGTGATCCTTCTGCTTACAACTGATCGTTAACTGGGACATAAAACATTCATGTCAAATCAAGAAATCGTTAGAAATGAATCCTAATTCGTTTTGCTCGTCGACCTAACTAAACTAACAAACGCGACCATTTTGACTCTTAACATGTTTAGTTTCAAAACACAATAAGTACGTCTCTTTAGCTAAACGTTACGGCGTGAATATGGTTCCTTCATAGGTAACCTGTTGGAATCTTTCCCAGTTTTTTTTTTATATATATATTTGTACCCGTAGAAATTTATGGAAAAGATCTTAAAAAAGCAAGACTGCGAACCATTTTTGTTGCGCCTATGATTAGTGCACTGAACCGAACTGGATTTCCCATAAGCTAAACATAGGTACCGGAACAGGCAATCTTTGCCGGAATTTGCTCTTTTTTTAAAGAAATAAATGAATAGTTCTCTTATTAAATGATTTTAATCACACGGTAAAAAAATTTTATGTTAACTTGCTAAAAAAGGGCTACACATTTTTTATGTTAGAAAAAAGAGAATGTTATTGTTCACAAGACATTCTTTTGTTTTTAGTGTTTTGTTCGAGGCTACAGGCAAATTATGTTACTTTTAACATAAAATTTTTTACCGTGTGGTTCCTAAATTTTATAATTTTTAAAAATGTTTTCGCAGTAAAAAAAAATAAAACGCCGTTGTTTATTTTTTGTAGTTAGGGATGCATTCAAGACTTTTTCAAGATTTCGCTCAAATTTTGTTTTTTTATCTCTTTTATGTAAAGGATTCGGAATTTCAAAAAAAAAATTTTTTTCTTGTCTTGAGTCTTGACTGTCAAGACTTTCGAGATTCTCGTCTTGCAAGGAGTCTCAATTTATAAATTCGAATAATGAGCTATTCTCGTAGACCACTTGCATGATTTAAACCCGATTTTAAAATAAAAAAGGCAACCAAATCTAATCTTGAAGAAATCTTGAATGCATCACTATTTGTAGTTGAAATACTGTAGTTCCCAATTTCACCGCTAAAGCTCTATACTAGTCTATACACTTCATGATTTAAATCTTTTAACGCTATGAACTATTATTTATATTTCCAGGGATTCCAGGGACTATCCTTACGATCAACATCACTCTGATTGGATGTCGTGATGTGCATCAAATGTCGTGATGTGCTATCAAGGGTAAAAGAGATTCGAACTGGGAAACAGAAGTGCCGGTAAGTAGTGGAAATCATACTATTTTTTAATCAGTCAAGTTGTGAGAAAATTTCTCGGTTCCATTTTACCCCGATATTTTTTTCTTACCGGGCAGTCATAGGTACAGCATTTAGTAGGCTAGATATGGAAGTCTGCCCGTGACAGCGGCCGGTTGTATTGTATTTTAAAAGTTTCTTAATTTATAGAAAACTTAGCAAATTTTGCTTTTAGCAATTTTTCCCTCTAGGGTTTCGTAAACCAATTTCCCTATCCAAGCAGTGCTTTTTGAAAGAAATTTTTTTTATAAGTTGAATCGTTTCAGACGTTCTTCAAAGACAAATCTAGTGTAAATCTTTACAAATGGGAAGTAGAAAATTTGAGCTGGAGGCGAATTCTAAAGGGAAAAAAAGAAACTTTTTTATGGGCAAAAGATTGCTTTAGGTTTTTTTTTAAAGAGAATTTCTGAAAGATCGTGATAAAATCGTTTTAATAAAAAATAACTGTCTCAAGCATTTTGGTATAGCAAAAATACATATAACACTAATGCACTTTGAGCATATATAATCTTCGAAACAAAATTAACACATTTACAAACGTATATAAATCTTAATTTTCTATTAAAAATTATGCAGCACCACTTTTAATGTCTTTGAACGGAAGCCTTGAAGGGTCAAGTATTTATGTTTGTTTTATTTTTTCTTCCGGAACAAGCATTGTCTATGCTTGTATTGCAATTTAATTTTTAAACGCTGTCAGTTCCACAAAATGCATTGCTTGTTCCGCAACAAACAATGAATTTAAAATTGTCAGTTCCGGAACAGCCGATCAACAAAAAATTGTCTTTTCCGGGACAGGCAATTTACTTATTAAACGTTGTTTGTTCCGGAACAAGCAGTGAATTAATACGCGTCAGTTCTTGAACAGACAATGTTTGTTCCGGAGCAATAAAAAAAAAAACATAGACATTTGATCCTTCGAGGTTCCGTACGTTTGTCTTTTAAAAAAAAACAAAGATATATTTGGTTTATCTTTTGATTTTGTATTAATGAAACACATTAAAAATACATTAAAAACACATTTTAAGGCCAAGCCACAGAACATAAAAATTGGATTTGCCAAAATAATATCTAAGAAATTAAAATTTTTCTTCCTCCCTCTCCTCAAGTTAAGTTTCAAACAAATCAAAATCAAAAAATTTGCCATCGCAAACTTTCGCAAACTCATCAAAAGGGTCGAAACTTCAAAAATCGACTTTCGAAAGAAAATAAATAAAAAAATTTTCAAACGCGAAATTGAGGCATTCTTGAATTTGAAGCAGGATTTTGAATTTTTCTTATTGATTTGGCGAATACAATTTTTATCGGGGGGTCAAAGGCTAAGGTACGTACAATAAAAAAACTTCAGTGACTTACAATTAGAACGACAGACGTAATAACAATTGATATAAAATATACTACTTTTAACTTCCATAAAAATTTTCTAAGAGCAGAATTGCAAGACAACATTTTATTAAAAACAAATTTCGGTCATTCGTTTATATCATTTCCGTTTTTCAGTGCTGAATTTTAAATTCATCTGAACACGTACATGATCAGAACAGCAATTAACACAATCAGCAAAATATATTAATATTTGTAAATTATCTTATTAAATATTTTTCAATAGTTTAAAAATATTATGTAAATATTAATAATTACTCAAGCAAGAAATGATAAAAGTATTTAAAAAATATTTCATAGATGTTAATATTTTTTTGCTGACCGGGATACTAATACGGAAGTAATCCATCTTTCTTTAAAAATAATAATAAAACCTTATTTTTCAACATAAGAAGCAAACATAGCGCAAAGCAATCGACAAAAGAAAACGAGAATCTTTTTTTTTTTTCGCTCTAGAGGAAATAGGTAAAGCCATTTGAAATAGAAAAACGTATTTCCGAAAATTGTTTTCCGCTTTTTGAAAATTTTAATTCCGGTTTCTTTTTGTGTGTCATCAAAATTTGCGATGTAACCGATTTTTTGTAAGAATAAATCCTTATACAAATGATGATAAACAATCGAAACTTTAAATTTTCAAAAAATATGTAAGGAAAACACATCGGAAAATGGTTTTAGACTTAAATGGCTATCTATTTTTTATCGTCATCATTCAAGAGCGAAAAAATAACATTAATTTCTGTTTTTTTTTTGGGGGGGGGGGGAATATAATTTTTTTTAGCGCTAAATTAACTTTGCGATTACGAGTACTTTGTTAAGGACATATAAAAACATAAAATTTAAGCAACTTTTCAAGTAACAAGAAACATTTAAAAATTTAAGAAAAACTATTAAAAACATAAAGGACGTGTGGGAATTTCGATTGTGTTAGTCGTAATACGCCAAATTTAAAGCTTGTTCAAATACTTAGTTTCCCTTGTTTAAAAATTATTCCTCGAATGGGAAACATGCTGGGACTTTTTGCCCGAACTAATCCGATGAACCTTATGTAAATGTCCGTCATAGTCCAAATCTGTCTTGCATATCGGACAAAATCGCGGATATCCATTGCACTTCATTGCATCCATTTTGTTTTCTAATTCTTTTACCGTTATAGTTTTTCTGGAAATCCCGCATATTTGGCACATAAATGCACATGAGTCGTACTCCTTTTCGTCATGTTCTGGACAGTTGCTTATTCTCCATACATTAAACTCGGACTCGCATTCTGCGCAAGTATTTTTGTCTGGTATCTCCTTTTCGACTGAAGGACCTTCCTGGATTTCTGAAAAATGAGTAAAAAAAAAAAAAATTTATAGGCTTTTTTTTTTTGGAAAAAGGGGGAGGAAGGGTGAAATTGAATTATTTTCTCCTACCTTCAACACTATTTTCATCTTCACTTGTCTCTTCAGATAATTCCGTCCCATCTGTTCGACCTTCATGGATTTCTGAAGAAGAGTCTAAAAAAAAAAAAAAAAAAAAAACGGATTTTTTTTATTTTATTATTTTTTTTTTCGTTGCAAAAGGGGTCGGTAGGGAAATGAAAAAATTCTCCTACCTATTTTTGTTATTTCTTTATACGCTAAGCGTATACTGAAAATTTGCCCCTGATCTTGAAAATGATGTTCGTCAATGTGATTTTGCACTTCTTCGCGGAAGTTGGACCCGTCCGAGGGTTTGCCAAAGACGCAGTTTTCCAGTAGGCATACGAAACCTGCTTTTACGTGAATTTCGTTTGAAGCCGCTTGACTTTCGAGTTCGTGGGCTTGTTGAGTTTTTTCCTCCGTCCATTTTTTTAAAAGCTTTATCAGTGGCGTTATCGTGGCGAGCGGCATCTCTTCATCTGTTAAAAAATATGCAAATAAAATTTTTAAAATTAATCTTAGGATCCCGGACCTAATTTAATCCTGCAACTTAGATCCGAGCTGGACTGTCTTCAGTTACAACTTGACCTTGATAACACTGTTGACTGGTCTTTTGACCATAAGCTAGGTCTCAATTCCTCCAAATGCAAGGTAATGAGTTTCTACAGGACCAAACAATGCATCACATTCGAGTATTCAATGGCTGACCACTCTCTAGAGCGCGTCACATCGTATCGGGACCTCGGAGTTCGCTTCGACCAAAACTTGTCCTTTCGTGAGCATATCATTGAAACGGTGAAAAAAGCGTACCGTTCTCTTGGGTTTCTCAAACGCAACTCGAGGTACATCTCTTACGAAACCTGCTTACACTTGTTTAATTCCTTAATTCGATCCCAGCTGGAATATGCCTCGATTGTTTGGTCTCCACACAGCAAGTGCTCTGCGAAATCCATTGAATCCCTTCAGCACAAATTTCTCCGTTTCCTATACTTCAAAAAGCATTCCACCCCTGCTCCCATTGATTGCCGTACAACTGCACTATCTCAAGAATTCCATGTTAATCGTCCAGCCGAGCGCAGAGTTATCTCCCAAATCCTATTCCTAGTCAGACTAATCAAGGGATATATCAATGACGGCACGCTCCTCCAACTAGTACCTTTCGGTGTCCCGCTCATGCGCACCCGGAACAGTAATAATTCCTCCGTGTTCCCAATCCCTCATACCCGTACGTGGCGCCATCGTAATTCACCGTTTCTCTCCTTATTGAGGGCCTACAACTCCATAAGCAAACTCCATCCTGACCTTGACTTCACCACCTCCGTCAATAAGTTAAAGCGCCAATTATCGGATCTTGTCTCTGTCACTCAGGAACCAGTTCCCTCGGTATTACTTTCAGTATTACTGTAAAAACGTTTTTATGTTTCTTTTATATTTTCTCATCAACGTTACCCAATTCTTTAATTTTTAGTAACTTTTGTTAATTTTTTTTTTTTTTTTTTTTCCTTTTTTTTTAAAACTGCCATGTTTGTAAAGCATTGTTTATCAAGAATGTTAAATTTAAAATAAATAAATAAATAAATAATAACTTCCGGGATGAGAAAATCCCGCAGATATAAAATATTTTTAGGAGTTATTTTGTCCGAAATTTGACGACATTTACAAAAAAAGAAATCTAGGGCCTCTATAATATGATTTTTTTTCGTTACCTGTATCGGATTCCGATGTTCCAGTTTTGTTATGTATTATCATTATTTGGGTCTCATTTGATTCTTGCAAAACCATCTTCCTCTTTTTACGGTGGTGTTTTCCAAAATGTTGAAAATGATCCCATTCGGTCCTTATCAAATGAGCAGATCTCCTTGTTGCGCAATTTCCCATTAGGCAAAAATACCATCCTAATCTCGGTAATTCCTTTTTTGCGGAAGGACTCTGCTCCTCTGCGCTCTCTTTTGCTATCGGAATAACATTTTGTACGAATCTCTCCAAATCCGACATTATATTATCTGGAAATTTAAAGGAAATTAGTACTTTTTACTTGAAAATCCGGTTGTTTTTTGAACGATAAGCACCAATTATGGTAACTAGGGTATCTGCAGATACCATGCATCATGATGCATGGTTACTAGGGTGGCTCATTTTGAAGGTCAATTTTTTAATTTTCGCTCCTGGGCAAAGTATCATTCATTTATGTGTAAAATGAAGCCTGGATTTTTTTAGGTCGAAAAAAGTTTTTTTGACCTAGGCGCAGGGGTTTGAAGTTTTTAGGGCCGAAATAGTGCTTAATTTGGACGAATTTCAAAAATTCGCATCTTTTAATAAGCCAAAAATAAGGAAAAATGGGGTTAACATAGGGTAAAAAATGTTTGGCATCGAAATTACATTTGGGGCATTATTTCTACATATTTTGGGCACATTTTGGCTATTTTCGAATTTTCGAAATTTTCTGCCCTTAACCAGTTGCAGCCATCCCCCTTTTTTCTACTATAACCCTGCCTGGGCGGCCAACGGGTCAATATTTTCGAACCGAATATTTTTTTTAGGAAGCTTAATACGTACCTAATATACCCTATGAAGGACAATTTTTTATATTAAAAGAGGTTAATTGGGCGAGTTTTTGAAATTAGTCTCCAAATTAAGCACCATTTCGGCCCTAAAACCTTCAAAACCCTGGGCCTAAGCCAAAAAATTTTTTTTCGACCTGAAAAAAATTCCGGCTTCTTTTTACATATAAATGAATGATTTTTTGCCCAGGGAGCAAAAATTAAAAAATTTACCTTCAAAATGAACCACCCTAATGGTTACCGGTCAGGGTAAAGAGAGCTTTTTTGCATAAACAACTTTCAAAAAATATTTTTTTTCACTTTTACCAGATTTTGCATTCCAGCAAATATCACCTAGTATATCCTTACAGTGTTTACCTGAACAGGAATCGTTGGTTTCCATTTCCTTCCTTTGTTTTCAGTTAAAATATACACGTTTAACAGTTACTTAAATACATTATAAACAAAACACTTAACACATATAAAAATAAAACAAAACCAAAAATAAAAACAAAATGAGTGTCGTCAGCGAAGCTAAAAACGTCCATGTTTTGAACAGTTTTAAGACGTACTGAGGAAAACGCGTGGAGACATGCTTAACGGAACGACTAAGAAAATGACTTATTTTAGTTTTACTGAGTTAAACGTAGGATTTTATGTTTGAGGCATGTCTAATCATGGAGATATGAAGTTTTACTTCGTCTTCGCTAGCTAATTGTACTTCGCATACGAAACATTCGTAACCTTGGGATGATTCAATTATCTTGTGAATATCTTTCAAATGCTGTCTATAGTCCAAAATTTCCTCGCAAATTGGGCATATTTTCGGATTTCCGGATGTATCGTGGCAACTCTAAGGCTTTTTATTTCGTCTTGCAATAGAAGAAGTAAGGATCTTTCGCATAAATGACATCGAAAACCGTCTTCGCTTATCTTCGAATTGCCATCGGTGATATAATTCTTTGTTCGTTGAATGATGTATTCGCAGCCACATTTAACGCACATTAATGACATCTCTTTCTCTCCTGGAAAAAGAAATGGTAAAAAGTGATACCGTATTATTTTTGAGTTAAGTTAAGAGTTTTTTTTTTTCTCTTACCTATATCTGTTAATTCGCGGTATCTGAAGTGAATGTTAAAAATTTCATGAGGTTCTTCGTCATCACGAGATTTTTCTGAGTGCCCGGAGGTTGATTCTTCAAATTCTGAATCAGTATCAGAGTCAAGTAGGCACACGAAAACTTGACTTGGGTGCCGTTTGAAACCGTCCGGTTCTTCATGTGATTCAGCATTCCATAAGGAATTTAATGCAAGACGTACCACCGGGTTCATAATTTCGTCTTTTGCCGGCTCCTCTTTATTTTCTTCTGGTGGCGGTGACTCCGGATCTAAAATTGTCTCCATTTTTCCTTTTTTTTCCGGTGGTTCCAAAGGCTTATCTGTTTAGAAAATATATAAATATCTTAAAATTTCATTAAAATTTTCATGAAGTAAAAAAAAAAAAAAAAAACTGTAATACGGGAGCGCCAACTTCAGCATTACCGGTTCCGAATATCTTGTAAAATACCGGTATCGGAAACCCGGCATGTGCTTGGTTTTCGTTACCTGTATCGGATTTTGATGTTTCAGTTTTCTTGTATATTATCTTTATATTAATTTGTTTGGTTTCTGCTTGTACCATCGTCTCCGTAGTCCAGCCGTGATCCTTCATGTGCTCCAAAATGGCGGCTTTTGTCATTAATAAAGTAGCGGATCTCTTTTTTCCGCAGTGTCCTACAAGGCAATAGTTCCATCCGTTATCCTCTTGTTCCAATTTTTCCAAAAGTGGCAAATTGTCTTTTTTATTTTTTTCAATCGGTATAATCTCCTGTATGAACGCCTTCAGACGGAATCTTTCTGGAAATTTGAAAACGTGAAGAAAAATGAAATATAAGTGTGTAATACTAAGGAGTACTGCATGTTACGGTGGATCGAAAACAACGAATTTTTGAATTAAATTTGCCACAACGCGGAAAAGTTGCATTTCAACCTCCATATTAGGTCTATTTTTTTTTCAAATTTTTTGGAGGCCGATTTCTGCTGCCAGAGGCCTTAAGTTTTTCATAGTCTCCTAAGGCCCGACAGAGTGCGAAAGAGCTCATTTTTCATCGGAAATCCGTTCATTTAAAAAATAAAGTCAGTTTTACGGTAAATGGAGCCATTTTTTATGACTAAAATTTAAATGGGCAGTATTTATTTGTATATTTTGGCGGTATTTTATTTGCATTCGCAGTATTTATTTATTTTACAAGGGCAGTATTCCGGGCGGTAAAGTTTTGGCAGTACAAAATTTTTTGTGGTAGTCTTTTATTGGTTTAGTCAGTATAATAATAAAGATGAGCAGTTAAGGTTATTTGATAAAATATGATTGATTTAAAATCATCAGTTATTAATCTTTAAAAATAACAGAGAAAAATAGAATATTTCGTGCCCAAAAAAAGAAAAAAAATATATTTTACCGCCTAAAAATCTTGAACAACTTCTAAAGAATTCAGGGCATGTTGTAGAGTATGTGCATTTGCTGATGAACCGAGATCTAAATGCATTGATTTATTTTTTTTGTTTTTGATTATTTTTGTAAATTTATATGTTTGTTTACTTATTTTTATTTAACTGTTGTACATTGCCAAGCAATAATACTGTCCATATATATATATTTATACTGACCGAAATGCTTTCGTGTACCTGAAAAACTTCATTTTTTTACTGCCCAGATACTACCCAAAAATTTTAAAAATACTGCACTTGAAATCCTGCTGAAATCTTTAAAAAATACTGCCCCGTTAAATACCAGCCCTTATCAAAGAGCAGCGACTGTAAGTCAATAGCTGCCATTCTAAATCTTAAAGGACATAGCAAAAATTTTACCCAAAACATTTTCTTTACCTGTAATTGGTTTTTTTAGCTTTGCTGCACACATTTTTCTGCTTTCTTCGCGAGTAAAATAAATACTTAGGCAAAACAGTTACCGTAATTAAATAATAATAATCGAACAAAAGAAGAACATGTAACTCGTAATATGCTAAAAACGAAACAAAAACGCTAAAAACGAAACAAAAACGCTAAAAAAGAACGAATTGCAACATGTTCATATGTTAAACAGTCATAAGCTATACTGAGAAGGTGCACATCAGTAAAAATCAAAGGAATGACTAAAATATTCTGCACCGTAAACTACCAATAATGCTTTGATCTTTGTTCATAACTTGTTAGTTTCAAAACTCGACATGATAGTTTAGGTCTACAATGTTAAATGTTTATTGTCTAAAGGAATAATGGTTCGTTTTCCTAGTAGATAACCAGTTGCAATTTTTTTTAATGTTTTCTTGAATTTATTTCGTGTTTGGAAGACGAAACCATTTATAGTGGTTCTGAGCAAGTCTTACGGGTGGCCATGCAGGGAAGGGGAGAGGGGAGGATTCCAGAATTCTTTCGTAAGCACTTCATTTTTTTTTTTTTTTTGAGGTTTTAATTTAACGAATTGTGAAGTCAAATATTTAATAATTGTGACAAGAATTTGAGCCAAGTTGTAATTAGTTAAGGGGGTCTGCTATGGCGAGCAAAATATTACACCCTCTGTCCGAAAAATAATAAGTGTGCTTCTAACTTTTAACTCCCGTTTCGCAGGCTTTTGATTTTTGCCGGAACTGATGTAGGGTGTTTCGAAAATCAACTTTTTCGGAATTTCGAAACTCCTACACCGGGAAAAGTTTCTTTATACGTAGAGTATCAACCCTGAATTTTTTCAGATTTTTTGAACGGCTTTTTGAGATGTCAAATCGGCCTTGAAATTTTCAAAAAATGATTTTTGCCCTAAAAGGGCCCTAAAAGGGCCAAAAATGATTTTTCATTATACATACGACGAAAGTACAACTTACCACACTAGTTTAGCAACAAGAAAGTTTCATTTTTCATCTCAATATTAAAATAAAAAATCATGAGTTTTTTACCAACTATTTCCTGTACTTTTACTTACTTCTTCCGCTTTCACCTCCTTCCGGTTTCCGGTCGATCGATTTCGAAAGATTTCTGAACGGATTCTTCAATTTTTGAATTAAAGGCCATTTTATTTTAACCGTTTTCAACCGTTTTAACCGTTTTATAAAGAAACAGTATTTATAATAAATAAATAAATAAATAAATATAAAGCCAACAAAACATAACACGAGATAGAACAGACGACATGACAACTGCCAGTGTGTATGAAATCAATGCTACCAAATACCAACATAAAAATGACCCACATTTTTTTTTAGGAATGTATGTGTACGTTTCGTCGTATATAATGAAAAATTTCTTACAATACTAGGGCGGAAGCGTGACTTTTTCTGCCAAACTCGTCCGATTGCTCCGCTCGCCTGCGGCTCGCGGAGCAATGTTTCGGACTCGTTTGGCAAAAACGTCACTTTCCGCCCTAGAATAGTAATAAACTATTTTTTTTTTTCTTTTTGCATAAAAGACCATCGATTCCTGTCGGAAATTTCGCGTAGATTACGAATTTGAAGTCGAAAATTAGTTTTGGTGTATAATTTTTGAGCTACAGGCTGGGTTTAAAAGCTCTGAAAACCTGGTTATGGCATTTTGCCTGTGGCTAAAAACGGTGCATCAGAACTAATTTTCTACTCTAAATTCGTAATCTACGCGAAATTTGCGACAGGAATTGATGATCTTTTATGCAAAAAATTTTGGCCCTTTTACGGGCTTTTTGAAAATTTCAAGGCCGATTTGACACCTCAGGATGCCGTTCAAAAAATCTGAAAAAATTCAGGGTTGATACTTTACCTATAAAGAAACTTTTCATAATATAGGAGTTTCGAAATTCCAAAAAAGTTGATTTTTGAACCACCGTAATGATGGTATTACCTAACCCACCCACAAGAACACTTTTTCACATTATCCTTACATCCTCCTTAGGGTGGGGGGGGGGGAAGATCTCCCTTAGAACTAAAATTTAATTCAGCGTTCGACGGAAAGCTAAATTACACAGCAGATTGTTTTTCATGTTAAACCTCTTCCTTTTAATAAATAAAACCATTGTCAGTTTTTTATTTTTTAAAGAATTTAACGATGTGAATTATTATTTATTTCCAGAAACGATTTCCATGATCAGCATCACGTTGTTTGGACGTCGTAGTGCACTTCTAGAATACAACATTTGCATCAAGAGGAAGAGATGTTGATCCGGACAACAAAAGCAACTAAAAGCCATGTAAGTTCTTAGTATTATTTTCTAAGGAAAGGAGGAGGGTCCATAAGGCCGATTTTCGGGCTCCCCGATAAATTGTTTGTCAGTACGAGTCAGTAAATGAAACCGATTCTAAAAATATCTGCATATTAAAGTAGTCGTTTTCCCAAAGCCTCATTTTGCGGGGTCTTGCGGGACATGGCCAAACTTCGACTTTTTAAAAAATAAAAAGTTATAATCGAGTATATTTTGAGTATATTTTTTATATGATTTGATTATAATTTTAAGTATAATTTTTTGCCAAAAACGCTTCTTACGCATTGCCTATAGCGTGCAGCAAGGTGCTACTTAAGCAAAATGACTACTGTACCAATATGGTTATTTTAGGTAAATTTGGTGAGCGAAGTCAATTATCAATATTTTTCGGTGGAGCCGAAAAAAGCCCCTTATGGACCCTCCTCCTTTCTCAGTTTGGAACGTTACATTTCCTTTTAATGAAAGAAAGAAATTCACGCGCCTTCAGAATTTTTTAAATGTTGGCTTTCAAGTGAGCATCAAAAAGGGCCTCTGATGTTTGATTAATTTTTGCACGTCGCCTTTTGTAGGTTTTCCTTTTGCCAGGGATCCGAAGTTCGGAAATCTTCGCCGATGCCGATGCTAGCATGCCATCGGTTGGCTTCCAGGTCAGAATACTATATCGATGCCGGCTGATGATATAGCTGATGCCGGCGTTGGAATCGGCATCGGCATCGGCATCGGCATCGGCATCAGCATAAGTGGCCGGAACCGAAATTGGAATCGGGAAATAAATAAATAATATGGAATCGACACCGGCACCGGCATCGGCACTGAATTCGGACCCCTGCTTGATTGGTGCAATTGCTAAATGGTGTTCCCTTGCTTGTTTTAACTTGTTATCCTGAAAATAAGAAACATCAAGTAGATGGAAATACTTGCAACAGCTGAACGGAAGATTTTTTTTTTATTAACAAAAAAAATAGATGCAATTTTTTATGCAACAAATAGTTAAGAATACCTGTGTCTGTTTATTTGTATTTGGTTGAGAACATTAAAAAAACTAATTTAGCACAACAGCAATTCAATACAAGGTACTCAAATTAAAATTTTCACTCTGCAACGATTAAAAGTAGCTGTGATTTCCCCAAAATTTTTATGGGATATTATCTTTTATAGTTTTGGTTTTATCGTCACTAAAGTTTTTTTGATTGCTCTCATTTTGCAAAATGAGAAGTAATTGCATAGTGCATTTAAAAGAAGAAAATAAATTACAAATTTTTTTTCCGCTCTTGCGAAAGTAAATTTTAAACCATTTGATAACCGAAAGTTTGTTTCCAAAAACTTGCTTCCTCGTTTTTTATAATTTTTAACTCAAGTTTCTGTATCGTGTCTCATCAAAATTTGTATTCAAACATTGAAAAATACGCCTGAAAAAAATTTTAAAATAAAGCGCTACAAATTATGATGAACATTAGAAACCGGAAATTTTTAAAAAACTCTGAAGGCAAAATGGAATCATGATTCAGATTTCGCTCTAATGGCTATTCATTTTTTATCGCTAAAGAGCGGAAAAATTTTTTTTCTCATTTTGACAAAATGCTGTTTTTAAGTTATACTAAATTAAATGTGCTATGTACTTCGTTGAGGACATAAAAAACAAAATATTTACAACAATTAGAAACATAAAACATAATGCTGCGTACTGAAATTTTTTCGGAAATTCTGTCAGTTCACGGTTTCGCAAACCGAGGCTATGTGACGATCATACTCATCCTTATCAAAAATTTTTTTTCGACATAAGCAACATTCAAAATATTGACGCACTTGCACTTGGTGAACCTTATTTAAATGGTTTTCCACGTTGAAATCTTTCTTGCATATCGGGCAATAGCGCAGATTTCCGTTGTACAGAATTCTGGCTTCCAGCTCTTGTATAAATTCAATCTTGTTAACTTTTTCTGCAGGGCACATAAAATTATCCGGTGCCCATTTTTGTCCCTTGTGATTCGAACAAATAGATGTTTGCCTTATGCGACATTTACAGCCGCACGCGATGCATTTTAATGACATCTTTTCTCCTTGAAGTTCCTCGCCTTCATCTGGTTTCTCAGTTTCAACTGAACCCGTCTCGATGACGTCTCCTTGATCTTCCTGGGTGACTTCTTCGAGCTTCCTCTTTAAACTTATATTTTTTGCTTTTTCAAACATAAAGCGAATGTTGAAAATTTTCCCTTTTTCTTTGGGATGGAATTTCTTTATGTGTTTTTTCACGTCTGCACGAGGGTCGGATTCGCTTGAGTACAGATGGAATGAGCAATCTTTTATTAGGCACGCGTAACCTACTATTAGCTGCGGTTCGTTTGAAACCCCTGGACTTTCCTGATCGGCGGTTTGTTGTCTTTTCCATTCGTTGGTCCATTTTTTTAACACCTTTACCAGTGGAGTGATGTCTACATCTGTGAGGAAGAATACAAATATGTTAAGTTGATTTGCATGACACAGATTTGAGGATCAAGAGACCAGTACGAAAAATAGATGCTTAAATAATGCATATATACCATGTATAAATTATACAAAAAAATGAACACACATTTAAAAAAACGCATAAATTATTAATAAAGAGTTTACAATTTTTTCTTCTACCTCCATGCATAAATTATGCAAAAATAAGTATGCATAAAATGGAAAAACAACTTGAAGAAGCATAATATTTGCAAATTTTCCTGGTTTATGTCTTTAAAAAAATTGTGTGCATAAATTATGCAAAAATTATGCATATCCAGATTTTCTCATGCTTAAATAAACTTAACATCAGTTTTAGGAAAAAAATTTTAGAAAAATAATTTTAGGAAAAAAATTGTAGAAAAATAATTTTAGGAAAAAAATTTAGAAAAAAAAAATTGTAGGAAAAAAATTTTAAGAAAATAATTGTAGGAAAAAAATTTTAGAAAAATAATTTTAGGAAAAAAATTTTAGAAAAATAATTTTAGGAAAAAAATTTTAGAAAAATAATTTTAGGAAAAAAATTTTAGAAAAATAATTTTAGGAAAAAAATTTTAGAAAAATAATTTTAAGAAAAAAAATTTTCATAAGAAAATAAAGAAATATTCTTAAGAAAAATGTTTGTAGGAATTATTTTTTTTAATCGATTTCGTAGAAAGAAGGAGATTCCATGTGTTCGATGGCGACTGGATTTGTGTATATATATATATATATATTTTTTTTTTTTGAATCTCTGTCACGCGGAAAAAAAATCCTAACAAAACGAAAAAACGGAACCGTCAATACATGATGTTGTGGATCTTCTTAAAATAAAGTTAAAAATCCTCAAATCATAAAACATTTAATACAGTAGAAAGGCGGTTGCAAGGTGGGAAGAATGTATGTACTTAAAGGTCTTCTTATGATTCAATGTTGTTGTTTGAAAAAAGCTGTTTGCGACTCGTCTTATCGTTTTGGCCTGCATTCATATTCACGTTGTTTGAGCTCTTAAGTACAATAATAAAATTAACTTTATGGGTGAGCGTTTTTGTTGTGAGTAAAGAGGAACATGGCTTTAGTTATATTGTTTTTTTTTTTTTTTTTTTCTTTTTTTTTTTCTCATGCTGCGGAAATGAAAAATGATATAACGGTACCGGTAGCCATTTCTTAAAAGTATTGAGGTATTTACAATTAAATTTATCATTGGTGCAAACTAAAAAAAAATTATAGGATCGCCAAACTTCAATCAGTTAAAAAATATTGTTTGTAAATACAAATATGTCGATGTTTTTAGTTAAAAATGATAGAAAATCAGGTAATAAGAATTGTATGACCTTAGCTTTCATTTGAGTGAGATAAAATAGTATGTGTTTATTAATTTTAAATCATTTAAGAATTTTGAAATCGCCAAATTTAAATTTTCGTATAGGCCTAGAATTTTTTTTTTTTCTTCGAAGGAAAAAAGGTTATTCTTAACAAAAGTAGATAAAAAAAAAAATATCTACTGTTTATAAAGAACTAAATCTTTATAAATTAATTTTTTTGCGTGAAGGTGAGCTATATTACTGTTTACTGCATTTAATGAACAAATAGCGGCTTGGATTACTCAAAATTAAACATTTAGGAACGTAGTTTTAGGTATAAAAAATAATTTGTACGTTTCCGAGGGTCTAGCAAATTTTTCACTTTTAAGTGAAAATACCACTATAAAATGATTACAGTTTCTGGTATTGAGTTTTAAATAAAAGGAAGACAAATAGAAAATATGAATGCAAAAAAAAAAAAAAATTGTTTTTTAAAAGAAAATTTTCCAAAAATAAAATTCTAATGTTGACTTGGTTAGATAATTACCCTAAAGCAGAAACTAAAAAGCTAAAAATAATTTTTTAAGAATAAAAAAATCGATTTCGAATTAAAAGCCCAAGAAAGCTAAAAACAAGTTAAATAAAGTCGAACCTTCATCACTGACTATCTAATTGAACTTGTGTGTTTTTTTCTTCATTTTCATATTTTTAAAAACTGAAATCGAGATCACATTGGAAGTTCATACATTCACGAATTGTGATCTCGATTTCAGTTTTTAAAAATATGAAAATGAAGAAAAAAACACACAAGTTCAATTAGATAGTCAGTGATGAAGGTTCGACTTTATTTAACTTGTTTTTAGCTTTCTTGGGCTTTTAATTCGAAATCGATTTTTTTATTCTTAAAAAATTATTAGAGAAAGTGTTTTAGAAAAAGTGATAGGGAACCATATATTGGGGCCCAAAAATGGTTACCGGCCCTCCTTTTTTTAGCTCTACCCTTGTCTGCACCCCGACTCTACCCAAATTATCCTCTTTTTTCTCACCTGCAGGGGGGTTTGAGGATCCGGTTTCGTTATTTAATATTATTATTCGAGCTCCCTTAATTTTTTCGATCTCCTCTTCAGTCATGGTGTGGTCCTCTTTTAAATGTTCGTAAAAATCTTTTGGACCTCTTAATCCATTTGCAGATCGATTTGTTGAGCAATCTCTCACAAGGCAAAAGTGCCATCCTTGAAAAGGTACAACATCTTTGTCTGAAGGATTTATATCTCCTTCCCTGGCCTTTGCAATCGGAATTATGTTTTGCATTAAAGTCCTGACGTCCGGCATTAATTCTGTAAATTTAAAGAAAAGTAGAGATTTTTTTTAAATGTGAAGTATAAACGAATGACTTAAAATGTTTTTAAATCTGGGTTTTGTGCATCTGTGATTGGAATTTAAAATGAGTGAGGGTAATTTCAATTCCCGAAAGGCGGTCTTTAAAATTTTTTTTAACGCTCATAAAAAATCAGTCCCATTCCCAGAAACAAAAATTTAAGAATAATTTTCTCCTTTTTTTTTTCAATAGAAAATTGCTCCAGGTTTTTTTTTAGAAATTTTCTGTGATATCTGCTTTTCCTACTTATTAAATTTTAGCAAATATTTCGAATAATATCTTTACCTAAGTCGTCGTAGTGGTTTCCCATTTCGCTGATTCGTGGCAAAAGAGTAAACGCGTATAACAATCAATTAAAATATTAATAAAAAAAACACTTAACGCATAACAGATTAAAAACAAAATAAATACAAAAATCAAATGAATTGATCAATTTCGATGTGTGAAAATGTCGTGAACTGTACTGAGAAAAAAGCACGCGTGTTATAGGTCTGAACGTCAACTGAATGATTTAAAAATGAATCCTGTTCAATTCTGATTTAACTTAAACATGATGGATCTTAATTCGTAACTTGTTAGTTCCGAAACTCGACACGCACGACAGTTTAGCCCAGAAATATGAAAACGAAGTTTTCATTCTTTGCCTGAAATTTGTTTCTCAGATGCCTTTATTACACAAGACCCACCCGAGAAAAAGTGCGTTTTAAAATTTTATAACTCTATAACGTTTTGATCGATTATAAAATTTTATAACTACTTGAGTAAATTTTTATATTTAAAACTTTTAACTGAGCAACACATTAATTGTATGCTTGGATTGCACTATGTTTAGCATATGGGGACTTCAAAGGCTCTTTTATTAACATTTTTCATGAGGAAAAAAAGGAAAAAAATTACAATTTTTTGGAGTAGAACCCGAGAGTAGTAATTTAAAAGTAAAAAAGTTTTTACCGAGAGTAATAATTTAAAAGTAAAAAATTTTTTTATTAAATGCTTATTAATTATAAATTTTTTTATTTAATTTTTTTTAAATTTTTTATTAAATTTCTTTAACAATGGAGGTTCTGCAAGTGTATTCTATCCATTTGTCGCATAGTATGAGAGCATAAACAGACGTATTTGCTGGAAAATTTTTCGTGGCTTGGAATTCCAAACTGCCGTTTTGCCGTGACCAGTCGTTTGGAGCATTTTCTGGTGAATGTAATGCTTTGCCAAACTTCCTGTTTCAAAAAATCTAAAAGCACTATGATCGTTACGAAATGTGTGATAAAGGTGTAAAAAAATTTTATTCCATTTCTTTTGCTACAGGTCCAGATTAGAGGATATTTCCACTCTCTTCAAGAGATGCGATAAATTGGCAAGAAATAATTTTTTTTGGTGGATATCGGCGCCTCACAGTCTCCTTGAAGATCGACTTATACTCAAAGGTAGGATTTCTTGTTATTTTCTTTTAAACTTCAAACTTGTGTTGGCTTCGGACATTTACCAGCTGCTTTTATTTTGTTGTTTAATGTCTTTAAATTCAATCTGTCGTTTAACAAACGAAGAAAAAAAAAACATGACTTAATTGGAAAAAAGTTGATAATATGGAGTTATCATATAGACTAGGATGTTATTTTGGTAATTTTTGGAATTTAATTACCTTCCAAATCTTTGCTCTATGGGCTACTTAGACTTAAGAATCCTTAATTTTTTTAAAACTTTTTTGCTCGACGGGAAAGAGTGTCCATAACGACACTTTTTCTGTAGAAAAAAAAGTACCGCTTAACGTTAAAATGAGAGAGATAGGTACGGTACATAGCGAGCTTTGGTAAAACATGAATTTTTTTTTTACCATACTGTAAATATACGGTTCGTTTTAACCCGTCCGGTTTTAACGCGATCTCGGTTATTACGCGGAAAATAGTAAAGAACGGCAATGAAGTCCCATCAGAGAAATGTAATTTTACATTGGTTACAATGCGCTATTACAAACTCGGATATTACACGATGAAAATGTCAGAAATTAATATGAAAAATTTTCCAAAATTATTTAAAAACTTGACCCATTTATTTATTTTCGCATAAAACAATTTTGGCTCCAACAAAGTTTCAATTTGTATGGATTTTCCAAACTCCGAATCGGATTTCGGGTTTTATAAAATGCGACATCGCAGAAAGACGATATCGTGTTCTCTGAACTCCGAAATTAAAAATCGGAATTCAGCAAATTCCTAATTATAATATCGCCGAATTTAAAAACCAGAAGTATAAAATTTATTGCGTGTTTCCAAACCCCGAAATTTATGAAACCCGAAAACCAATTTGGCGATTTTTAATTTCAGGGTTCTGAAAACGCGATATCTTTTTTTTTCTGCGATGTCGCATTTTATAAAACCCGAAACTTGATTCGGGGTTTGGGAAATTCGGGGTTCCTTAAGAGGTCTCGTTTCTCGTGACGTCATGCACTCCCTCGCTTCCAGTCTTGCTTAAGATATTTAATACTTCACATGTTCCTTTCTTATGCTAAGTTCAAAAAGCACAGCGCAAACTCGGAACGATACGATCGATATCTCCATCACGAGGGGTGACGCTGAAAGAGTTCGGTTGAAGTAAACAAAGTGAATCGACCTTTTTTTTCCCTATATTCAGGGTTGTGAAACTGAATTGACATGGCTGTTTCTACTTCAAAACTTAAACAGCTTTTTAGAAGTGTGAATAAGAATAAAGAAACCCCGAAAGATGAAACAGAAACTGAACTTTCGGAGAGTAAAACAATCATCGAAGAAAAGGTAAGATATTAAAATAGAAATTTTCCTGAATTAATTTTTTTCCCCCTTAAGGTTAGACAAACTTTTTTTTTCCCTTGTTCTTTTGTTCTTAGGAGCGATGCATCAAAGAAATTTTGTCTGCGAAGTTGTATAGTGAAGACGTTGTTGATAAAATGGTAGCCCGTTTGAAGGCGATACATGAATACCAGCAGGGTTTGTTGTCTCGAACCGACAATTTAATTTTCTTATTCGTGGTGAATCCGAGACGGCGTAAATTTCATTTAGTAAGTAATAAAAATGAGACCCTTTTTTTCTCAATCGCTTATGGCTGTTTTAAGGTGCCAGATTGTACAGGGTGTCCAAAAAGTAATAGACAACAGACATGATTGCTAATTATGATGAATAATGAAAGTTCAAAGTTTTCTGGTCATCTAATGGCAATTTTTACTGAAGGAATTTTCTTAGAAATTAAGAAAAAAAATTATAAAGTCGTAAAAACTTTTTGTCACGTGACCCCACTCCAAAACGTTTCTCATTGGTGTGACGTCATTGTTCACTTTTAAGCGCGCGATTATTTGAAAAACAAACCACGAGTGCACCTGCTCGTGGTCAAAGATTAACACGGATTTGTTCGTATGACAACTCGTCTTGCTCCAATGGGCATGCCGCCGATAACTCACCTAAGAGCATACCTAAATAGTGAACTGTGACGTCACGGTCGTTTCGGCGCCAATTCTAACAGCCAAAATTTTTATTATTTTTTATTCGGTAATTAAACATCGCATAAGAGCAAAAATCACATTTCTTATTTTTATATGCTAGGTTTATTTCAAAAATGCGTTCAGCACAAAATGTGTCTGCTGTCTATTGGCCACTATTTGAAAAACTTAAAAAAAGTTGAGATCAGGAAAACGCGATAAAATTTTTCCCGTACAAAAATCAGGAAAGAAGGAACTCATTCACTAACAAAGAAAAAAATAATACCGATGACTGCTATTGCTAGATTCTGCATCGACTTTTGTCTGCAGTGAGCGAGCCAAATGACGTAACGCGCTACATCCCTAATCCTCCCTTAATGGAAAATCGGGGCGCAAATTTAGTTTTTCTCAATTGTATTTTTTTTTTTTTTTTTTTTTTTTTTTTTTTTTCATTTTAATGGTTTTAAAGACATTTTGGCGGTATAGCGTTTGGCTAAAACTTGAAAAAAAAAAAAAAAAAAAATTAAAAACAAATTAGGGGGTTAAATGATTTTTTTTTTTTAGACTTTGATTGGGTATACCGTCGAATGCTTAAAATTTCATGGACTGACAGGGTGAGAAATACTGACGTCTTGGCTCGTATGAAGAAGGAAGTAGAAGTTCTGTACGAGATCAAGCGTCGGAAGTTCGATTATTTCGGCCACGTAATGCGAAATGAAAAATATCGCCTCCTTCAGCTTGTGATGGAGGGTAAGATCGAGGGTAAGCGCGGTCAGGGTCGTAGGAAAACCTCGTGGCTCAAAAATCTTAGAGACTGGTTTGGCGTCGATTCCTTGGGCCTTTTTCGAGCAGCGGTCGATAAGGTAAAAATAGTCCAGATGATAGCCAATCTTCGTCGCGGAGCTGGCACTTGAAAGAAGAAGAAGAAGACTTTGATGCCGGAAAAAAGGATTTCGGGTCATTTCTCACCCGACGTTCGCAAGACTTTTTTTATGCTCTCAATTTGAAGAATTTAAAAACAGTTACACGGAAAAATTTTTATTACGTTTTTCCGAACTCAACTTTTCTAAGTTTTTTCAAATAGTAGCCAGCCACTTTTTGAACATCCTATACATTTCCGATAATTAAATTTTTTGAATGAAAAGAAAAAATTAATTTGAAGCCATTCAGATATTACGTCATCATTTTAGGGGGGGTAAAGGTCGTTCGACTGAGGAATGATGACGAGGGGGAGGGGGGTATTGGTTTAATACTGATGTCATCATTTGCACTAGATAATTCCGTGAAAAACCCTAAAAGTATGATTTTTCTCTTTAAATAATTTTTAAACAATTAAATAAGTAATTTCACATAAGTTTGAATTTGTAACTTAATCACCTTCAAGTTTCAGGTGTAATTTACGTTGATATTTCGTAATAATAATTGATGCATTTTGTCAACTTATTTTAAATGAAAAAATCCTTTGATCAAGGGGGGGGGGGCGGTGTTGCTAATGATAACGAATTATGATCAGAGGGGGGGGATGTCTAAAATCTCGAAAAAAATGATGACGTAATCGTTGGAATGGCATCTTAAAAAAAAAAACAAATTAAATTTTTTTTTTTTAAATAAAATTCTTTTTGGGAAAAGGTTGTTCAGGCAATTTAAGATTGATTGCACTCCATTTTTCCAAAATGTTGGCCTCGTACAACAATGTGTGGTGCATATATTATTCTGAAAATCTGTAGACCTCGCGAACGAAAACGGCAAAACCAATTGATAAATAATGGAGAGGATCGAAATAAAGCCTTTAACGACCCATTTTGTCTTTAAAAGATTGTCAAAAGTTTTAAATTGCATATTTCTGTTACAAATAGCGCGATGGGACCAAACAGTTCTAGGCCTAGTAATTGGTCCATACACCGTAGCGATGAGTGGAAAAAATTCGGGATCCCTCACATCACCTTCCCTACCATGGTCGTTTAGGCGTGAATTTACTGTTTAGCTAACTTGAGTTGTTTGTTACTTCAGATGAATCCTGAGAGAAATATTAAAGACATATTGAAGGCATTTGAGAGAGATAAGGTATTTAAATGGACAGAGGAGTGCAGAAAGGAAGTGCCTATAGACTACAACTTCATATTATGTAAAGACACTTTATCTAACTTTGAGGGCAAGTATAAACTCTTGGAGAATTACAGTTGTTTCCTTGTTCCCATTATTTTTTCTTGTAAAAATTACATTCAGGCTCAAAGGGTTGTGTAGGGGAATTGTCCGTGGTGGACAGTGATTCCGAAGACTACGATGTCATCAGATTTAAAGCAGAACCAATACTGAATTCAAGACCTTATGACGATGGCAAGGTAAATATTTCCTTAACAATTTTTTTATACATGTAGATTTAAAAATTATAAATTATTTTTAATTTCTAGGATGAAGTATATCTTCATGCTCGATGGTACACATTGGATCAGCTTAAATATCAATTTTTAGTGTACTTAACTTTGGCAACTATAGATACGCTTAATAAGATAATTGGTTTTGAACTAGGAATGATGGTATGTGATATAGCCGTACTCTTATTACTTAAGTAATAACAGGTTTAATACTAGCTTAGCTTTCTTACCTCGAAATACAGTGAAGCATATACATCAAGTGGGAACATCGAATCATTCTGTAGCCTTTTTCACTTACAAAATTAATCGTTTAAAGAAACTGTGAAAATACGTAGACCAAAGCTCTAATATGCTTTTAAATGATTTATTTATGAGATTTCCCTCTGCTTCATATGTTATTCCTGTGTGCTTACACAGCTTTTCTTTGTTCCAGGACCGGGAAAATAAATACTGCGTATATGTGTTAAAATATTTATGTAAGTAGAAATAGATCATAAAATCTTTTTTTTTTTTTTTAATGAAGTGGAAACGTTCGGGAAATAAATAACTTTAAATTGGCCTTGTATTTATGTAACTGATTCAACGACTTTTTTTTTGCCTTCTGCCATTTTCTATCGAGTCTAAAATCCAAGAGGGATCGAGAAGGATACAATTTTAAAAATATTTATTACTGAACGTGTGAATTTAGGCCTACCTGATCGAGATGTTTAAAGATTAATGTACGAACGCGTTTGACAAGCCGAAAAATAAATATTAAAAATGATATAGACCACCCAATCAAAAAAACTCGCGGATGAAAACTGGTGGATATCACGTGGATTTTAAGACTTTTTCCACCAATTTTCCACGAGATTTCGACCAGTTTTCCACCAGTTATCCACGATCCACCAATTTTCCACCAGATTTCCACCAGCTCGTGGATATTTGGTGGAAAACTGGGGGAAATCTCGTGGAAAATTGGTGGAAATAGTTTTAAAATCCACGTGGATTCCACTTGTGGAATACACGTGTATTCCACGTGAAATTTTTGTCTGGGCAGGGTGCTGTAGACCAGGTTCAAACTATTAGTTTAAAGGGGAAAAGAAATTTAGTTTCCAGTTTTCCAATCATTTTCAATACTTTTTTCTCTATCTGAAAACATTTTGGTAGGACTGCCTCTGGGATTCATTTTTTGTACGAAAGGAAGTGAACTCAGGAACTAATGTCAAAACACTGACTCGGCATGGATGTTGGGATTTGCATCGCATTATTTATTTAATCTACGTCGTACTTAATGTTTATTCTTTGGTTCGTCAACTGTTTATCGGTATTTATAAATCTCTCATCAGGTGGGCGTGGGAATATTTTCGCAAGTCGAGTTAAATATTGTGTGTATATTATAGATAATGGAGTAAGCTGAAACATGTCGTTGAATCTATTAAATAGTCATTTCTCTAATTATTGATTAAAATCTTAATTGCAATGGCATAACTCTAAGCACGGCCCAAAATAATTAAGTTTCTGTTCCGGTTTTGTGAACCCCTAAGTAAGTAAACTTCATAATTACAGGTGGGATTAATGAAAACCCCTCCATTCCAGTTTCCGTAAGCTATGAAGTGTGGACTATTTCACGGCATAAAGAACTCACGATTTCGGTAAGAAAATAAAGAACATATACTATTTTATATTATTATATAATATTTTGGAAATACACTTATTCGCTCATAAGTATGGTTTTTTTTCAGGAATATAAAGAAGCAGTAAGAGAATTAGAATGTAATAAATTTAAGTCAGAGTTGGATTCGTTGTCCAAGTATTCATTTGGCATTATGAAAGACATATTAATTGAGGCTATAGATTTTGACTTATGGCAGATTGAAGCTCTGGTAAGTACGTGGTAATGTTAAATTTGTCGTAAATGGGAAAGTCAGAACACACACACACACACACCGGGCTTTTACAGAACCTGGAGCCCTATCGCCGCATTATAGACGTTTTTCCACTCAGGCCTCACCTGGCAGGCAGCTCGCCAGTCAGGCACTCCCAAACTTTTCACAACGAATAATTATGCTTCGATATTTCAGGAAGGATGGGGCATATGGTATAACATATACAATCAGGTGGTAAAAAAGGGACGAGGTCAAAAAGAAGGAGTTTTGACAGTTGGCCCAGTTATTTTAAGATATAGTAAGTAAGGTTGCCTTGACCTAGATGAAAGGCAGCTCCTGTAAATCAAGAGCTGACTAATATAATGTAACGTTTAAATATTTATTATTTTTATGCAATTTCAGGTAAAGAGAAGGACCATACTAGTTCCAAAGAAAAAGTTCAAAATGAAATGAAACTTGAGACTTCCAAATTTTCTCCAAATTTTCTCAAATTTTTTCAAAAATTGAAACTTTTTAGGTTCTAATTTTGAAGAATTTTGAGAGGATTCGAAAACATTTATGTTTCATTCCATTGTGAAACTTTTTTTCACAACTTTTTTGAACTGAAGAAATTTTTTAAAAAATTTCTTTCACCAGAAGTCTCATCAACATGGTTATTTTTTTTTTTTTATGCGAAAAAAGTACCTAATGGAGAAATCGGAAATATTCATGTATCGAAAAAATGTCACGTTAATAATTTTGTAATAAAATTAAAAATTAAAAAGCAGTTAAGCCTCATTATAACGAACCTCCATTTAACGAATTCCTCGATATATTCCTCGATATAAGAAATTTATTTCCGGGATCTTGCGCTGGAAAAAAAAGAACTAAAAAAAACTATTAACGAACTACTAACGAACAACGAGCAGCTTGGTTACTTGAAGATTAACTGATTGAAAATAATGTCTTGCTTCTAATTAAAGAGGGGAAACTTGTAGAACTGAAATATGGTATTGTAACTTTGCATCACTTCTCCACTAGTTGACATAGGTTAATTTGAGAATTATAAAGGTTCCACTACTACTTTGAAAGTAGTAATACTTCGAATTCTGTTCGACGTTTTTCTTAAACTTTAAATGGGAAAGAAAAATGATTTGAAAGTGCTAAGGATAAAGGACTAAGGGAAGCTTTATTTGTCGTTCTTTGTTTGGTTCCTGTATCAACTAAAGTCCCTCCCAAATGCTTGGAACGACTATATTCTTTTCTTATAATGACAAACTCTTGTTCTGTGTACAACGAATCGTATTAGAGTAAGTCTCCACCTCTTATCATGCGTATGGGAATGGCTGCTACCGATCGCTTGTGCCGCACACTATGTTTTCCCACTTAATCGTTTCAAACATCTTAAGTGCTTTTTTCTTTTTTCTTTCTTTTTTTTTAATTGGCAAATTTCTCTTTCATAGTATTAATAATTTTATCCTCGATTGTTGTGGTTGATAATTTAAAAGCAGGACCATGAACAGAGAAAAATCAACAAGAACAAGCTGGATTTTTCTGGATGTATGATGTAGCTCTCACAGCTTTCCTTTGAAACTTTTTTTGACCATATATTTTATCGATTTTTAATTTTTAGGGTCGTTTGGAGTATTCTCTGGTGAATATAACGCTTTGTCAAACGTCCTGTTTTAAGAAATGTAAAAGCTAATATACTACCCAAGTAACATTGGTTGGTTGAATAACCATCCCAGCAACGTTTTTCCCCAACGTCAAAAAACGGTCGGCGTTAACGGATATTTTTACGTTGAAATGTCCGGCCTAAATAACGGTCCTGGCAACGGTTGAAAAAACGTTTATTCAACTATGCCCTTGACTATAAACCAACTATGAAAAGAAAAGAAAAAAAAAAAAGAATGCATTTTGATACGACTATTATAGCACCAACATGAAGAGTATTGTATCTTTTTCTCTAAATAAGTATTATCATAACGCGAACTTGTCCCTAAGTATTACGGAACACTACATTTTATTCGCCTATTATAAATTTGGAACTTCTATATATAGTGCAAAAGAGCAAAGCAAACTGTACGCCAAATACCTAATTTTTTGTCTTAAAAATCAGATTTCAGGTATTTTTGTGTATTATTAGTATTTTTTCATTTTTATAGACCTGTTAAAGGTCCTCAAGTTGAGATTTTGCGATTTTATATTTTGACTTTTCCAAAATCCGGGAAAACTTTTCCCATAAGCTAAACATTAAAATATACATAACAAAATTAGACGTTATTTAAACCGACTGCCCGGGTATTGGTTAGTAGTTAACGTTGTCTTGTAGTATTATTCAACCTAGTTGAAAAAACGTTCGTTTAATCGCAGGTTGATTTTTGGGCTCTGACGTTGTTCGTCGCAATTCAACGTTGCTGGGATGGTTATTCAACCAACCAATGTTACTTGGGTATGATTGTAACGGTGTGAAAAATGTGTGATGAAGGCGTGAAAAATTTTACATTTCCCGTCTTCGGAAAAAAAATTGCTATAGAGTCAGGTTATTAATAAGTTAGTAAAAGTGCTTAATTAACATGTTTTCATTTTAATTATCATCGTTTACACTGGCAAATCATTTATCAGCTTTTAAATACAGAATTTAAAATTCTGACTAAAGAGTAAATTGTAGTTCTCGTTTAAAAAAATAAAAAGACAAAATGATTTTTTTTTTCGGGCTCTCGTGAAATTAAATTTTAAACCATTTAAAATTGTTTCCAATAAAATTGTCTCCGAATTTTCCGAAACATTTTACTCCAGTTTCTTCATTGTATCTGATCAGAATTTGTATTTAAACATGTAAACAGACGCCTTTAAATAAAATAAAATAAAAGCGCTACAAAGTATGACGAACAACGGAAACTAAAAATTTTCAAAAAACTTGGCAGACGAAAGGGAATACCTTTAAGGTTTCTCTTAAATGGCTAATAATTTCTTACTACTAAGAAGAGCAGAAAAATTACATTTATCTTTTTTTCCATAATTTTAACAAAATGCAGTTTTTAAACACTGAACTAAGGTTTTTAATTCTGTTACGTACTGCGTTAAAAACATAAAAACATTTACAACCAAAAAAAAAGGTAGATACCGAAATATTTTACTGCATTAGTCGTAACTAATGCAGTTCGAGGCGTGTTCAATTGTGGCAACATGAGAAGTAAATTCCTCAAAGTCCATATCTTTTGTATCGCAATGCTTACAATCGAATTGAAAGTCTTTGTACATCATAGTCATTAATATCCCGTGGACCTTATCTAAATGTTCTCGTACGTTGAAATCGGGATTTTCCGAGCACAGCGGACAAGATGTCACACTTCCAAAAGTATCCAACTTCCCATCTTCCAAGCTCATAATCTTTTCCTCTAGGTCAGCTCTTTCTAAAACTTCGCAAAAATAGCATACGAAGTTTTCTTTTCTCCAATTTATTTCACCGTGACGATGACAACAATTACGTGTTGGCCATATACGGCATTTACAGGTGCACTTAATGCATTCCAACGAGATCTCATTTAGTTCGATGCTTTCATCTGATTCCTGCATTTCTGGAAAAAGGATCGCCTCGTCGTCTGTATCTTCCTCCGATTCTGGAAAATAAGTCACCATTATACACCTTCTTTTTCTGAAATTTTGGGTAAAATGAACTTATTTTTTTCGTACCTGTATCTGGCATTCGCAGGAGGTTTATTCTGATCTCTGATAAATCCTTTCCGTGGACTTCCGCCATGTGTTCTTTCGTTTTGCATGAATATTTAATCAAGTTGCAACCTTCTAGGCACACGAAACAATGAGGTATATGTTTCATCGTTTGACTTAATCCTCGTTCCTCCGCTTCACGTTGTTTTCTTTTTGCTATTTTTACGGCTAATTTTGAAAGTTCTACCAGCGTCTCGATACTTGCATCTGTTTGAAAAATATACAAGTGCAATTTGTAAACGGTATATTCATGAATTCAGGGACTCAACCAATTGAGCAACTGTTGCAACGGCTTACAATTGACAAAACACTACCCCTCCCCAAAAAGTTTATTTTTACCATTTTTGTGATGTTAACACCCGATTTACATAATAAACAGGGAAACTTTAGTGTCGCACTGTCGGTCTGTGTCTGGGATAGACACTGTCTAGTGTCTGTGCACAGTATGTAAGGGAAAAGGGCTACATTCCTACATCCGCGTGATTCCTGGGTCCAAATTGAATGCGGAAGAGAAAGGAAGTTCTCTATTTAGAATTGATAAAACTTCATTTCGACATCTCTGTAAAAGGGGCCGTTTTTATTATTATGCAAGCACAACTTTTACAATTTTCGATCTCCCAAATAAACCCCCCCCTACAAAATCGACTCTTTTGTGCTTACCAACAATCCCCAACCAATCGCATCTTTTGTGCTAAGATTTTAAAAGCCCTTTTCCCTTACAATTAGCAGGGATAGTCAGATTCTTCCAAACCTCTTTCCCCCTTAGCGAATCGGCAAAGGACAATGCCCTCTGCTTCCCTCATTGCTACACTCTTAATTTTACCTGGATCTGGTTGTGCGCTTCCGACTTCGTTATGTAATATGTATATTCTAGTCCTTGTGTTCTTTCGATTCTCCTCATTCCTAAGCCACTCTTGATGTTCCAACCTACAATGATGTTTGTATACGTCAATAGTGAACATTGAATCAGTGGCGGATGCATTTGGTTCGCAATTTCCCATAACGCAAAAGATCCATCCATAATCAATTGATCTTTGAATTTGCTCATCAGTCCAATTACGCTTCTTCGCTTCAAACAACGGAATAAGATTTTGTACCAACAGCCGTAGTTCCTCCATTTAGTTTTCTGACCATGAAAGAAAAATATGAGTTATATGTTATGTTATGTTATTATATGTTATATAAAATATGAGTTATATTTATTTAATTTAATTATCAGCCTTTCTGTCGCCAATTACAAATTACAACAATTACAACTAAAATCACTTATCACAGAGAAAGAAAAAAGAAAAAAAAATAAATAAATAAAAGGTATCTGAAATTAGCCCATGGAGCTGCGTCAAAAACATGAAAAAGAAAAAAAAAAAAAAAAAAAAAAGTTATAACTGATTATTATTATTATTATTAATATATACCGTAACTTGCCGTTTACTAATGTATCTATATGGTTTCATTCTGTTAAAGTCCCAGATAGCATTTCAATCCACTGGACATGCTGTGTATTGTCCATTAGATATCCACAGGATAACCAAATTCATGGAATATCCAAAGGACGTTCGAAGAACGCTTTTTGGATCAGTGCGGACATACATAAATCCAATGGACGTCCAATGTATATCCCCATGACGTAGACTTTGCTATCTGGGTTTTCATTCCTGTTCGAGCATGCCGCCTCATTTTTAATGAAAAAGAGCGGTCTCTCATTTTTCCGAACTTTGACAATAAATTTGCTTCCACATACGAAGAGCTATTTAAATTTAGCCGTTAATCGATACACAAATTTCCCCACTATGTTTTCTTTACCTTGACCTAATAAAAGTGCTGATCCAGGACTTTCGTTTTCTGCTTCAATTTTATTTTTTATTTTTTCGTAAGTAAAATAAACAAACACGTATAACAAATTATTAAAAAAATATTTAGACCTATATACCAAATTAATTTCAAACAAAAAACAAGTTTAAAATAGATCGTTGCACGGTGCAGTATTATACTGAGGAAAAAGTTTGCATGAAAAATTAATCCTGTTAAGTTTTGCTTGTCGACTTGAATTAACTAGTCGTGATGATCTGAATTCTTGACTTGTTGAGTTTCAATTCTCAACTCGACGCTATCGAAGTGCTTCTATCTATTTAAAATAGCTTTGAGACAACTAAATGATTGTAGAACCAAGATAATTTAAGTGTATTACCATAAAAACTAAAGCATATGGCCTACTATGTACAACTTATGAATATTTTTTCACTCATGCTTAGCTTAAGGAGATTTAAAGAAAAAAAATCGCTGGCACTCTTAAGGAAAAATAAGAGAATTTTTTTCACTTACATAATCTAAGCATAGATGTTACTATATAATCTTAGAGCAGCTATAATCTGCCCTAGCTGACTTTGGATTTTCCCAAAAGACTAGGATCGTAATTGAAAGATTATGTTTTAAATTATTTTAAATAAAAAACTTTATGTCTCAGGAATTTTGGTAATAACAATTAAATATATTAGGCTAATTTTAGCTTTATTTCCTACAAATCATTTAATGTCTATAAAAATAAAACGAACAAATTTTTGGTTTATTTTTTAATTCGATGACAATATGTATTCATAAAAACATTTAAAACATGTTTAAGGCCAAGCTTTATGTACGAATTTTTTATGATTAAATTGTATTTGCCAAAATTATATTTACAAAACAAAAACTCAAGTTTTTTTTCCTTCCCAGAATCCGAATTTCAAACCAATGAAATCCAAAAATTTGCTTTAACGAAATTATCGAAAATTTTGACTCGGGTTATTTTTTCATGTGTAGTCCAAAAGTTTTATTCCAGACTTCGAAAACGACCTTTGCTAAACAAAACAAATGAAAAATTTTTGAAAAAGCATTTGTTAAGACAAAATCCAGGCGTTTTTTGAATTTCCGTGCTATGGCAGCTTTTAATTTTAGCGTTAAGGAGGGTTTGAACTTTCCTATTAAATAGGGCAAATATAATTTTTAACGACCACTGCGATTGGGTAGAATACAATAAAATACTTTACAGGTTGAATTTGAATTTTCGGTTAAAACATCAAAACGATTGATATAACAGAAGTTGGTACGATATCTATAAATCTATTATTTTATTCTACAACGCTCTAGGCTAGTTGTAATTTTCTTAAAAATTTTATGTGGGTCAAATTTAACGTGTTACATATTTCAATTTTTTTTAATAATAAAAATCTCATTTTCCAATAAAAGGAGTAAATGTAATTATTCTAAAGAAATTAGGTACAATTTTTTTCTTGGCTCTTGCGAAACTGCATAGGGCCATTTAAAAACTCTGAGAACTTACTTCCGAAAATTTGTTGTCGCTTTTTGGAAAATTTAACTTCGGTTTCTTTTGTGTATTTCATCAAAATTTGTATCTTTACAAGTAGTCAGCAGGATAAAATCCCTACAAACGATGATAAACAATAGGAACTTAAATTTTTTAAAAAGCATAATGGAAACATAATCGGAATAAATCTTAGATCTCGGTTAAATGGCCATCAATTTGTTATTATTACAAGAGCAAAAAAAATCACATTAATTCTTTTTTTTTCTTTTTGGCAAAATATAATTTTTTGACTGCTAAATTAAATCTTTGTAATAATACTTTAAGAGCATAAAAATACGAAACATTTAAGTAAAAGTTATAAAAACATATTTAAAAACATAAAAATAACATAAACATAACGATTAAAAACATGAAATGCATGTCGAAATTTTGACTGCATTAATCGTAATATATCAAATTCAAGACGTGTTTAATCGTGGCGACATAAATATTTTTCCTCGCATGAGAAAAATCGGAAATATTTACCCATCTACTTATTGATTTTTAGTTTGTCTCTTACTGGTGAAACTTACGTAAATGTTCCTCATAATCAAAATCTTTCATGCATAATTGACAAAAGCGGTAAGTTTCTGAGTGTTTCATTTCTCTTTTGTAATCCATTATTTGATTTACCAAATATAGCCTAAAACGTTTAGCGCATATTTGGCATTTAAAATTTTCACTCCATTTTTCTTGGTCATGATTTTTATGATCTTTGCAAGCGAATCTTCGCAATGCATAAAATTTGCATTTGCAGAGGGAACAAATCAGCTCTGTTTCGTTAGGTGCCGCGATTCCAGCTAATTCCATCTCAGCTTTTGAATCTTCCCGGATTTCTAGAAAATCAGTCAAAAGCATTAATATTAATTCTTTTTTTTTTTTTTGGAAATAAAAAGTGGGGGGAAGTTGGGGAAATTGTGAAATTTTGTTTCTCCTACCCATATCTGTTATTTTTTCATATGTTAAGCGTATACTGAAAATTTGCCCGTTTTGTCCAGCGTGTTTTTCCCGAACGTGAGTCCTCACTTGTTCGCGAAAATTGGTTCCGTCCGAAATTTTGCCGCAGCCGCAGTCCTTTAGTAGGCACAGGTAACCAGCTTTTAAGTGCACTTTGTTTAAGGCATCTTCATCTTCAGGATAATCAGTTTGACTTTGTTTCTTGACCCATTCTTTAAAAAGTTTGATCAGGGGGCTGAAGAGCTGCTTTGGATCTGTATCTGGAATCACATCAAAATGAAATTGCTATAATCGATTCATAAATTCAGAATGTAAACCACAATTTTAATATTTTTTTTTCTTTTTTTTAACAGGGCTTGGTCTCTCATTGGCCGATCCGTAGGGGAAAAAGAGAGTGGCGTCTTACGTCTAAACTGGTCTGAGAAGAATTACAAAACAAAAGGTAGGATACGATTTTTTCGAGAGTTTGTCTTCACGAGCCAGGTTTGAAACAGTAGGCATATTCTAAACTTTCGGCTTCCCCGTTCCCATCGTACATAAATATTGACATCAAGGAGGATCGAAAAGCACAAGTTTTTAAATTTGAAAATGCCCCAGCGCGGAAAAGCTGCATTTTAGCCACCATGTTAACCCAATTTTTTTCGGATTGAAGTGTATTTTCGTTACCTGGTTCGTATTCGCATTTTCCAGGTTCCTGATGCATGATTACTATTCGTGTCTCTTTTGTTTGTTTTTCAATCGCTTCTTTCCCCATGCCGTGGCATTGCTCTATGTGTTCGAAATGTTCCGATTCAGTTCTTAATAGATTATTTGCGCAATTTCCCACTAAGCAAAAATACCATCCTAAATTCGTTAATTCTTGTTCCTTCGTAAATTCAGTTCCCTTTGCCTTTTTCTTGCAATCGGAATAATATTGTTGACGAAAGTTCTCAGATTCGAAATCACTTCTAAAAATGTAAAGAAAAACAGTACTTAAGTGCATTCTATGTATAAGCGAATATGTGTAAATAAAGCTTGTACGCAGTTACTGCATCAATCATTTTCAGAGAGAATATAAAATTAATTTCGCGTACTTTCCCTTCTTTTTTTGGTTTAAATTTTTTTCAGAACCTAATTTTGATTCTTCGAAACTAGGAAAAAATGAAACTAATCAACTCGTTCAGTATTTAAAAACAGTCTACATACAAATGAATACCGGTTATAACCTTTTTTTTATTTTATTTTTTTTTTATTTTCTTTTCGTTTTTGTTCAAAATAAAAAATGTTGAGCTTACCTAGCTCTTGTCCATCATAATAAATTTGTAGTCGGATTTCTTTATAGGCAGTTGGATCCATTGTATTGTGCTTTGCGCGCAGGTGATTTCGCTTTTCGTCCTTAAGTTTACCACTTGGATTAATGTACACGTTACAGTCATTAAGCATACATATCAGCCGTCTATTGACACGCTTTTTGTTCATGCCCCATATGTTTATAAAATCGAAGAACATGTTCCAAGAGTCTGTTTTTTAAAAATTTAGAAAAGAGATTAGTAACTACCCAAAAATGGATCTCTAAGTTCGTCAAATTGGGTGAATTTTTTCCTTACCGTTGTCTATAATACGCCAGTTTTGACTACCTTCTCCGGTTTCATTATGCAGTATGAGAAACTTGATTTTGTGTACATCGTATCTGAGTGGATAACTACTAGCTGGGTTAAATTTTTGTTCTAAATAATAATCCATTTCATTTTTGGTCATATATTCGTGTCCACTGTTTGGATCAAGGAAAGTGAGAAACAATCCGACTTTTATTTGTTTTTTTAAATCTTCATCTCTTATTACTGCCAATTCAGCACTCGTCTGTTGAGCGTATTTTTTTAAAGTTGGCCATGCTGTAGTCAAAAAAACAAATAAATAAATAAATATTTCCAATAATAGACTTTTACTGATATTTTAGATCTGAACGATTTTCTTTTCCAGTTTTATTTCCACTATACATCGAAATTTTCTTTGAAATTTTTTTGAGAAAAATGTTCTCACTTTGACTACTTAGTAAATTAAATATACCCCCCCCCCCCCCCCCCAAAATATTTTCTTTACCATCTTTCGGATCCAGTATCTCCTCTTCCTCTTCCTCTTCCTCTCCCTCTGCCTCTTCCTCTTCCGCTTCCGGTTCCGGTTCCGGTATTAATGGTAATGGAATAAATTTGCCCATTTTTTCGCCAAATGAAATAAGCACGTACAGCAGTTATTTCAAATAATAAAAACCAATTAACACAGTGAGATTGAGGAGAACCAAAACCAGAACTAATTTTATAAATAAAGCCGAAAAATTCTACGAGTTAAACAGTCTCGAACTATACTGAGGAAAAACCATGCACTTTAAAACAACGGAATGACTGAAAAATCAATCATGTTCAAGTTTGCTCGTGGACTTGTAAAAACTACTCGACAAAATAATCCTTCCTAACTTGTTAGTTTTAAAACTCAACAAGGTAGCTCATACACGTGAACTCGAGATTTCGGTTTTTTTCCATGGGTGCAAACTTAAATTTTTATCACATCCTGCGTTGAAGCCAAAGGCAGTTTTCGAAAAAATTTTCCCGAAAACGTGGTAGCTATGTTTAGCTTATGGGAGTGCTTCTATCTATCTGAAAGAGCTCTGAGACAACTAAATGATTGCAGAACGAAGATAATTTAAGTGCATTATCATGATAACTAAAGGGTATGACTTGTTACGTACAACTTACGTATATTTTTTCACTCATGCTTAGCTTATGGAGATTTAAAGAAAAATAAATCAAAGGCAATCTTATGGAAAAATAAGAGAATTTTTTTTTTACTTAGGTACATAATCTAAGCATTGATGTTACCATAATCTTAGAGCAGCTATAATCTGCCCTAACTGACTTCAGATTTTTCCAAAAGACTAGGAATGTAATTGAAAGATTATGTTTTAAATTATTTTAAATAAAAAACTTTGTCTCAGGAATTTCGGTAATAACAATTAAATATATTAGGCTAATTTTAGCTTTATTTCCTACAAATCATTTAATGTCTATAAAAATAAAACGAACAAATTTTTGGTTTATTTTTTAATTCGAAGACAATATGTATTCATAGAAACATTTAAAACATGTTTAAGGCCAAGCTTTATGTACGAATTTTTTATGATTAAATTGCATTTGCCAAAATTATATATACAGAACAAAAACTCTTAAGTTTTTTTTCCTTCCCTCTGATGAAGCCGAATTTCAAACCAATGAAATCCAAAAATTTGCTTTAACGAAATTATCAAAAATTTTGACTCGGGTTATTTTTTCATGTCTAGTCCAAAAATTTTAGTCCAGACTTCGAAAACGACCTTTGCTAAACAAAACAAATGAAAAATTTTCGAAAAAGCATTTGTTAATACAAAATCCAGGCATTTTTGAATTTCCGTGCTATGGCAGCTTTTAATTTTAGCGTTAAGGAGGGTTTGAATTTTCCTATTTAATTTGGCAAATACAATTTTTAACGACCACTGCGATTGGGTAGAATACAATAAAATACTTTACAGATTGAATTCGAATTTTTGGTTAAAACATAAAAACGATTGATATAACAGAAGTTGGTACCAGATCTATAAATCTATTACTCCTATTTTATTCTACAACGCTCTAGGCTTAGTTGTAATTTTCTTAAAAATTTTATATGGGTCAAATTTAACGTGTTACATAGCAATTTTTTTCATAATAAAAATCTCATTTTCCAATAAAAGGAGTAAATGTAATTATTATAAAAAAATTAGGTACAATTTTTTTCTTGGCTCTTGCGAAACTGGATAGGGTCATTTAAAAACTCGGAGAACTTACTTCCGAAAATTTGTTGTCGCTTTTTGGAAAATTTAACTTCGGTTTCTTTTGTGTATTTCATCAAAATTTGTATCTTAACAAGTAGTCAGCAGGATAAAATCCGTACAAACGATGATGAACAATAGGAACTTTAAATTTTTAAAAAGCACGATGGAAACATAATCGGAATAAATCTGAGATCTCGGTTAAATGGCCATCAATTTTTTATCATTACAAGAGCAAAAAAAAAAATCACATTAAATGTTTTTTTTTTTTCTTTTCGGCAAAATATAATTTTTTGACTGCTAAATTAAATCTTTGTAATAATACTTTAAGGGCATAAAAAAACGAAACATTTAAGCAAAACTGATAAAAGCGTATTTAAAACATAAAAATAACATAAACATAACGATTAAAAACATGAAATGCATGTGGAAATTTTGACTGCATTAATCGTAATATACCAAATTCAAGACGTGTTTAATCGTCATCGTGGCGACATAAATATAATTATAAAAAAATTACAATCTTTCTCTCTTGTAGAGCTGGATCAAGCCATTCGAAAAATCGGAGAATAACTTACTTCCGAATATTTCCGCTTTTAAGAAAATTCCACTCAGTTTTGTCTATTCTGCGTTATCAAAATTTGTATCCTAACAAGGAGCAAGCTGGAAAAACCCCTAAAAATGTTGATAAGCAATAGAAACTTTAAAATCTTTAAAAAACGTAATAAGAATATATCGGAATAAATCTCAGATTTCGATTAAATTGCTATTATCATTACAAGAGCCGAAATATAGTACAACTTTTTTATTTTTTTATTTTAATGTTTCGCAAAATAGAATTTTAAAATGTTAAATCGAACTTAGTCATTATGTTGAAAAAAATAGATCACAATTATTGGAGACATGGAATGCGTATGGAAATTTTTTCCATATGTTACAAAATTTTATTTTTCAGATAACATGTTCGATGCGTGTTCAATCGTGGCGAAATGAAGCTTCAATTGTTCCATTCCAATAGAATCTACATTGCACACCATACATTTGTACTTAATGTCATGGCTTAATTCAGGTGGTACAAACGGTAATAATACTTTATGAACCCTAGTTAAGTGGACCCTCTCATTGAGATCGTTCGGGCATTGCAAACATTCTTCCGGGAATCCAGGATTATTCGCCTTCCAATTATCGAAACTGCTTTTCAAATTGGATATTTGATCAGCTATTGAATATTCGCATAAATGGCACATCAAACCATTTTCGGTTAATTCATCCCAGTTATGATTACTGCAATGACGTATTCGCTTCAATAAGATTGGCAGCCGCATTTGATGCATTTTGATGACAACAGTTCCTCTTCTGGAAAATAAATTAAAAACGTAGATATGAATTATTTTTCTTTGTCATTTGATTGGACTAAAAAACATTTTTTTCCCTACCTGTACCTATTGACCCACAGTATGTGAAGGCTATGTTGAGAGATTGAAATGTTTCGTCAGGGTGTTCATTTCTTAAGTGGTTCTCCATTTTTCTTTGCAAATTCGATGTCTTTGCAAATTCCAAGCGGCCACAGTTCTTTTGTAAGCACACGAAGATATCTTTTGGTCCGTATTCAGAATCGCTTTCTTCAGCTTGCCATATCGATTTTAATACAAGATATTTCAGCGTTCCCAAGTCTTCACTCGGCGACTCCAGATTTTCATCTGTTTAGAAAATATTTATGGAAAATGATTTTTAGAAAAGTGTTCGTGCATCCAGGCTTGTAACCAGTAATGAATGAAACACTCCCCCTTCCTAAACAGATCGGAAAATGACATTTTTGTCATTTTGTCATGGCTCTTTTTTGTGCCATAACTCACAGACCCGGACTCGGATTTGGTCACATTTTTTACTCAAGGTTCCTTACACCCCATACTAGTGTTCTATGAGAAAAAAATCCTTTCGCGAATTTGCTCATTATTGCAGAAATTTTTCATGTCCGGAGACCAGCCTATTTCGAACTTTAATCAATAGATGGCAGGAACAGTACGTACTAGTTGTCAGGTGTCATGTGACTACTTGCAAATAGTCAATAAACTTCAAGTATATAAAATCTCAATAAACTTTGAAGTTTATTTTAAGAATTTTAGGGCACAAAAATATTTTTTATAATCGTTGTTGATAAGTTTAAAAATGTTTATTTTTTAAACATTACTTATTTTCTCTTTTAACCTAACTTTGTTCTTGATTTAATATTTATATTTATTTTGTTGTCAACCGCCATGTTATTACTGATGGTCTCATGACATGACTACAAGCAGGAGGTGCCATCTATTGATCAGAATAAAAAATTGCTTCAATAAAAAAGGCACTTTTTTACCCCCAGTTTCTAGACCTGTTTGCGGATCGTGCTCTGGTGTATTCTTTTACTGAAAATTATTTCGGTTCCCTCTTTAATCCAGACACCCATAAAGTCCAACTGAGAGAATTACACCCCCCCCCCCTGCCTTAAAGCGGATTTTAGGTTTGTTGGAAAATTTATAAACATTCATTTAAGTTGGCAACGCTTGTTTACGCTTTGTAAAGTCAAGTTTGAAATCGGAGTTGCTATCTAGCACCACTATGGTGGTACATGTACCACTATTGAAGAAAAAACTTCTATGTTTAGCTTATGGGGTACCACTACTGAATCCACGATTGTGGTACCCTGTACCATCGAAAATAATAATTGCTCAATATTTAGCTTATGGGCATACAACTACCTGAGGATCTAAAGTTGAGATGCACCCCATTTGCAATTTCAGACTTGGCAATCGTGAAGAAATAAGAAGTTGAATTCGTGCCAGGACTTGGTCTAGTTTGGTCTAGTTTTTACTGAAGTACAGAATTAAGAATACGAAGTACATTTAACGGACAGAGTCAAAGCCGGAATTTTTTAACGGAAAAGAGGGTGTCTTTCTTCCCCCTGGATGGGTGATCGAGCTCTGGGTTAACACTATAAGACGCTAATCCTACTTCTTTTTTTACCTGATGTGGATTCCGATGTTTCTGTTTCCTGGTGCCTTATCATTATTTGAATTCGATTTGTTTGTTTCAGTACCATATCCTTTGTACTACAGTCGTGAAATTTCTTCATGTGTTTCAAAAAATCCCTTTCTCTCATTAAATCATCAAGAGATAGGTTGAGTCCACAATGTTTTCTGCCTTTGTCCGTAAGGCAATATTCCCATACATGATCCCCATGTGTTACAAACGGAACTACCCCCTTTACGAAATTTTTCAGATTCTCGAATAACATTGGATCTGGAAAATAGAATATTAGCGAATGGTGCATTGCTCAGACACACGATAACCATAACCATAAAAAGGCATTTAACGTGCAAATCGATAATTCCTTTTCCCTAAGCTTAATGCTTTTTTCTTTGAAATTGGGCAAATCGTTCACGGTATCAAACTATATCTTTCTAAAACGAAACCAAATTAATAGTGATGTCGAAATTGATAGGGATAGTCGATCGATTATACTGGTGGTCGCTATTGAATCGAAACTCAGAATTACCGATGTGTCCAAGCAAAATTACTCGAAGCCTAAAATTGCTAAGAGTTTTGCTACCTCCCCCCTTTCTCTCAGCAGTAAGTCCCACTGTCTTCCAAATGTTTTTCAGTAATGTGTACTCGACCCCTTACAGGGTCCCAATCAAAATTGGTTACAAATTTAAGAGGAAATATAATAAAAGAATCATTTTATTTTGACCTCATATCAATATCGATATTTTTTTTAAACCAATATTTCGATATATCGGTATCGCGGTTTTTAAAAAATCGATACTTTGACACATTCATATTTTTTAAAAATGTCGAAATATCTAAATCAAAATCTTTTTCTCACATTTTCAATTTTCTCCCGGGAATTCTGTGGTTTTTGACTCGTTTTTCCTGTAATAATCTTTACGAATATACAAAATTTTTTCTTTTAATTTTTCAAGGATCTTAGGCCTACTCCTCAAAAATCCATTTTTTTTTTTTTTTTTTTGGAGAAATTTTGATTTTTAGGAATAAAAGACCTGTACACTCAGAGAAAGAGAAAGGAAATGTTTTGAACAAGTTCTGTCTTGCAACAAAACTGGAACGCTGTTTCTTGGCAAGACATTTTCATTGTTTTCGCATGACATTCAAAAAAAATATTTTGTAGCTAGGCATTCTTTTCTTTCGTATTAGCAATTTTTTTTCTGAGTGTATTTAGTTAATCAGAATTAGGAACGTTTTTTTTTTTTTTGAGAAATTTAGCCTTTTTGCGTTATTGTTCATGTCAAGTACCGAACGATTTTTATTTTTCAGAAAGGGAGATCGATGAGAGCTCTCAATCTGGATTTCATGACAGACCTATGTCTGAATTGTCACTTTGTAAATTGAAAATGAATGTAATTACAAGATCGCTTTACTGATATAAACTTTTGCTGTCTGTGATAATAGACTTTTACTGAGATTTTTGAGCTAAACTAAACCATTTTCTTTTCCAGTTTTATTTCCACTGTAAATCGAAATTTTCTCTGATTTTTTTAAGAAAAATATTCTCGTTTTGACTACTTAGTAAATTTAATACCCCCGCGCCCCAAAATATTTTCTTTACCACTGCTTGGAGACAGTATCGAGTCTTCATCGTCATCTTCTTCTTCCTCTTCCTCTTTCTGTTCTTCTTCGTCTTCCTGTTCTTGTTCGTCTTCCTGTTCTTGTTCTTCTTCCTCTTTCTGTTCTTCTTCCTCTTCCATTTCCATTTCTATTTCCATTTCCGTTTCCGTTTCCATTGCCTTTTCCGTTGTTTCACCAAATGAAATAAGCACGTACAGCAGTTATTTCAAATAATAAAAACCAATTAACACAGTGAGATTGAGGAGAACCAAAACCAGAACTAATTTTATAAATAAAGCCGAAAAATTCTACGAGTTAAACAGTCTCGAACTGTACTGAGGAAAAACCATGCACTTTAAAACAACGGAATGACTGAAAAATCAATCATGTTAAAGTTTGCTCGTGGACTTGTAAAAACTACTCGACAAAATTATCCTCATTCTTGTTAGTTTTAAAACTCGACAAGGTAGCTCATAAACGTGAATACGAGATTTCGGTTTTTTTTCATGGGTGCAAACTTAAATTTTTATCACATCCTGCGTTGAAGCCAAAGGCAGTTTTCGAAAAATTTTTCCCGAAAACGTGGTAGCTATGTTTAGCTTATGGGAGTGCTTCTATCTGTTTCAAAGAACTCTGAGACAACTAAATGATTGCAGAACGAAGATAATTTAAGTGTATTATCATAATAACTAAAGGGTATGACTTATTACGTACAGCTTACGTATATTTTTTCACTCATGCTTAGCTTATGGAGACTTTAAGAAAAATAAATCACTGGCAATCTTATGGAACAATAAGGGAACCTTTTTGTTACTGACATAATCTAAGCATTGATGTTACCATAATCTTGGAGCAGCTATAATAATCTGCCTTAGCTAATTTCGGTAAACGTGGTACCTATGTTTAGCTTATATGGAAGTGCTTTATCTGTTTAAAATAGCTCTGAGACAACTAGATGATTGTAGAACCAAGATAATTTAAGTGTATTACCATAATAACTAAAGGGTCTTATTACGATTCTTTCAAGGTTTAAAAATGATAAAAGGACTTTATAGTTACAAAAAATGTCTGCCACAGTTTAGCAAAAAAATTTAATAAAAAGACTGTAAATTGGTTATACTAAAAGTCTCAATTTAAAAATAAAAATAACACATTCATAACGGTATGTCGTTATAAATTTTAATTCAGGAGAAAAATATTTATGATAAATCGAATTTTAACAAAAGGTAAAATAGAAAATAATTTCTGGAAAAAGAAAAATGAACCGAATCTTCGCTTCGCTTTACCAGCTTTCACGATTATACTGTAGCTGACATCAAAATCCAAACAAGAGGCCTGAAAATAGCCGCGTGACCGTTAAGCTTTTTAAATGTTAAAGGCAGCTTCATCAAGTGTTAGTCATCTAAACGAATAACATTCAGACTTCTTGAATATGAATAAATTACTCTGAGCCGTAAAGACCCACTTTAAGAAGCTAAAAATCTTCAAAAAGCTTTTATCAGAGCAAAATTTAGCTGTTTTGGATTTTAACTATCTAACTAATAATCTTCTTTTGTGGAAAATAGCAAAGATAGTGCAAATTCTTTTTTTTTCCTTTTTTGCTAAATGCGGATTTATCATTAATATTTTTCTTCCGAAACGATAACTGATAGTTTTGCATTGTTGCAAACATTTAAGAATATTGCCTTGCCTCATCGTTGCAAAATGTTTGTTCAAAACATAAAAACAAAGAAAAACGTAGAATGTACATGGTGTCTTTTTATCCGCTATTAGAACCTAATAAAATATGAAAATGATAATCAATTATTTTTTCTGGTAGCTTCAAAGTTTGTTGAAACTAACTCAATCTTACAACTCCTAGCCTGCCGGATTGTCCTGTTCAAGCTCGGTGAGCCTTGACAGCTTGTCGGTGAAGTCTCTAATTAAATTATCGATTTTATCGCTTCTTTCTTCCGTTTCATCATTGTTTGTCTCTTGAGCTGTTGGTCGCTTTGAAGTTTTTTTATGGTTTTGCTCGTAATCTAGACAGGCTCGTAAAATTCGAAGAGCGCAATCGCAGAGATCAGTTGCATGGGATGGAACTGCCTCTCCTTTAGATATTTTACATAAATATTTTGGATCCTGGGCTGGAAAAATAAAGGAAATCAGACAATGTATACATACAGCATATCGTCTTCGACATTGATGTTGATACAATCTGAAGAGACATTAAATATAAAATAGCTGAAATATTCCTTATGTTTAGCTTATGTATGACACTGCTTAACTTTCGACAGGTGCTAATAATCACTGTCATTTTATTGATATCTGGTTACGAGCATTTCGGTTCTCTAAGCTAAAAATAATGGACCGAAGAACCTTTCATAAGCCGATTCTGGTAATGTTTGCCAAACTTTTAAAACAAAACAATTGGTTTATCTGCCCAAAGGAATTATCAAACGATCGGATTACCTGTAGGGGATAGAAGTTTGAGTCCAGATGGTTTTTTCCTCTCCACTAAAGCATGTGCATGTAAAAGAACGTGTTCCCCTGTGTGGTTTTCGCTAGCATGAATATCGAGTTCCTTCTTAGTTTCAAAAAAGCGACCACCATTTGAGGCGCAACGTCCTCGCAGACACAGACCAATACCTTCAGTTTGAATATTTAACGACACTTCATCGCTTGATGATTGAGTCATTTTTTCAAGCAATTTCCGTACTTTTAATCTTAATGTCGACTCACCTAAAAAAAAAAAAAATAATAATAATAATAATAATGATGAAAGCGAAATAAGAAATCAACGATCGGTCCAATTCCAGACTAAACTGAAAATTTTTTGATTTATATGGAAAATTTAGGTTGCATGTAAGAAGTGACCACCTTTTATTTGATTGTGCAGATGCTTCGAATGAATTTTCAAAAGCTTCATACTCTTTTGAAAAAATATTAAATACTTTTCAATATTCTTTTTTTCCATCGAGGCCATAATTATTTGCTATTTCCAAAAGATAACATACCTACTTCTTCATATGCTTCAGGGGTTTGATAATAGACATATATGCGATAACTCATTAGTTCGTTACATGGTGTTCTAATCCCATGTTCACTTTCTGCATGTCGAATAATTTCATCTTCAGTATATAATTTGGGAGCGGATTTATCTAAGACACATTCTCTTATAAGGCAAAAGTGTGGTGCATATTTGAATGGTTCGGTTGATTCCTCTTCGCTGGATTCCTCTCCGGTTGATTCCTCTCCGATTCCTGGAACAATTTGCACTGATGCATTCAGAGTCTCCATGTCTGTAGGCAAGAGTAAAAAAATAAATAAATAAAGAATACAACATATGTATAAAAAAAAATCTTAAGAACTTTAGTTAAAAACTCAATTCCCTAAAAAATTACCTAACAGGAACCATAAACATGGATGTAGTTGATTGCAAGAAAGAAGGTGAAAAAAAATAGTGGAATTTTAGTTTGGGATTCATTAAAATTCTGAGCCAAAATGATATTGATTTTACATGGTTTCACGTAGTTTGCTGGACTGCTTATTTGATGTTTTGCATAGCTCAGCTTTTTTTGTCCGCCATTTTCGTATATTTTCATTATCTTGATCAGCCCTACCAGTTGGAGAGGTTAGAGAGGCCCGAAACATATTAAAAGCTGCTCAAATAAGAATGGATAATTGAGAAAACTTAATCTGGTTTCCTCGCCCTAAAAGTTATCAAAGAAGTATTTAAAATGATTCCAGTTTACCTGCGTTTGATCCAGATGGGTCTGTTGAAACCTGCCAATCCAGTTCGCGACCAAGAGGCCCTATTCTTTCCATTAAAGGATATACGGTGAAATAGCTGATTTCTTTTCCTTCTACCAGGTTCTTCGCTCTGATGTGGTGATTTATAACATGGCTTTCGAGATCCTTTACATTGTCGAACGGGCTTCCAAGTTTTAAGGCGCAATCTGTTATCATGCATAGACCAAAATCTACCATTTGAATATTTGTCAGCGGCTCTCTACAGTCCGTGTCATTGGATCGGTGAACTGATCCTTCAAGTCGCAGCCGTTGTTTCAGTGTTTTCAGGGCACCTGTGTCTAAAGAACGAACCAAAGAGAATGAATAAAGGTGGTCTAATTTAGGGCTAAGCTAAAAATGATATTTAGCTTAGAATCGGATTTGTTAGCTGGTTCTTAGAATCGGATTTGTTAGCTGGTTCGAGAGCTTGTCATGGATTTCGCCGATCGTGGGAGTTTGATTTGAACGTCGGAAAGTTACAAAACACCTTAAAAAAGCTCCTTGGAAACTTCTGTTAATTCCCTACCAAATCATATACCAAAAATCATCAACGCTGTTTTTAATCTGGCGACCTAGACCCTCCAGTGACCCTTTTAGATCAAAAACAACAAAAGAAATCAAAAAATTATCAGTTACGATCAAAAGCGATCACGCAGAAAACAAAATTTCCTGGCTTGACCAGAATCATTCAATGCTCTTAATCGCTTTTGGCCGAGAAGAAAAATTTTGTTTTCCGCTTGATCATTTTTTGATTTCTTGGTCGTTTTTTATCTAAAAGGGGTCACGCTAGATCAAAACAGATCAAAGGCAGCGTTGATCGTTTTTGGTATATGAATTGGTAGTGTTTATCGCATCTTAATTATTGCACTTTGGCCCATTCTTTAAATGCCATGTCTTGTAAAAGTATGGGCCTTTTAGTTTACATATTTTTTTAGTTTACATGTTTTTTTACTTTCCATAGTTTCCATGGAGTTTTAATTTACTTAAAAAAATCTTCGAAAACTTTTTTTTTTTTTTTTTTTTTTTAACATTTGGAAACGTTTAAGTATTTGGGGGGGGGGGGCTTCAAATTAACCAAAATCAAGCTTACTTAATACTTGAATGACCCCTTTGTAGCGATCACAAGTGTCGTCTTTTTGATGGCTGATTTGTAAGCGATATTTTATTAGATCCGCAGATAGGGTTCTGACTTGGTGTGCACTTTGTACGTGATGGATAATCTCATCTTTTGACTGTAATCTCTCAAGAGGTTTATCGGCACACTCTCCTGTAAGGCATAGATATACTTCAGATTTGGGACGTTTAGTTGGCCTTCCGGCTTCCTCTGGACTAATATCCATTCGAGACATGTTTCGCACTGCGCTATAAAAAGCCTTCGCTGTGTGAAAAAATAAATCAATAAATAAATAAATATTAAATTCCAATTGTTTTGGCTGCATATTATTGTGTGAAAACTTGTTGCCTTACCTAAAGCACGGGCTTCTTCTACTATTTTGAGGTCATATAATGGGGCTGTACAAGTATTACGTAAGCATGATTTTGGTGATTTTTGACCCCCTCCCCCCCCTAATAAGCAAAAATAGGCTTCCTCTTATGGAGGTTTAACATTGGCGTAAGCATCTGAAGGACCCCCTCCCCCCCCTAAGGTGCTTACGTAATACTTGTACAGCCCCAATACCCTTATCCGTAGTTTAAAAAGCGACGATGAAATAGTACTTTCAGTAGTCATGTGGTTGTCAACATAATGATTTAAAATTGAATCGCCATTTATCAGTTGTACAGATTCACGGATGCAATCTTCCTCCATACATATACCAATACGACCCGAATTTATGTCACCTTCCCATATTTTTACCACTGTCTTTAATATCTCTGTTTCATAATTTACAACGAAAAAAATAATTAGTGGTAATAGTAAAAGTGTTGGAGGTAGTTTGAATGCTTTGAATGTAAGTTTTAGCTAGCCTAAAAACATTTGGCCAATTGGTCCAACAGCCTTTTTTATTAGCTGTGAATTCTACTGCGATGCCTATAAAACTTTCTACCACCTAGTCAAAAATGAAACAATTGAAATTCTCAGGTATCATTCCAGTATTACGACAGCATTATTTTGAAACTTTTCGAGTTCCTTGCCCCCCCCCCCCCCTTTACTGCGTCGACAATTAAATATAATCATTTTCTAATAGATAATTCTAGACTCTAGCGTTGCCTGACCTTGACCTATTCGGTTCTTCCATCCACTACACTCTTACCTGCGTCGCTTCGAGTTGCCATTTCATCGTGACTTATATGGATGTTAAATTTTATAAGGTAGCCCAAAGCTTTATTTGTTGTTATTCCGTGCTCCGCATCTACATGTTCCTTAAGTTCCTGTTTGGTGTATAATTTTTCAAACCGTTTAAAAAGACATTCTTCTAAGAGGCATACCCATTTTTTACAACTGGCATTCGGAAAGCTCTGAAAAATTACAGCATTTCGCACAAAGTCTCGCAGACGAAGCGGACCTATTTTCGAAAAAAAAGAAAGATATTAAAATTAATGTTACTCAAAGTAAAACAATTTTTTTTTTCCTTTTGAAAACATACTTATCTGGGGTTCATCTTCTTCAATTGAGCTTTCATCTGTTGAGCTTTCATCTGCTGAGCTTTCATCATTGTCGTCAGGTTTATAGGCAGCTAAAATTGATAAAATGATTCAGTGCTTAAATATTAACGCTCCCCTAAACTATTGAACGGCTTAGAAATTTAAAAAGAAAATGCGATTTGTTTTTTCCCCGCCTGTTTTCATGCCATATTTTCTTGGCGACTACGGCGTTGTAAAATCCGGACTCTTTAGTACAATAAACCGTTTGACTTGAGTCAAACCCTACCAATTTAAATACCAAAAACGATCAACGCTGTCTTTGATCGTTTTTGATCTAGGGCGACCTCTTAAAAGGATCAGTTACGATCAAGAGATAACAAACGATCAAAAGCAATGAGGCAGAAAACAAAATTTTTTGGCTCGACCACATTGCGCGTGATCGCTTTTGATCGTAATCGATCATTTTCGATTTCTTTGGTCGCTTTTGATCTAAAAGGGGTCACGCTCGATCAAAAACAGTGTTGATCGTTTTTGGTGTATGAATTGGTAGGAAAGACACGTAACTTGTCCTCATAACTTGGTTCTCTCACCTTTTTCACCCGATTCAGGTATTCCTAGTCCATTTATGCTCAATAGAGATTCCGGGGAGCCATGGTCAGGCTGGGAATGATTCTCAGAAACATGAGCGTTCAATTCGTCGCGAGTACCAAATTGCTGTAGAGGTTCGAAGACACAATCTCCCTTCACGCATATCCGGATGTTTATCGTTTTTTCTTTTTTTTCCGGTTTCAATTTTTGGAACTCTTTTTGCACCAATTTGTTAAGTTCCACTGTTTCAAAATTTGCAAAGAAAGATTCAGTTAATTAATTAATTAGTTTCCTGAAACCTTTTAAATAGACTATTTAGTTTACGAAATTGAGACTAAAAAAATGGGAGTATGACGACCAGCGATTAATAACATTTCCCACATATTATCAAGGTGTTAGTTGCTTTATTCCATTCAATCAAAAATCAAAATATTAAAATCGCCATTCAGATATTTGAAATTTTCGTCACAATTTTACAGGTTTTTTCGGTTAAAGGTACTCGGGCCCGTAGCCAGAACGATGAGCCAAAAAGCGGAAGGGCCAGTTGGGCTTATTAAGGGGGTCAATAGACCTTCATCCCCATCCCAGGGGGGCAGTTCCCCCCTGACCCCCCTTGGCTACGGGCCCGATTACCATCAGGTACTTCGTTGATATTTAATAATTCCTCTCACAAGTCTCTTCTTCGACCAGGCTCTCTGGTACTAGGTAAAGAATTCCGATATTTCATCCATTAAAAAATCTTACCTCCGTTGCTTTCAACTGGCTTTTTTTCCTTGGGGTTTATATGAATGAAATTTTTTCTAAAGTTATGCAGCGATCCGTGGACTTCCAGTGCATGGTCTTCAATTTCATTTTTCGTATAAAATTCATCAATCTCTTTTGAGGGACATTCTCCTACGAGACAAAGGAAGCATCTGACTCTGTCGCGCGGAAGTTCTAATGCCCTTCGTACTAATGTTTTTAGGCGATCCAAATCTATTTTTGCAAAAAAAAAAAAAAAAAAAAAAAAAAAGTTTTAGTTGAAATGAATTAGTTTTAAATATAGATTTTGCGGCGGCTTCAGGAAACCATACCTATTTTGGGTTTTTCTTGGTCCAGTTCAGCGTCAAGAGAAGCGGCACCCCTTTTTCTCGAACGAATTTTTACCCCTGAAAAAATGAATTTGTGAATAAAAAAAAATTAGATTAGTGATTAGATTACAAATCGTTGGTGACCAGGGCCGAGGCTCCGATTTCGATCCCCATTCCCAAGATTCTTCAATATTTTTCGGGGCGATTGTGATTCTGATTCTGATTGCGATTCCGACTCGAGGACAAAAATTTAAGATGCCGAATCCACATAAAAAATATTTCAGTGGTGCCAACTTCGATATTTTCAAAAATATAGTAATGGTAAAAAGCTTTCATTAACACACTTTTCAGCTCGATTTAAATCAAAATTTTTCGTTGCCGATTAGGATTCCAATTCTGACCTATTTTCGAGTCAGATTCCGATTTCGATTCCGATTCCTATATTAAAATGTAAACGGCACCTACAGCCCTGGTGATGAAGGAAGAGCGCGAGTCGCACAAAACAGTGCAGTCAGCAGTGTAAGTAGTCAGTGTGACGCAAACAGTGCAGTCAGCAGTGTGTCAGGAAAATAATTTTGATAACATTTTTTAATCAAAAAGACAATAAAAACCCTAATTATGGTAATGTCCTAAAAATATGAACATGTCCGTAAGCTCATCTTATAGCATTTTTCCTGAACAAATTGACTAGGATATTCTTATTTCATAAAGTGACAGATCAGTAATTTTAACCAGGACTAACAGACGCCATATTGAAAGCAGCATGTATCTTCCCAATGTTTTTTCTTCATTTTTTTCCCCCCGAAAATGGTAAGTTTTTATTCGCTCATATGTTACCAAAAGCAGCGTTTTATGATCTAAAATTTTCGGAACGAGAATTCCGATGCAGATTTACCGTATGAGGGCTAAATTTTACATAAGAAATTAAAATCGTCACTGACGTTCAAAAAACCAAAAAAATATTTTTACCTTCAGTCCCTTCAACGTTTTCCCTGCTGCCGGTATCCATTTTGTTGAATTCTTCCAAACGCCTAATTCCGTTTTTTTTTTTCCCCGATTTTTACTTTCGATAAATAAAAATAAAAAGCGGACTTAGGCAATAAAACATTAAATTTAACACCAATAAAAATTTAACACATAATTTAAAACATTTAAAAGTTAAAAAAATCCTGTTGAAATATCCACGTTAGTCGACTTGAATAAACTAAACTTGACGATCTTATTTCTTGACTTGTTTTGTTGCATGACTCAACAAGATAGCCCAAACTCGAAGTGCTAAAGTTGTTGCTTCGATTCTCAAAGTCCAAAACTTTTTGAATTTTTTTTTTTAGATTTTTTTAGTTTTATTGCTAAATAACGCCAAAAATGCTAAATAAATGCAAAAAACCGTTTTTTGGAAAAAAAATGTAAAAAGCTCAGCTTTTTGAAAGCCAAAATCTTCAGGGCGTCAATAATTCCTTTCTTTAAGGGTAAAAATTGCAATTTTTTCTTGCTTCCTTTATTTGTAGGCTTGTATTTTTCTGGTCAGTATTTTTATATGATTTTGGTCAGTATTTTTATTGGAACGGGCAGTATTTTTATTATGGTCAGTAAAAAAATTAAACGGTCAGTATACACGTGGGTGGTAAAAAAACGGTCAGTAAAATAAATTATTTGTCAGTATTTAATTGAAAATGTAAGTAAATATATTTTATTGTCGGTATTTTAAACGATATTCCAGTATTTTTTAAACATTTGGTCAGTATTTTTTTGAAAATGGTCAGTATGGTCAAAGAAGGAGAAAGAAATTTGGAGCGAAAAAGTATTCGCAGCAGGTTGGTGGCGACCTAATCCGACCCTGATAAAGCAAATGATAGCATGTGTTAAGATTATGAGTTAAGCTTGTTTCTGCAGGAATAATGCAATAATAATCCGAATTACTTTTAAAAGCAAAATAATACATTTTAGTATGAAAAACGGTTAGTAGGGTGGTTCGAAAATCGGCTTTTTTGAGATTTTAAAACTTTTATATCGGGAAAAGGGTCTTTATAGATAGAGTATCAACCCTGAATTTTTTCAGATTTTTTGGACGGCATCTTAAGGTGGCGCATCGGCCTTGAGATTTCGAAAAAGCCCATGTAAGAGCCAAAAATTATAATTTTTTTTGGGTATAAAAGATTATCCATTCCTATCGGAAATTTAGCGTAGATTACGAATTTCAAGTCAAAAATTATTTTTGGTGCACTGTTTTTAAGCTACTGGCCGGATTTAAAAGCTCTGAAAACCTGGTTATGGCTTTTTGCCTGAGGCTCAAAAACCGTGAACCAAAACTAATTTTCGACTTCAAATTCGTAATCTACGCAAAATTTCCGATAGGAATCGATAGTCTTTTATGCAAAAAAAAAAAATGGTCATTTTTGGCCCTTATACGAGCTTTTGGAAATTTCAAGGCCAATGCGACACCTCAAGATGCCGTCTAAAAATTTTTTAAAAAATTCAGGGTTGATACTCTATCTATAAAGAAACTTTTCCCGATATAGGAGTTTGGAAATTCCAAAAAAGTTGATTTTCGAACCACCTTAGTATATACTGACCATTTAAATTATTATACTGACCAAAATGGAAATTTTTTACTGACAATTTACGAATTTTTTACTGGCCAAAATGTAATAAAATACTTGCCATTTAATATATTTACTGACCAAAAAAGGTATAAAATACTTGCCGTTTTATTAATAAAATACTGACCAAAAAGTAATAAAATACTGCCCAGAAAAAATTAAGCCTTATTTGTAGTCCATAGACTTGGCCATTAGCCCCACAAGACGACAAAATTAGGGGAAAATCATTTCTTCTAAAAAAAATTGAAACGTGGTTTTTTTTTTACTTAAATATTTGAGTACCTAAAAGGCTTCATTTTCATTTGACTGATGGGCTATGTAGGTTTCTGTGCAACAACAATAGCTGCTTATGAATGCTTTTATCAGACTTGAATTAGTTCTGATTTTTCCAGAAAGCTTTTTCAAAAATGTTTTGTTAAAAATGTTTACTCTTTTAAAATGTTTTTCAAAAAAAAAAAAAATCTTATTTTGGCTAAAGCACAAGAGTTTTATTTAATCCCAAATCCATGGGATGTTCATAGGACACTTTTTCGATCATAGCCAACATTGGTAAATCCGATGGACGTCCAATAAATATCCTCATGACGCGATGACGTCCTGAATAAATGCAAAAAACCGCAAAATAAATGCAAAAATTAATATTGGTAATGGAAATGTTAAGACTGGGTCAATTTTGAATCAGGACAAATTTTTCTTTACCTTGTTTTTTCAATTAAAATTTCCGCCCGGGTGCCTGATAAAATAGATTTCTTCAATCATTCCTGTAAAAAAAGGTCCCAAGAAGTTTTTTAAGTTAAAGATATTCCTCAATGTTCTCCGACAAAAAAAATATTCTACCTCCAGGAAATTTTTTCAAAGAATATTATTAATCATTTTTAGCAACAATAAAAGCTACTGATGGACGTTTCATTCGACTTATAATATATCTAGTTTTCCCAGGAAGTTTATTTGGAATTTTTTTTTTTTTTCCAAAATCACAAGACATTACAACCCCACAATAGGGCGGATCGAAAATCGAAAATTTTGGAATTTCAAAATGCCTGATAGAGCAATCGCTGTGGCTTATCATTTGTAAAAATTTTTTCCTTTTCGAAATTTTTTTTAAAGAGGGCCAAAGTTTTGAAAAGTCCCGTTAGGGATGAAAATTTGACTTTTGGTTTTTTGTGAAAAAAGTACCGTTTTCTATCGGATTTTCAACTTAGATTTTGAAAATGAAATCTGTTTTCGTCTAGCTGTTTCTGTTCCTGAGATACAGGCCAAGTTCGCCATAAAAATGTCAAAACTATAAAATTTCAATATTTTTATCATATTTTTTACAATAACTCAGTAATAGAAATAGCTAGACGTGAACCGACTTAATTTTTGAAATCTACTTTAAAAGTCCGATAGAAAGCGGTACCTTTTACACAAAAATCTGAAAGTCGAATTTTCAAAGTAAGTTCATACTTTGACCCAATTACGCACTCTAAAGACGCCCTTTAAAAAAATTTCGGAAAAAAAAAAATGTTTGCAATTGGCAAACTAAATCGATTGCGTTATCAGGCATTTTGAAAATTCAAAATCTTTGATTTTCGACCCACCCTACCCCACAACCGATTGTTTTTCATGTTTTTTTTTTTTTTCCTTTTAATAAGTAAAACCGTATTAGTTTATGATTTTTAAAGAATTCAAGAATATGAACTATTATATATTTCCAGAGACGATTTCCATGATCAGCATCACGTCGGTTAGACGTCGTAGTGTACACCTAGAATCAAGCGGGAGAGGTGTTGATCAGGACAACAAAAGCAAGTGAAAATCAGGTAAGTTCTTAATATAATTTTTTTAGAAAATTTCTCAGTTTAGAACGTCACAATTATTTTAACGAATTCACGCGGCTTTAAAATTGTTGGAAAATGTCGGCTTCCAACTGAGGATCAAAAGAGGTCTGACGTTTGATTAATTTTTGCACCTCTTTTAAACGGAATTACCATTTGATTCATGAAATAGCTAAAAATTTTTACCACCTTGCCTTGTTTTAAACCACTTATCCTGAAAACGAAAGTAACATTAAGGAAATGAAAATACTTGGAATAGCTGAACGGAAACTTTTATTTTATTAACAAAAAAAGAAAACACAATCTTTTATGCGGCATAAAATTAAGAATATATTGTGGTCTGTTAATGTGTAGGCCTATTTGGTTGAGAACATTAAAAAAAAAACAATTAGCACAACCGCAATTGATACAAGATACTCGAATTAAAATTTCACTCTGCAACGATCGAAATTAGCTGTAATTCCCCAAAATTTTTATGGCATTTCGTTATTTTTTTTTTATAGTTTTGGGTTATCGTTCATATCGTCACTAAAATGTTTTAGATCGCTCTCATTTTGCAAAATGAGAAGTAATTAAGCAACATGTTTAAAAGGAAAAAAATAGAAAAATGAAGTATGATTTTTTTTTTTTATTCGCTCTTGTGAAAGTAAATTTTAAACCATTTGAAAACCGAAAGCTTGTTTGCGAAAAATTATCGCCGCGTTTTTTGAAATATTTCATTCAAGTTCCTTTATTTAGCCTCATCAGAATGTATATTCAGACATGGCGAAAGACGCCTTAAAAAAAAAAAAACCGCTATACAAATCATGATGAACAATAGAAACTGGAAATTTTCAAAAAACTCTGAACTTAAGATTTAGCTCAAATGGAAAATTTTGTCATTACAAGACCGAGAAAAAAAAATTAATTTTTTCTTTTTTTTTAATTCTTGGGGAGCAATTTCACGCGCCATGTCTGAACATGTTTGCCAAACACCAACATTTTCACCCAAACGCAGGAAAAGCTCCACATAAGCAGTGACGCTTTTTTCAGCATGTTGGGTGAAAATGTTTGCCCAACATGTTCGCCGTACATGTTTTGCGTGAAATTGCTTCCTTGCAAGATTTTTAAGTGTTAACCTTTGTTCTTATGAAGTGAAATAAACACGTATAACAAATATTTAAATGATTAAAAACGATAAAAAAAAATGCTTAACCCGTAAAAGATTAAGCAAAACCGAAGGTAAAAATTAAAATGTCAATGTCTTAAAACGTAAATCCTCTTGAACTGCATAATTTTTAAAATACGAACATGAAAAAAAAGGCATTAAAACCATCAGAAATACGCATGGAAAATTTTTTTAAATGTAAGTCATTACATTGGAGGCGTGTTCAATCTTGGCGAAATGAGCAATTACGTCTTGCCCCTTAAAAAATACTAAGTCGCATACAGAACATGTGTATTTTCTGACATCCGGGAAAGTTGCCATACCTGCGAATATGTTGTGGAAATCTCTTAAATGATACCAAAAGTTGAAACTTTCCTTGCATCGGGGACATTCGCTCGGATATTTGCTCTTATCCTTCTTCTCCCAACCGTCGAATCTATGTTTCATATTTTTCAATCGTTCGTTCATTTGTAGTGCGCATAAATAGCACACAAACCCTTTTTTCGTTAGTTTCTTTTTGGCATGGGTTCCACATTTATCCGTTCGCTTTAATTTAGATATGCAGCCGCATTTGATGCATTTTAACGTTAGATCTGGCTCGTCTGGAGAATAAACAAATAAAATTAAGATATGAATTTTTTTTTTCTTATTTTTGAGTAAACTAAAAATTCTTCACTCCTACCTATATCTATTGAATCAGAATAAAAGAAGTTTAAGATTAAAGTTTCATTAATTTTCTTAGCGTGTTTATCCGCCATGTGACGTAAACATTCTTGAGCAAGTCGGTAACCCTTGGACAGTAGAATAATCCCGCAATTTTTTAGCAAACACACAAAACCATGTTGTGGTTGAGTTTCGTCTGAGTCCTGTTCAATTTCAGTATCATCGGGAAAAGCACCTAATTCAGCATGCCATATCGATTTTAATACGAGTTGAACGATCGCCTTCATAATTGAGTCTGCTACCGGCTGCTTCATATTTCCGTCCAGATGCAAATCCGCAAAAGAAGTTGTTAGCTGCTTCATATCTGCATCTATAAGAAAATATCAGTAACATTTATTCAACGGGAACCATGATTTTTTTTAACTTTGAAAACTTTAATTAAAATTCGGACTAATTTTTTTTTCAACTTTTGACCTTTTTTATCAAAAATTGTAATTTTTTTTTTTTTTTTTTTTTGTGCCAGGAAAAAAAATTATATTTTTATTAAAAAATTAGGATTTTTTGACCAAAAACGAGCACGGTAAAAAATTTTATGTTGACTTGCTAAAAAAGGGCTACATTTTTTATGTTAAAAAAAATAGAATGTTATTGCCCATAAAACATTGTTTTGTTTTTAGTGTTTTGATCGAGGCTGCAGGCAAATTATGTTACTTTTAACATATATTTTTATGTTAAAAAGACAGGGCTACACGTTTTTTATGTTAAAAAAATAGAATGTTATTGTCCATAAAACATTCTTTTGTTTTTAGTGTTATGTTACTTTTAACATAATTTTTTATGTTAAAAAAAAGGGCTACACATTTTTTATGTTAAAAAAATAGAATGTTATTGTCCATAAAACATTTTTTTGTTTTTAGTGCCTTGATCGAGGCTGCAGGCAAATTATGTTACTTTTGACATAAAATTTTTTACCGTGAGCAAAAAAAAATGCCTTAAGATTTTTAAATCGTTTCATTGATTAAATATAGCAATATTAGGACAGTATCCAAAGACGTACCTTACTGGGATATGGGGCATATATCAGGAATATGCCCCCATATCCCAGTATGATTTTTTTCCCTCGGGGTTTTCTTTCAGTATTTTGAACTAGTAACAAGTGAAAATTATTTTGTCGGTTTCAATATCACGGGGTTTTATTTTTTTAAATGTATGTCCGGAATCCAGAGTCCCGGCGTCCCGTGATTGCAGTCCCAAAATGAGAAGTTTGTGAAGGGACCTCATGTTTATCCAGTCAACGAACAAAATCAAAACCATGAGAGGTCCAATCCACAAATTTCTTTTTGGAAGAGAGAGTGCCTTTTTTTTTAAATCCCTGAATCAGCAGCCAAGTGAGTTTCAAGGTATAACCTTTTCTTTTGTCACCCCTGCACACAATTCTTCGTTACCTTGGTCACATTCGGATGTTCCAGTTCCTTCGGATTTTATTTTTATTTCAATTAGCTTTGTTTCTGCTTGTATCTTCTCCTTTGTATTCAAGCCGTGGCCTTTAAAGTGTTCCGAAACTTCTTTCAAAGTCATTAATAAATGGGCAGATCTATTTTTTCCGCAGCCTTTCACTAGGCAATAGCTCCATCCAATTTCCTGTATTTTTTGCTTTTCCGAAGGTTGCAAACGGTCCTTTTTCCTTTTTACAACCGGAGCAACCTCCTGTATGAATGTGTTCAGGTCCTCGAAAAATCCCGGATCTGGAAATTTGAAGAAAAATAGAACATGAACGAATGTCACATTGTTCAAGCACACAATAACCTTAAAAAGGACTTTAATATGGATGCGGATAATTCCTTTTCCCTAAGTTTAGAATTTTTTTTTTTTTTTTCAAATCAGGAAAACTCATTAAAAATCATTAAATATACTTTTTTTTTAATTTTATAAGAATTTTGTTTGTCAAAATTTCAATTTTTTTCGTTGAGAATTTCTCTGATTTTTACGGAAAACCCTTTTCGATCCCTATTTTAAAAATTTCAGAAACCATTTTTATGCAATAGGTACTTAAAAAAAAAAAAAAACGCCTCTTTTTCCGAAAATGGGGAAGCGAACGCAGTGTATTTTAAAATTTTCATTTCCACCATGGTTCGGTCTCTAATTATTTTTAAATTTAAATGTCATCTTGTTTTACGGCTTTTTTTTTTTCGGGATGATGCTAGTGAACATTAATAAGTTTTAAATACAGTATTTTTTTTACCTTCATCCTTAGTGCACTTCCATACGTCTGGAGTTTTAGGTATCGTCATTGAAACTGCCATTTAAATTTTTTTTTTTTCTAGTAAAATAAATATATTCAGCGATTGATCTAAATATTAATCGAACGAAAAGAAACACTTAACGACTTAACGGAAACAAACACTTAAAATGTTAGAAACAAACCTAAAAACCACGTCTTTACATTTTCTGCTCGAATTTTAAACCAAACAAGTTAAGAATTAAGATCATGGTGTAGTTCATACAAGTCCCACGAGCAGTCTTGAACATGAATTATTTTTCAGTCATTACGGGCAGTTTTTTCCTCACTAAAGTTCAAGACTGTTTAACTCATCGACTTTTTTCATTTCATATGTTAATTTTGTTTTTGGTTTTGCTTAATATTTTATTTGTTCCGTGTTTTTTTGTAATTATTTAAATAACTGTTGTACGATTTCATTTGACTAGGAAAAATGTTATATTTAATTGACTGTGCAACTGTATGTATGCAACCAAATGAAGGTAAAGAAAATATTACGAGGAAAATATTTTAGGGACGTTTGCTGAAATTTAACAAATAGTTAAAAAAATGATCTCTTTTAATTTTAACACTGACCAACTATTTTTTTTTTTTTTTTTTTTTTTTTTTTTTACTGATCAAGTTGTTACTCAACTTGCCTAGTGGTCATGACCACTAAAATACTGACCATTTATTTTACCCACTGGCCATTTATTTAAAATACTGACCGAAAAATATTTTTATATACTGACCAAATATTTATAAGTCGCAATATAAAAATAATAATAAGGAAGTATTAGGTATTTAGTAGAAATTATGTATTTATTTATTTATTTATTTATTTTTCTAAATATTAGTACGGCCAACCTTAAGGAAATGCTTGCGACAATGGAGTGCAGAAATGAAAATATTAATGGATGGTAAATATTATGAAGAAAAAGATTTAGAACGCGGATGGTTTCTTTGTCTCATTGGTGAAAAATGTGTCGAAAATCCTTTGAGCAAAGAGGTTATGGATGATCATCTAAACTATATTCACCAAATGGCACCCAGCGATTATCCGCTTGAAAATCATGTGCGCATACTCAAGCTTCTGATATTGCATGAAGAAACTGAAAAATTTGAAGCCAATTATATTTTCGATGGTAAGGATAATTAATTCCCTAGTTTCTTAGAACTAGAGATCCATTTTGTTGCTTATTTTTTTTCTGAATTTTTTAAAAATACAGGGGCTCGGCGTATGCTCATGAGATTTAAATGGGAATATGGCACCAATGCAAAATGTGTCAACAAACGGCTCTTATGTCTGCTAGGAAATTGCGAACTGGACATTTGTCCTACTGGTAAATTTAAGGATGAAAAGAGAAATCATTTGCAGGATAAGCACAATATTTTTACGAATAATTTAAGAGCTTATAAGGAGATCCGGCTAACCATATATTACAACCGACCACCGCTCGGTAAGATTTTATATATCCATGCGGCGGATATGATAGCTTTCGATAAATCCCGGCTAGATCCATGTTTCAGAGCCAACCAGTCAGGTAAGCTCAAAATTTTGATTTTTAGGAAAAACGAGGTGTGAAGGTGCGCATTATCGTCTAAAAAAGTTGAAAACAAAATTCTTCATTTTATTTATTCGCTGACAGATAGAATAATTTTAAACGATAATCCTCTTTGCATTTTTAGAAGTCATTTCGGACCTGAAGACATTCGTACAAAAGGTTATTCCCATCGCAAAAAAGAAGGCCCTCGAAATGAGTCCTTCGGAAGTAAAAGAATTGACGAGTTTGGGATGGTATTTTTGCCTTTTGGGAAATTGCAGCACTAGTAGATCTGCTCATTTATTAAGAACTAAAACCAAACATTTCAAACACCTAGAGCAAAGCCACAAGTCGAGAAAAAAACGAACGAAAGAGGCTCAAATAATAATTCTGCATAACGAATCTGGAACATCAATGAGTTACGATGCAGGTAACGTAAAAAGGATCATTTTTGTATTATGCCAAAAGTATGCAACCAGGGCTGCAATTCCGATTAATTTTTATTCGGAATCAAAATCGAAATCGAAATCGGAATCTGCTATTTCAAAGGTAATTAGAATCGGAATTGGAATCGGAATCCATGCTTTTCTTTTTTTTTTCAAGAAATAGGAATCGGAATCAGAAACGGAATCTCGTCTGAAAACTATTCGGAATCTTCGGATTCGGAATCGGAATCGGCATCGGCATCCAAAAAAATATTTTCGATTCAGATTGACTTTAAAAGCACGAAAATACTGTAATTACAGTTAATCAATTTTGGTTTAAATCGGGATCAGAATCGGAATCAGCATCGCTAAATATTTGTTGGTCGGAATCGGTATCGGGATCTGAAATTTTTTTTCCACCTTTCCAAATCGGAATCGGAATTGGAGCCCCGGTAACAACCGGAGAATATAGTTAAGCAATGGCCATTCTGTGAAACTCCATTGAGGATCCGAATGTAACGGGCACGGATTCCCGTATAAAATCGTTTAAAATTGTTTAAAATAATAATCATAATTAAGAAGTCATAATGCCTTGTTCCGCCACTGATGCGTAGTAATACACACCAGCGGCCAAACAACGCATGCGCGCGCGACAATGAATAGTGCGGAGAGCGATCGTGCTTACGCACGACCGTTCACTCTGCCTATTCAATAGCCAGCCGTAGACAGAACCGGTTGTTATCAAAACCGGACTCAACAGTAAGTAAAGCCACATGGCTGAATCTTTTATCGTTTAATTACTTTTTCGATTTAAATTATTATTTTAATCTTGTGAAACGCTTTGTGAAATTATTCTAATTTCCTGGCTTTTGCCAGGTCCGGTTTTTTTTTCTTGATAAAATTATCTTTTCAGGTCAATAAAATCCTGTTTTAATCGTTTATGACGACTATTCATTTATCTCCCTGCACCAAAGGGCGGCCCTAAACAAAGCCGCAAGACAACCTGGCAACCCTGTGGGGAAAAAATTTTTTTTTCCTCCGGAAAAACCCACGACTCTACAAGACTCAATCATTCCAAGGATCAATCATTCCAAGGATCAATCATTCCAAGGATCAATCATTCCAAGGATCAATCATTTCAAGGATCAATCATTCCAAGGATCACTCGCCACGTGCCAATCAACTTCCAAGGAATCAATTTTCAAGGATTTTCAATCGCTCGTTTTTCGGAACTCGCGAATTCCGTTGCTCGTTTTAACAAGGAACCGGACGTTCCTTGCGTGTTTAAACAGGACCCTGGTCGCTTAATCTTCAAAGATTTGGTCGCCCAGTTTTTCACGGATCTGGTCGCTTACAATTCAAGGACTCAGCCGCTCCATCCCTGCTTCATCACGACATAGGTATGACGTTCTTCAAGAACTTAGGACCCTGTCGGAACGCGAATTTTTCTTTTTTTTATTAAATTCAGGCGCCTAGGAGAGATCCGGTTCCGATCGGCCTCCCTAGCTGACCTCGCAAACATTGTAATTCCGGCAGACCTAAGTTCCAACAATTGGTAAGACAAAAAACATGAAACCTTCTCTCCTAATACCTTTTTTTTTTTCCTAAAGAAAGGGGGGGGAGGAAAGCTAGGCTCATAGAAAATCGCTAAAAAACGCCGATAATAGTCGTTTATTCAAGTAAAAGCTAATCCGCTAAAATTAGATTTTTTCTTGCAATTAAACCGTTTTTTTTTTCAATTAAATTAATTATTAACCAAGAGAATTTTATTCAGAAATTTGTTAAATGATTTTTTCTCTCTCCTTTTGGTTAAAGAAAAACCAGGGAAAACATAAAAAGCGAATTTTCTATAAAAATTTGCATAAATAGATTTTTTAGGGTTTACACGTGCTCGACAAAATAAAATTTCATGAGAAATCGTGTTAAGAAATCTGAATTTTTGTCGATCATACGTTTTTTTTTCTCTTCAATCAAAAATGATTTTTTGCAAAACGACAACGAAGTCGAATGAAAATATACGATAACGCGTTAAATCTTGCCCTACATAAGTTTAACATAGTGGTTTATAAAAAACTGTTTTATCGATATTTGATTTTTTTTTTCTCTCTTAAAAATTATTTTCAAGATAAAAATAATTTATATTGTCTCCGCATTTTATCACGTACAAAACCGAACAAATCATTTAACCTCAGTACCGAAAATAGGATTAAATTTTAAAAATCGTATAAAACGTTTGATTTTTTTTCCCGAATTGAATGTAAATTTAAATAAAAAACGTAAATTAAATTAAAATAAAAATTGGGAATATAGTAAAAGCTTTCCAAACCTTTCTTTTATCCCTTTCATCTACGAATGAATGATGTGGAAAAAGAAAATCGAATTATTAGAAGTATTAACGAAAAATCGCAATCAATCATTCGTCGATGAATTTTCCCTTTAGATTAAGCCGAAACGTGAATGCTTTCGCGGTATCGATTTTAGACGAATTCTCTTTTGCCAAAGATTAGAGAATTTTTCATAATAGAGAATTTATATTGTAATAGAGAATTCATAGATAAAATGGCCGTCGCCTTCCCTAAAATTAAGCGGGTCGGTGCGTAATTTCTTCTCTTTTTCTTGAGTAAATTTTTACTGTCGAAAACCGGAGTTTTAACTCCCGGGGGAGAATTTCCTCCACAACGTTTGAGTTTTTCTCTTTTTTCTAAATTACTATTTTCACTTTCTAAAAATAGGAAAAAGGGTCCTGTCCCCTTTTTCCTGATAAATTTTTAGCCGACCTGCCATTCCTCCCAAAATTTATATAAAGATTTCTTCTTAAAAATTTAAAATTTTGAACATAAATTTTTTCAAAAGAATTAAAATAAAAATATTATCCAAACTGAAGGATAATTAAATTGTTTAATGACGAATTTTAGTTTTGCCATGGAATTTTTATTTCATGTCAAGACCGGGATTCATCATTAACTATTTTTGGAAAATTAAAATTACGATTAGTAATAAAAACCAAACCGAATTTTTTTTTTCTCGTTATGCATATTTTCTAAATTTGTCTAACGAGGGAAATCGGAATTGGCTTTTGTGCAAAATCTATGCACTTTCTCCTTTTCTTTTTCATATTAAAAGAACTAAATTAAATTTTTCATTGAAAACGATAAAATTTCTTTCTTTTCTGTGAATGGAAATCAGAACGGAAATTTGGAAAATTAAAAATCCGAATTTTTCTATGATTTTCCTTTCGTTTTAAAAATATTTTTTTTACAGTTTTGAATAAGGAAATATTGAGTTGAACTTGCTGCAAACAGGACCAGACAAGTTTGAACAAAACCGACCATTTTAGACAAACATCTATTGTCTAGTTGTTTACTTATGATTTAATTGTCAATGTTCAAGGTTAATCCTCTACAAATAAATCAAAACCAGATCGAAGCGGATTTTATTTGTCATTAATCAAATCCTAACTAGTTTGAAACGAAATTTAATTTAATATTTCTCTTTTAAATCTTTTTAATTTTAAAAATAAATCTATTTTTCTTTTCTCTCATCTCTATTTTAATCTTTTCATTAGTAAACAATTTCTTTTGGAAGAAAACTTTTTCTCTCTAATTTTAAAATCTAGGGAATGGATTTAAACCGAAAGCCGTAATACATAAATTGAATTTCAACATTTTTTTTTCTCTCTCTATTACGACAAACCGCAATAACTTTAATTAAACTTAAAATTAATTTTATGCAATTAAACGGACACTTCAATAAGTTTTGAGGTCAAAAAAAAACCCGACAACCGACTTCGGATATTTCAATAATAGGAATCCGGGAATAATTTCTCCAGATATCGAATCTTCTAGGACAACCTGGCTGTGAAAGAAATTTTCTTTAATCGAACTTCACGATCTTGAAATATTAAAAATGGCGATTAATGCCTACATACGAGCATTAAATTCTGCCCAAACCCTAAATTGGTTGCGGATATTGAACATCCCGCATAATCCTGCGACACATCTGACGACGTTAAAAAGCCTACTATTTGCTGCGAAAGAACGTATAGCTCAAGCATTGGAATCGCAAGATCCTCACGCTACGATCGGTCCTATTGAAAATTATTTCATGATAAATGACACCGACGAGGATCTAGCCTATTTTTGTGAGCCTGCGCGAATCCAACGTAATCAAGAAACGAGAATCCTTTATACTGAGCAAGAACTCCAAGCGAATGGAACTCCTGAAGCTCCTAGGAGGAGTGTTGGCTTTGCACCTGGTCCCGATCAGGTACAAATTCAACACGAATCCGAGCTTGCGAAAGAAAATGTGGAACCTTCAATTTCGCAAGAATTAAATCTGAGTCAATTCCAGTTGAGTAATGTTTCACCCCCTAGACGTGTTGAGTCCACACGAATAGACACTGAAAGCCGTAAAGATAATCCCACTCAACCAGCGACGATATTAGAATTCCCGAATACGCCGCCATTAATTATACAGGCTGATGAACTGGTAAGGGATTTCAATCCTTACTACCAAGCATCAATCCCGCCACCTCCAATGAATATAAATCAGTCTAATGCTTTTCCAAACTTTAACTTGGAAGATTTAAAGAAGATGTTCGAAGAGCAGTTATGGTCGTTTCACCGAACAGTTATCCAGCCTAGCTTGAACCATACTAAAGTACCGCCACAAAATGGACAAAGTGCTTTTCAGACTTTCAGCGAACGAAATCATATTGAGAATAGAAACTGCGAACGAACTTTAGCCGAAAATTTCGATGAACCGGAAGTAGTAAACATATCGGATCCTGCAATCGAGAACGTGAATACGAGCACCCCAAATCGGGCCTCGTCACATTCCCGATTGGAAGATCTACTAGAAGTGTTGGTAAACCATCAAGTTCAGTTACAAAACACTCTAGTCGATAGGTCTGAGTCGCAAAAAGAACGTAAATCAAAATCAGATGAGAATTCTTCAATTAATTCACCTGGACAAGGGTACAAAACAGGTGAACAGTTTTTCAAATTTATTAAAATTTGTAGGGATAACAAAATTGAATATAAGAAAAAAGGAAACATTAACAAATTTCTCTCGGACCTAGAACGATTAGGAACTGATTTCGGTTTTACGGGAATCGAACTCGTCAAAACCATTCCCCATTTGCTGGCTCCCGAAGTTAAGCCAATATTTGATGCAAAGTATCGCTCAAATTTGAACTGGTCGACAGCGTGCCAAATCTTGCGCGATTCCTTCTTCCCAGCAGACCAAGAAAAGGCTCTGAGAAGACAAATACATGACATGCAACAAATGCAAAATGAGCCATTCAACGATTATCTTGCCAGAATACATGAGCACAACGCTTATCTTCGACGACCATATACTGAAGACGAAATCGTAGATATAATTAGGTCTAATGCTACCCCAGTTTTGATTCGTACCTTAGCTCAGCATGAGGATTTAACGTTGGCTGAACTCGAATCGATATGCCGAAAGGCCGAGGTCGCCTCAGCATACATCCAAAAAAGGAAAACAGATTTGGTTAACATGCAAAAGGATAATACGCCAGCACCTTCTCGCCGTCAGACGCGCTTGAATGCCATGAACCAAACCGTTCAAACACCCGATCAATATAACAATCAGGAAGATCCGGAAAACTGGCACTCTGTGTTCTGAATGTGGGACAGGACGCAGAGCCTCGTGAACCTTTAGAAATTCCCACAACCAGTTCTGTTATTGACATGAAAGGGGAGTCACATAACACGTTAACAAATCGCACCCTCGCGACAATAAATCATCATAAGGTATCGCTTGGACCGTCGTATCGGAAAGACCCTTCTATCACCACCGACATCGTACAAAAAGTTCCGACACCGGTACCGATTTCGTCAAATCGTAAATTCGAATCAGCAAATAAGAGGGGAGGTTGCTCTCAGCTTTCTTCGCTATCTGTCTGTCCTGATACTGCTTATTTCACTCCCTCTATCCTTCCTCGACCCAAAACATCATTAACCGTTCGAGAGGGGGGGGAGGAAGACAAGAATGTCACGAAAAAACGTAAAGACGAGAGTCGGATGGATTCGTCCTTCGGTAATCCGATCCTGAATCGTAATAATAACGCTTCTCTAAGTAGATCCACACAAATTTTCCCTCCGAAATCTACGATCCACATACGACCTTTTCCTGATCCCCCGCCTTTGGACCGACGGAAGGAAACAAGTTCTCATGCCGAAAACACGGAACTAAATCCCGCCATACCGCCCAAAAGTCTAAACGATAGAAATGAGAATTCGTTCTCCTCAGAAGAGACGGAAACTGTTAGCAACCGAGAAATCGATATCGATTTAAAGTCGCAAAACTCAGTACCGCTACCTCCAAATAAAAGGGTAGATGCAATCAAGATAGAAATCCTAAAGGCCATTAATTCTGTTCGTCCATTGACTGTCGAAGAACAAATTCGACAAAGTCTCGCCGTCACTTGCCATATTTTCGACGAGGAGACCTTGGAGAAAGCCTCTGAAATTAATCCCCTAGTAGCGGAAACCTTAAAAGCCGAGGCTGAGTTGAAAATCGATCCGACCGAAACCGAAAAACCGACCTCTGATGATGGTACGATAGCCAGACGCAAACCAGACCCTGACGCTGACCCGGGAGTTCGGCGTAGAAGAAGAAATTTATACGGAAGAGCAAAGAAATTCGCTGAACAGATTCAAAACGACCCCAAACGAATAGCCGGTATCCTGGCATCCAGGCCAAAAGAGCCAAAATGGACGGCAGCAGTATGTCGGGAACTTGGCCGCCTGAAAATAAAGAAAGAAAAACTTACCGAAGAACTCATACAAAAGTCCGGATTAAACAAAAGTACCGCAACTAGTTTAAGTCAAGGGTTGGAAGAAGCTGTTCAGCTAATTTCAAATAAGTCCGAATTAGACAAAAAGAAATCCGAAGAAGATGGAAAAGACAGAATATCGAATTTGGAGGAGAATCTACGCCTCGGCGCACTCCGCTGCAGTATCCCGGCCAACTTGGCCGCTCACCTCCTAACTCGAAATATATGTCCGATCTGCTACTTCGGAATCCGTAACACACGGCTTATCGCCCAACCAAACCCTAGGATGTATCATACTTTTAAACGAAAAAAAGAAGACGAATCTCTCAATGAGTGGTTTAAGGATATGTCTAATGAAAAAATGAAGGAATTGTTAGTCTCCTTCCATGAGACTAACTGTAGAAACCATCATTTCTGAGAATAGATACGGAATCGAGAATAATAAATTCCCAGGAAAGGAATTTGCACCCTAATATGACCTTTTCTATTTCACCAAGTCTATCACTTGGTGGAAAATAACCTACCCGGACTGCGATTTTAGCGCGTTTATTTTTCATTATTTTTTGTTTTAAAAAACCGTACAAGCATGTACGCTCCGTGCTAAAATAGCACAACGGGAGAAATTCTGAATTATTTCTTCCGCATTGGTAAAATATTTCCGTACTGACCTAATCGAAAAGGCTGCGGAAAACTAGACTTTCCTAAGTCCAAAGAAATACTCATCAGAAAAATGAGTTTCAAAAGGAAAATTTCTCGATACATGAAAGAGAGCTTTCCTAAAACTAAGGTACCAAAACCAATCAATTCCACGATAACCCACCGAAGAAGGTTAGGAAAATTCAACGCACTTAAGTTGCATTAACGCTCATAATCTCCAAGTGAGCTCACTCTAGGTTTTTCGTTTTAGATAATAGCAATCGGAAAACCTAGAAATATTCAAAATGTAATCAACGGAACGCTATCGCGTTGACTACAACCCCTGAGACACGCCGTTGGCCTATTCAGAAAACAGGGTCAACTACAATAATTACTCTGTTTTGTGGACTACCAGCACCCCAATCCAGAAACAGAGACCAAATTCTCTAACCAAACCCCAACCTGGGACAAACATTTCCATGAAAAACCACATAAAAAGGTTTGGAAACCTCGACGCGCTCAATTGGTCCGTTACATGAAGACGACCTCCTGAAAAGTCACTCTGCTCATACGATAGAGAGTCAAACTAGCTACATTAGCCACGAATTAATCCAAAATGGATAAACGAAATTAAAAGCACGCATGTACCGCTTTAAACTTCCCAAAACCGAATGAGTCGACATAATAAGACTTCATTCCCTGAGTTCACTCAAAACTGATCAAAATTATTCTAATTTGACAAACTTCGTCAACCACAAACGACGAACCGTCAAAATAAAAGCCGCAATAAAAAGCGAAATAAAAAGCTACAAAACAAGCTTATAAATCAAATAATTTTAACATAATTTATAATAAAAAATAGTAAAATGGAAAATCATTCAGAATTATTCGAAATAAAAATAACTGTACAAACCGCAAATAAAAATTGAATTAGAAATTCAAATTAAAAATTTGAAAAAGAAATTTAAATTGGAAATTAGAATTAAAATAAAATCTTAAGATGAAATAAATTAAGAATAAAATTCTTATTCCTAATTCCTAAAATAGGAACAGACTTTCCCCTTAACGATAAGGACTTGACGATAATTACTTTGCACCAAGCTAAAGGAAAATCCTTAAGAAAGGAAAAGTAAAATGAAAAACTCGAGATGAAAATGAATTCGAAACGTCATTTTTAAATTGCTTTTGAAATACGATCGTTGGCCGAACTATTTGTTGCCCTTCGCTCGCTGAACCTTAAAATCGGTCTAAATTTTGGACTTATAGAAGAAAGATATTTCCAAATTAGAGAAATTAGAAAAAATAGAATGGTTTCTCGGCTGAGCCCAAAACCGAGTGGCATCCCTGTAATAGTCAAATGACTCCTAATATTAACCCGATGAATTAAAAACGTTAACGAAAATATAAAAAGTTATCGTTATAACCGAACCTTTTCTAATCAATGTGTATATTACACTGCTTTAGAAAAAACAATATGTAAAATTGCAATTTTTGAAGTCATTCGCATCGAAGAGTCAAATGATACTCTTAATTCACTGTCGTTTTTGACAAGTAATCATTCCTTTAAGTATTATTTATTCAAGTAATTATTGCCCTAATAAAGGTTTAATATAACTTAACGTGTCGTACCGCTTTCTACGTTTAACATTATTTTTTAGATTTTCTTTTGTCGGAAACTTTCCGAACCCACGACAAAACAAGGAGAATTTCCTTGTATCATTCGTGATATCTAAATGTTTATTCGTCAAATTGTACGACAAACCGTCGTTGCATTTTATGTTATTATTTTATGTATTTTTGATAGAATAGGTCAAACGAAGAATTATCTTCGCGTACGCTTATTTAAAACAGAGGTATACTTTTCTTGAATGATTTCTTCTGTCCGAATGGCAGATCCCCACAAGAATAGTTACTTCGTCTCTGCTGTCTTACAACTCTTAGAGTTGTAATCCCCTTCTTGAAATAGCTTGTTTTCACGGCTACTGCCCTCCCTAAACTGCAGCATAATTTATGACTACGGTCATATTTTCGCGTACGAAGATTAGAAATCCCAACGTGAATGAGCCCGTTCACACGTGTACATAGTCCCCCGAAATTGTCTTTCTGGACAAATATAAATTCAGTTTGTTGACCTAATTCTTTATCAGATTTTCATATTACGGCTCAGCCTTACGTTTAATTTCGCATCCGTGTGATGTAAAGCTGTACGACAACCTGGCTGACCGATTAATTTTTTGTCTGTGATATTTTATGGACTGTTGACCAAACGTTAACTTTTTCTAGTCCAAATGATTTGATTTTGAGCCAAAATTTTGACTCTTATGTTTTTTTTTGAATTTATATGTTATTATTTGCGAGCATCTATCGAGTTGATACGATGCAAAGATTTAATTAGTTTAATTAACATGTTTTTTTCTGATGTTAATGAACGAACAACCACTCTATGTGATGTCTTCAGGACCATTGTTTTTTTGACCCCCTCTCCGACCTGAAAGGTGGAAAGGAGATGAATTTTTATAATTTCCTTACATCACATATAGCGTTCCTGTTCTTTCATTTTTCATTTTTTTTTGGCGATTTAATTGTAAAAAGCATTCACTCGCGAAACCGGTAAAAACTTTTAAATAATTGTAAATTTTTCGCGTATTTTGCTTAAGAATTTTATCGTAAATTTTGTTAAAATTTTTAATAAAGTTTTTTTTCTAGTCAGAACAATATAATTAATGTATATTATTGTAATTTTGTAAATTCTTGTTCTGTCAGTAAAAATTTTTCGAATTTTTTAGAACCGTTTGTAAAATCATTTTTCAAAATTTTATATTGTAAAGGCGTATGGTTTTCTTACTGTTCGTAAAATTTAGTTTTTTTTCTCCGTTGTTTATTGCAATCATAACCCGCTTAAGTCTGTATAGGCCAGTGTCATTTTACTTCCTGGACCTCAGGCTTTGCCAAGTCCAAAAAGTCTAAACACTGAACCTACACACAAACTGAGGGGGGGGAGGTTGTAACGGGCACGGATTCCCGTATAAAATCGTTTAAAATTGTTTAAAATAATAATCATAATTAAGAAGTCATAATGCCTTGTTCCGCCACTGATGCGTAGTAATACACACCAGCGGCCAAACAACGCATGCGCGCGCGACAATGAATAGTGCGGAGAGCGATCGTGCTTACGCACGACCGTTCACTCTGCCTATTCAATAGCCAGCCGTAGACAGAACCGGTTGTTATCAAAACCGGACTCAACAGTAAGTAAAGCCACATGGCTGAATCTTTTATCGTTTAATTACTTTTTCGATTTAAATTATTATTTTAATCTTGTGAAACGCTTTGTGAAATTATTCTAATTTCCTGGCTTTTGCCAGGTCCGGTTTTTTTTTCTTGATAAAATTATCTTTTCAGGTCAATAAAATCCTGTTTTAATCGTTTATGACGACTATTCATTTATCTCCCTGCACCAAAGGGCGGCCCTAAACAAAGCCGCAAGACACGAAGAAGGAGGAAAGCGAAGCACACCCACCCATTTCTTTTAAAAAAGAAATATCGGATTGATTTTTAAAAAATATAGCCGGATTTTATTCTGTTCGATACACTTAATAAGCAAAGCAGAGCCTAAAATTATTTCAAAAAGCTACTACACACTTTTCAAATAATAATATTTTAATTTTAATTTTAATTTTAATTTTAATTTTAATTTTAATTTTAATTTTAATTTATATTGATCTTTTTTTACATCAATTTACAATCGCTTTCTTATTCACTATACATAATTCACTATAATTTCTTAATTACAAGAGTAAACGAAAAAAAAAAAAAAAAAAAAAAAAAAAAAAAAAAAAAAAAAAAACTGTGATTAATTATAACTAACAATTAACTGGGGTCAGCCAACTTAATATTCCATCATTAAGTTACCCCCACCCCCCAATCTTAAGAAAAACCAAGAAGTATTTTTTCTCGTCTTTTTAAATTTACAAAACAAAAAAAAAAAAAAAAAAAAAGCAAACTGAAATAACAAAAGCTTCAGAATTTGGAAAATTATATCTACCACCAGTCTACATGTATATTCATGTGTGGGCCGGGGCCGTACATAAATTACGTAAGCACATTTAGGGGGCGGAGGGGGTCCAAATTTTACAAATTTTAAATCTTACTCATAAGCTAAGCATAGGCGAAATGGGACAAAGCGAGCAAAAAGGGCCTAACCCATGCTTACGTAATTTATGCACGACCACTAAATAGAAAAATAAATTTTTTAAAGACTAATTTTACAAGACAGTTATTGCGAATAATATAAATATGCTAAAATTGTACTACACATTTTGTTAAATTGATACTACACACTTTAGATTTCTAACTACACAAAGTGTGTGCTACTACACACAATTTTAGGCTCTGAAGCAAAGAAATATTAATATTTATGAAATATTTTTTAAATCTTTTGCAATATTTTAAAGAGTCTATGACAAACCCCCGAAATGCAGAACCCCGAAATTTGCAGAACCCAGAATTCTGTTTCGGGGTTCTGCAAATTTTGGGTTCTGAAAGTATTATAATTTTCCATTAATTATATTCGAGGCTCTGCAAATTCGGACTTTTTGCATGTTTGCTTTCCCGACTTTTTTTTGTAATTTTAATTCAATTAAGGGGTGGCTTTAATGGAATCGGGGGAGTCAAATTTGAACTCTGGGGTGTCAAAAATATACTTTGGCACAGTTTATGGGAATAATAATTGACTTAAAAACGATTTTTTTACAAAAAATTTCTATTTTTGGCCAAGAAAAAAAGGAGTTCGGCTAGTTAGGGGTGATTCTAATCGAAACGGGATGTTAATTTTCGGATTCTACGACGTCAAAAACATGTAAAAAATTAGTTTCGGTCCCAAAGAATTACTTCTAAAGTTTTAAAAAAATTTCTTAGAAAAAAAAATTTAAGCACAAAATAACGGTGAGCCACCCCTAAACGTGATCGAAAAAAATCTAAAAAAATTAACTTTTGTTTTTATATCATAAGAAAAGTGAAAATCGCGAAAAGTATGGTATGAACCACCCTAAGGGTATACGTGTCCATTTTAATATTTGCTTGTCATAAAAAAAAAAAATTATAAAATAATTCGAACTAAAATAAAATAAAACAAAATAAAGTACTTTTCCACTCTTTTATCCCGATTTACTGAACCAAGAATTTGCAGAACCCTGGTTCGGGGTTCTCCAAGTTTCTCGGTTCGGAATTTCGAGGGTTTGTCAGGGTCCCATTTTAAAAACCTTTTTGCAAGTATTTTTTGAAACAAGAAACAATAAAAATATTTTTAAAATCATTCTCAACATTTTAAAAATATTTTATCGCTCCTTGTTTCAAAAAATATTTGCATAATATTTTTAAAGTATTGAAAAATATTTTTAAACTATTGGGAAAGTATTAAACCTAACCTAATCTAACCTAACTTAACCTAACCTAACTTAACCTAACTTAACCTAACCTAACCTAACCCAACCCAACCTAACCTAACCTAACCTAACAACCTAACTTTTAAAATATTGAAAAATGTTTTTAAAATGTTGAAAAATATTTTTATAAATTTTAATATTTCTTTGCTTATTTGGTTAATACTTTCCTAGTACTTTCTTACGACTCCTTAGGTCATAAGAAAAGGAGGAAATGAAATCCTAGAAAAATTTGTATCCTGTCTTTTATTATGTAATTCTGCCAACAGATGGAAAACAACTCCTCACGCCGCTCATAAAACTGTATGAAAAGTGGGTCAAGAGAACAAATCAACAAGCTTATAATGGCACAGATGAAGGCGCCTCAAACGAAGTGCACGTCAAAGCTGGTTTCCTGTGCCTATTGGAAGACTGCCACTTCGGCAGCCAAGCTTCGGGCGATACCGATTTTAGTTCAAAAGTGAGAAATCACGTTCAGGAAAAACACACTGGACAAGACGGGCAAATTTTCAGTATACGCTTAACATTTCAGAAAAAAGCAGACACAGGTAAGGGAATAGAAAAATTTCATTCGTCTCTCCTACCCTTCTTTCAAAAAAAGAAAAAATTCCTTCTTTTTTTTTTATTGACTGATATTCTAGGAATCCGGCAAGATCCAACACCGCAGATGAAATTATCTGAAAATGAAGTAACAGAAGAAGAATGCAAAGACTGCGGATGCACATTTAATGCATGCCGAAAATTCGATTGCGAAGATCATGACAGTGAAGAAAAGCGGGGCCAAAGGGATTTCGTGTGTCAATTATGCACTTTAAAAATTTGGGAGTTGGAAAGAACGTTAGAATCGATGAAAGATACGATGCTGCACAATAAACGTCCCCGCTTTTGTCCGATTTGCATGAGAGATTTGGACTATGACGAACACTTACTTCAGTTTCACGGGAGCAGTCAAAACTAAAAAACTAGCCAGTAGATGGGTCAATATTTCCGCTTATTTCCGTATGAGGAAATATTTTTAGAAAAAGGCGGAATCAAATATTGATACCGCCACGGTTGAACACGTCTTGAACATGGTATATAAGTCCAAAAATTCCCACTTGAATTTTTATGTTTTTAATTGTTTGATTTTAATGTTTTCTTATCACTTCCTTAACAAAGTACATAACATGATTATAAACCGTAATTCAGCTCTTGAGAAATACTATTTTCCCGAAAATAAAATGAAATGTTATTTTTTCGCTCTTGCATTCACAAAAAAATTAGTAATAATTTAAGCGAAATCTTAATCATTTTCCGATATTTTTTTCCTTATGTTTTTTGAAAATTCAAAGTTTCTGCTACTTATCATTTTTTGTAAAGATTTACTCTTAAAAAAGCGGCTTTTTATTTCAAGTCAGGATACAAATTTTGATAAGATACACTACAGAAGCCGGATTTAAATTTTTCAAAAAAGCAGGAAAAATTTTTCGGAAATGCTTCTTTTCGATGTTAAATGACTTTATCAAGTTTCACAAAAGCGAAGAAAAAAAATTTTAATTTTCGTGTTTCGAAGTACATCTTATATTGGAAAATAGGATTTTTGTTATTAAAAAAAAGAGAAATACTTCGGTGTAAATGTATTTTAATGCTTTGTACATTTTTAGCTGGAATTTAAATTTCTGCACCAAGATATTACAACAAAAACTCAAATGAAGGATGTACCAAACCTTTACAAAATGAAAATGTGTTAAATTTGGCCCATATAAAATTGTTAGGGAAATTACAACTAGCGCTGATTGTTGTAGAAAAAAATATTGATTTGTCCTACATTTCAATGTAATTTGTCCAAATCATTTGTTGTTTTATCAATTTTTTTTTGTTTTAACCGAATGCTCAATATTAGATAATGAAATATTTTACTGCATGCACCGCAGTGGTCGTTAAAAATCGCATTTGCCAAATTAATAAAGAAAGTTCAAATTCTGCTTCGTCGCTCTTTTAACGGAATCATTAAGAACCATATCACATAATTGCATGAAAATTCAAAAAATTCCTTCATTTTGCGTTCAAAAATGCTTTTCGAAAATTAGTCATTTATTTTGTCCGGTAATGCTGTTTTGCGAAACCTGGATTCAGTTTTAAACGGACGAAAAAGCAACTCAAGGTAAAATTTTAGAAGAGTTGATTAAGGAAAATTTTTGAATTTTAATCGGTGTGAAATTCTACTTCATTAGGGCAAAGAAAAAAAACAGAATTTTCAAATTCTTAAATTTCATGCTGAGTTTACATTTAAACGCCTTTTAAATTTAATTTCGTAAATATTATTTTGGCAAATAGAATTCATTTTTACCGTGAAAAACTGGTACATGAAGCTTGAGTTTTACTGTGGTTTATGAATATTCCGATCGATTTATCAATTCTTTGTAGTTTTATTTTTATTGACATGGTAAGAGGTTAGAATGGATGTTGCGTAATTTTTAATGTTTTGTAAAAATTAAACTAAAATTTTTAGCCTGATATATTTTGTTGTTATATTATATCTGTATTGCTGAGTCTCCATTGGTGATGTAATAAAATAATTTTCCTGGGCTCTTTAATCATTTCTACTTTGAAATAAGATATTTTTCCAAATAATTTATTTTCTCGACTTTTTCCCTGGCACCGACCGGAACCGTACCAAAACGTTTTGTTATTTTCGGAGATAAAGAGCATGATATTAAATGCATGAACAACAATTAATGCCGCTTCTCCATTATGGCTCAAAATTAATTTTCTAGAATTAATTTTCAAAATTTCCGGAAGTACTGTGCTTTTGTTATTCTATGGATTTCTAACCCTAGATTTAAAAATGGAGTCGGCCATTTTTATTACATTGCATTTTTTGTATTTTTAATCCATGGTCGAAAATTCATAGAATAACTAAAGCACAGTACTTCCGGAAATTTTGAAAATTAATTCTAGAAAATTAATTTTGAGCCATAATGGAGAAGCAGCATAATAGTTCTTATGTTTTGATATTATTTAATTTTTTTCGCAAAAAAAAAAAAAAAGAATGTTTATTTTCCGAGAGACTAGAAGAACGCTCTAGCGGTGAACTATTACAACAACAACAAGAAAAATGGCGTCTTATTTTTTATTTCGAAAACATGTTAAAAAATTATCAAATTTAGGAACCATAAAGCCTTTTTGATACATTTTCAGTAACAAATCTTTAAAACAGAGCAAAACGTTTTGACACGTTTCTGTGCGATCCGATCTCATTTTTATGTGTAAAAAACCGAATTAAAAAAAAAAAATTAAACCTTTATTATTGTTAAAAAATTTTCACCGCTCGGCAGACCGGCCGCTTATGTCAAGGAACTAAAACCTTAAAAAAATTCGAACCTAAAAAAAAAAAAAAAAAAGTTAGCAAGCATTACATAGAAAAAAAAATCTGTGCTCGGAAATTTATTCTCCAAGAAAAATTTCCCTGAAATTTTTTTTCATTAAGAGAAATAAGTAGAAAGGCCCTTCCCGTGACATTTTTGCTTTTTAAACGGTTTTATGAATGACTGAAGGGATTTAATGTTATAAAAATTTCATATTGATTTAGCAACAAAATTTATTAATAAAATTGAAGAGAATAATGAAAAAAAAAGTTAGCAAATTAATCTGAGTTAGAAATAAAAGAAATAAAAGTAGAAAAAAAAACGTGATACATTCATAACGGTATGTCATTATAAATCTTAATTCAGGAGAAAAATATTTATGATAAAATCGCATTTTGGCAAAAGTCAAATAAAAAATAATTTCTGGAAAAAAAAAAATGAACCGAACCTTTTCTCCACTTTTTCAGCTTTGACGATTATACTTTTGCTGATATCAAAATCTAAAAGAGGACTCAAAATAGCCGCGTGACCTTTAAGCTTTTTGAAAATGTTGTAAGCAGTTTCATCAAGGGTTAGTCATTTAAACCAATAACATTCAGGCCTTTTTAATATAAACAAATCACTTTGAGCCACTTTTTAAGAAACTAAAAACCTTCAAAAAGCTTTTGTCGAAACAAAGTTTTGGCTCTTTTGGATTTCAACTACCTAACTAATAATCTTTTTTTGTTGAAAAGAGCAAAGATAATGGAAGTTCTTTTTCTTTTCTTTTTTGCTAAATGCGGATTTATCATTGATATTTTTCTTCCAAACCGATAACTGATAGTTTTGCATTGTTGCAAACATTAAAAATATTGCCTCATCGTTGCAAATTTTTGTTCAAAACATAAAAACAAAGAAAAACGTAAAATTTACGTGGTGTCTTTTTATCCTCTATATTACAACCTAAACTTAGTAATGAAATATGAAAATGACAATTAATATTTTTTTTCTGGTAGCTTCAAAGGTTGTTGATACTAACTCGATCCTAAAATTCCCGGCTCAGGACAAACTTTTCAAGCTTTTCGGTAAAGTCTCTAATTCTATTATGAATTTCATCATCCTTTGCCTCTTGAAGTGTTGATGGCTTTGCTCTTTCTTGGTGCTTTTCCTCGTGGTCTCGGCAGATTTTTAGAACTCGAAGCGCGCAATCGCAGAGATCAGTTTTATGGGATGGGATTACCTCTCCTTTAGACGGACTGGAAAATTCGGATTGTTGAGCCAATATTCCGCTTGCGGAAGAGAACTTGTGCTTATCGTCACAGATACACAGCGGAAGGTCCTTCAATCTTAGATCGTATTTTGTACAGGGTACAACTTTACACGGTATCAAAGGTGCTTCTGTTTGCATCTTTGACGAAGCTTGACGAATGTAATCTTCTGGCGATGGAATGTGCGATGGTAATAAAAGATCTTGATATTCATGTAGAGGTTCATCTAAACGTTTCCGGTGCAGTAAGAATTCTTCTGGTTTTATCGAAGATTCTCTTGAATTGTTGAATAAATGTTTTGGGTTCTGGGCTGAAAATAAAAGGAAAAAATTATACGATGTATATATACAGCCATGGATCTAACCATAAGAAGTAGTCCTACGTGATATCATACGGCTATGTTCCATAGCCTCCCCGGTGATCAGCCAATCATTATCGTGATCAGCCCTACCAGTTGGAGAGTTTACAGAGGCCCGAAACATATTAAAAGCTGCTCAAATAAGAATTGAGAATTGAGAAAACTTAATCTGGTTTCCTCGCCCTAAAAGTTATCAAAGAAGTATTTAAAATGTTTCCAGTTTACCTGTGTTTGATCCGGATGAGTCTGTTGAGATCTGCCGGTGCGATTTCGGTCCAGACAGTCCTGTTCTCTCCAGTAAAGGATATACTGTGAAATAACTAATTTCTTTTCCTTTTACCAGGTTCTTCGTTCTAATGTGGTAATTTTTAACGTGATCTTCCAGATCCTTTACATTGTCGAATGGGCTTCCATGCTTTAAGGCGCAATCTGTTATCATGCACAGAGCAAAATCTACCGTTTGAATATTTGTCAGTGATTCTTTACCGTCCGAGTCACTGGATCGTTGAACAGTTCCTTCTGGTCGCAGACGTAGTTTCAATATTTTCAGGGAACCTGTGCCAAAATAACGAACCAAAAAAAATCAGTAAAGCAGTCCAATTTAGATCTGAATTTAAAACGATATGCAGACTTATTAGTGGCTTTCAACATGTTCTACAAATTCAAATATTTTTCTTACCGTCGTACGGGTCCAATGCTTCGTCTTTTTGATGGCTGATGAGTAAGCGATATTTTATTAAATCCGAAGGTGGGGATTTGACTTGGTGTAAATTTTGTGCGTGTTTGATAATTTCATCTTTTGAGTATAAAGTGTGAAGAGGCTTATCGGTACAGTCTCTTATGAGACAAAGATGTGATGCAAAGATGACCCGTTTTGGTGACTTTCCGGGTTGCGGTGCACTACTGACCATTCTTGACATTCTTTGTACTAAGGGATTTAATGCCCCCGCTGTGGACAAAAATGATAAATAAATAAATATTGAATCCCTTTTTATTTCGACTGCGTATGATTGTATCGACTCTCGTTCTCTTACCAGCTATTTTTTCATATAATACCATTATGCGCAGTGGAAAAAACGAGGATGGCTCGTTCTCTCTGGAGGATGCCGAAACTCTTTCTCTCTCGCAGTGTTTTTCCATATGATGATGAAGAGCTGCCTTTGGAGATACCAATTGTGGAAATCCACTGGCGCAATCTCCTTCAATACATAGAGAAACCTGATTGCCTTTCATGTCATCTTTTTCCCATTTTTCTAACATTCTCTTTAAGATCGCTGTTTTAAAGATTATAACGGAAGAACAATAATTAGTAACATGCAAAGTGGTTAGCTTGCAACCGCGGTTTTAGGAAGATATTTAACTTGTGTAAAATGAGATTTTAGCTAGCCTAGAAAAAGAGAGTGACGTTGAACAGTTGGCCCAGCTGACTTTTTGATTTACACTGGGTCTTACCGTAATCTTACCCAATCAAGCATCACGAGCTCTTAGCCAGAACGAGGAGCCGGGGGTAGGGGGGGCAGTTGGGCTTGTAAACGGAGGCCTAATAGGCCTTCATTATCTATACCTGTCAAGTTTAGCTACGGTTAGCTACGTTTGTATATGTTAGCTACGGGGCTATGGCCCCGCAGCAACACTTTGGTCATTATCGTCCTTTTCCCCCTTTCCTTTACTCCCTCAGAAATCAAAATAGGAATTCTTTAACGGATGATGTCAGAACTTTGCACACGTTTCGCCTTTTGGTGCTCAGCTAATTCTCCCTTTTCCCAATCTATCTCTCTCAGAACTTGGCTCTCTAGCATTCCCTAATTTACTCGGATCTTTTATCCACTAAAGTCTTACCTGCATCACTTTCAGTCGGTCCCTTTTCGTTGTGGTTTATATAAATACGACACCTTATGAGTTGGTGGTCTATATTTGAGATTCCGTGTTCCGCCCAAACGTGTTCCGTAATTTCCTTCTGGTCGTATAGTTTTTCAAACAGTTTATAAGGACATCCTTCAACAAGACATACCAGATTTTTACGACTGTCATTCGGAAAGCTCTTTTTGATTAAAGCGTTTTGCACGAATTCTTTCAGACGAACCATGCCTATTTTCAAAAAAAAAAAAAATATTTTAGTTAATCTTATTCAGAGTAATATAACTTTTTTTTTCTGTCAGAAAACATACTGATTTCGGTTTTGTCATGATCGGTCCAATTTTCGTCATCTTTGTGAGGATCAGGGCGACAGTCACCAGCTACAATGACAAATTTAATTCAAATTAAACAGACAAGTTACACTTCTTGTAACTTGGTTCTCTCACCTCTTGCATACGATTTAGGTGTTCCTATTCTTTCGTGTAATCCCTCTATGATCAATTGAGATTCCTGAAAGTCATTGTGACGTTTCTTCAAATTATGAGTATAGAATTCGGCGAGAGTATTAAACTGTCGTGCAGGTTTGAAGGCACAATTTCCTCTCACGCATATCCAGGTATTTATGGTTTTCTCTTTTTCTCCAGGGTTCAATCTTTGAATCTGTTTTTGCACCAATTTCTTCAGTTCCACTGTCAAAATTTGAAAATAAATAATAATTAATTACTCTTAAAATTTTTTAAATGGACTATAGTTTACGAAATTGAGCCTAAAAAATTGGAGTGACTACTAGCCATTAATAACATTTCGAGATAGGTATTTAATGACTTCTCCTCGGCCTCGCTAATTTCCCCCTCATCTAGGCTCCCTCGCACTTCGTAGAAGATTCCGATATTTAATCATTAAAATCTTACCTCCGTTGCTTTCAATAGGTTTGTGATTTATACAGATCGTATATTTTTTTACGCCGTGGCTTAGATCTCCGACTCCGTGGTATTTCCGTGCATGTGCAACAATTTCCGTCTTGGAATAAAATTTTTCAAGCTGTTTTGAAGAACATCCATCTAAAAGACATAAGCAGCATCCGTCTTTGTCGCGCGGAAGTTCTGAAGCTCTTTTTGCAAAAGTTTTTAGGCGATTCATATCTATTTTTGCAAAGAAGAAAGTTTTTTATTTATTAGTAACATGAAGTGATACAGATTTTTTTTCTTCTAGAAAACATGCCTAAATCGGTTTGCCCTTGATCCACATTTCCCTCGGGATTTTCCAGTTCATTTCCGAGAAAAGGGGCATGTCTTTCTTCTTGGGGATTCTGTTCTCCTAAAATAACAAATATGTTGAAATGAAGGAAATTCGATGATCTATTCGTTAAAATTAAGAAAAAAAAATTAATTATTATTATTATTATTTTTTTTTTTTTTTACACAAGATTTGAATTTAATACATTTTTTTTAATGATTAATTTTTTTTTTTATTAAAGCATAGATTAGGAATAAAAATAATTTTTGTTCAGGAATTTGAGTTTTAAAAGCGAATTAAAATTAAAAAAAAAAAAAAAGAATTAAAAAAACTTTAAAAGAATTTTAAACTGCGGGGTCAGGAGAGCGTCTTGAGAAGCATTTCCCTGGACTTTGAATTTCTCGAGAAGATTTAAAAATTCTTGAATCGCGAATTCGTAGTTGGTTCATGGTGGACCAAAAATAAAATTATTCATGAATAAGATTTCTAATTTTAAAGATTCGTGAATAAAATTTCTAATTCAAATTCCTGAGAATCTAAAGCGAATTTTAGAATTTTTTTTAAAAAATTCTTGATTTTCCGAGATTTCTCGAATAGAGTTTCTGTTTTCCCGGGAATTTTAAAATTTCGGGAATCGGGAATCCCGTTTTTTTTGGAAAAAGCATTTCCCGGGATTCGGGAAATAAGGATATGGCGGGAACCCGGGAAATTCCCGGGATTAACCGGGAAAACCCGGGAATTTTCCCGTTAATTTCTGAAAAACGGGAAAAATCCCGAAAAATTTCAATCCCGGGAATCGGGATTAAAATTTTTGCCCGGGAATTCCCGGGACGGGAAATCCCGGGCAGAAACTCTATTCTCGAACATTTTAATTCTCGAGATTAGAACTTTAGAAAAAAAAAATCAAATAAAAGTTTTAAAAAAAAATATCGGGAAATCCTTTGATCCGAATTCCATGATTCAAATGTTTTGTACTATGAGGGCTGAATTTTAGACGAAAAATTAAATACATTGTAACTAACTACCGAATTAAGCTCGAAAAACAAAAAGATTATCCCGTTTTCTGCTTTACCTTCAAGTTGTTCGAAGTTTAACCTCTTTTTAACTTGTTCACGCATTTTAATAAATTCTTCCATTTGGCAACTTCCGTTGTTTTTTTCTTTTTAAATATTTACTTCGGTAAATGAAAATAAAAAGGTGGACACAAACACAAATGCAACATTAAATAAAATTAACAAACTTTTAACACTTAAATTAACACAAATTTAAAAAATATACTGTCGAACGTTGCATGCTGATGCAGGCGTAGAAGCGGACTGTCAACAAGAACTTTAAACTGAACTTGTCTATTTTGCAAAATCTCAAAACGTGCTAACTCGTGCTTGACAACTGATATGTTTTCATGCTCAATTTTCTGTCTTTTTAAAAATTATTTTTGAATCAGTTAAACGATGGACATTTAGTAATTTTCAGGGCAGGCCCGTAGCCAGGGGGGGGCATAGGGTGGCTCAGCCCCCCTATCGAAAAGCTTGAGCCCCCCTGTAAATTTGACTTGGCCCATGTATTTTCCCTATCTTCCATGTTATAAGGGGCCATTTGGAGCCCCCCTTTGAATGTCTCGTGCCCCCCTTTGTTTCTCAGGCTGGCTACGGGCCTGTTTCAGGGACGATTTTAATCATCGATTCCACTTCGACGCAGTCTGTTCCAGAGGTACAAGAAGATCGAAATGATGAAAAGGTTTCAACTGGCAGCGAAAATCATGTAAGTTATATTGTCAATGCCAGATTCCCAGGAATTTCTAAATTCAGAGTCATAGAATTTTTCTTGCCGTGAAAGTGGTCACAGTATGAGTTTTTGAGGTCCAAGCGGTTGTGTGTAGTTAAGACATTGCTTAGGCATATTTTAAAAAGAAGTGCTCGAAGGAATTTTTGACAATAATAGATGGATTTTAAACTAAAAACAAAATATAATGAAAAAATAATATAAATAAAATAAACGACGGATAATGCTTTGAGCTTTACACTATGCTATGGTACAGGTTTAAATTTTCCTTATTTTTACAATTTTGCCACAAAAATTTCCTCTGCAAACTAAATCAGCAACTGCAATCATTTTTTGTTTGCTTTTATTGTGACAGCATTCATATTTTGCATCCTAATTATGAATTTTTGTTCAAAAACATACAAAGCAGCAATCAAAAAGGCATAATAAACGTTAACATGCATATGTTACCCCTTCATGCTCTATTGGATAAGCGATGCAATAGAAAAACAAATATTATTTTATTTTATTTTTTTTTTATCTTCGAAAGTAATAAACTTGATCCTACGACACTCTTGCCTCTGTCCCTCATTCTATTTTTTTTCGTCTGCTTCGTGTCCCTTTGTCCATGGTATACGGAAAGACTTTGGATTTGGTTCCATCTGTAAAATGCATTTTGCTGCAGTTTAGCATAGTCGTTGAATTTGTGTATTACACAAATTCGGTATAATGTTTTTGGTTTTGATATGTGACCTCCAAAGAATTGTAAAACGAACATTTAAATTCATTAAACTTTACCTGCACCTCTTCCTTTATTTTTATCTGTTCAAGTTTGTTTTTTCTCTCAAGCAACGGATACACAGTGAAATAATCAACTGCTTTTTTAGGTTTCTTCGGTTTAATATGGTTTTCCAAAGCGTGATCATCTAAATCCTTTTCAGTGTCAAACAGGGTTCCAAGTTTTGAGGCGCAGTCTCCCAACATGCATAGTGCCTTATCTACTGTTTGAATACCTCTCAATGATCCTTTATCGTCCGCATTACTGGGTCGCAAAATTGTTCCTTGAGACTGCAGCAGTAGTTCCAATGTCTTCAAGCCACCTGTTCCAAAATAAAACGATTTAATAAACGTGGTCTGATTCAGGATTAAACTTGAAATAGTGTAAAAGTTGTACATAATCGTAAGTTGGGATTTATTACCTTGATTCAATCGGTTCAGAAAATTAAATTTTTTTCTTACCTTCAGTAAGTAGCGGATCAGATGTTTCTTCCATAGTGCGGTATATAACTAAGCGGTACTGTATTAGGCTAGATAACTTTTTGACTTGGTGCACTTGTTTTGCGTGTCCGACAATTTCATCGTTTGGATATAAGCCGCCAAGAGATTTGTAGAGACATTCTTTTAAAAGGCACAAATGTAATGTGGACTTGCGTCGTTTAGGCGACTGTCGGGGTTCTCCTTGTATTTCCACCAGTTCCGAAACCCTTTGTATTATCGCACTCAGGCTGTTCACTCCTATGAATAACAAAACATACGTAAAGATTAAAACATATGACAGCATTTTGGCAACATTAATCGACAAGTTGGTTTTAATTTAAGAACGCATCTTTTTTATCGTGTTTTTGCTCTTCAGATGACTTTTGTTTTGTCTGTTTCAATAAAAACATTATATCCGAAGTTAGAGGAAATAATATAAAGATTATACTTTCAACATATGCCCGTGTCTGATTGGCTAAGCATGGGCAATTTTGTCGTTAAAAATATGTATCGTGTTGAAAATTGTGTAATTTCCCAGATAACATTTTCAATCCATTGGACATCCTGCGGATTAGGGGTGTTCGATATACGGGTCTAACTCGGGTCTAGACCCGAACTACTCGGGTCCGGGTCCAAATCTCGGGTCCGGGTCCAACTCGGGTCTAGACCCGAACTACTCGGGTCCGGGTCCAACTCGGGTCTAGACCCGAATACTCGGGTTCGGGTCTAACTCGGGTCCGGACCCGAAGCTACCCGTTCTCTGTATTTTTGCGGTATAATGATCATTTCGCCACTGATCATTCCGCAATCGTTTAATAACATTAATTTTCATCTTTTTTTTTTTTTTTAAAGGATGATAAAAATCAGAAACATCTTTTTGAGTTTATTTTTTAAAGCAATTTTTTTTTTCCTCACAGTAAAAAATTTTATGTGAAAATTAACATAATTATAATAAAATCGGTCTACATAATTCTTATGGTTTTTTATTTTTTTTTATTTTTTAATGTTTAACTTTTGGAAAAAACAGCCGAAAAAATTTATGTAGACCATTTTTTGCATACTTACATAATATTTTTTACTGTGTTTAAATGAATTTTTTTTATTCTTATGCAAAATAAAATTTTGAAAAACACTAAACTAAATTTTCTCTTTATTTATTGATCGATTATTATGAGCTTAGTAAACGTTTATTACTGGAAAGGTTAGGAAGATTATCCCTTAGTCGCTAAATTGGCCAGAAAATATCTGGCAGTACCGGGAACCCATTGCTGCTTCTCCATTATGGTCCTAAATTAATTTTACAAAATTAATTTTATAAAATTACCGGAAATTATGCGCTTTTTCTTTCTTTTTTCATAACATATTTATTTCTTACAGATTTCTTATTCTTTTTTAAGTCATCCTCATGTTCGATTAGTAAAATAAAAGCATTATTCCCAATAATTTTATAAAATTAATTTTGTAAAATTAATTTTGAGCCATAATGGAGAAGCAGCACATGATTCCAACAAAAAATTATTCTCGGGAGATCAAAAAGCTTCAGATCAACTTTTTGTGATCAAACGGAATTATTTTTTATTTGTCAGAATCAACATTTATTGTAACATGCTGCTTCTGAGCAAAAAAGAAACGCCCTTTTTTTTTCTCCTACTTTTAATTGTTGATTTAAAAAAAAAATATATAGGTATAAATGATAAATAAAAAATAGTTCGGTTTGGAATAATTTTTTGTGTGAGAAAATGGAGAGTAGGGAAGTTAAGCATTTTTTTTAAAAATTTTATATTTTGATCCCTAAATATGAGCCAAGGTATACGTATAACTTTAAAAAATACCGAAAATAATGTAAAAAAATTGTTAAATTTTAATGTAAAAAAAAGTCCTTTGAAGCGCGGGAAAAAAATTTTGACGTAATTGTACTATTAAAAAAATGAAGTTTGATAACCCTGATCCAAAAATGAGCCATGTTTGAGATTTTTTTTTTTTTGTTTGTTTATGTTTTGATTTGTAATTTTTCCAAAATGTTAAAAAATAAAATGTACAATTTTTTTTTCTACTTACAAAAACATGGAAAAAACGAAAGGCGCGATAGCAGGAACACCAACTTTTAAAATTCAAATTGTAGTACAATGACGTCACAATTTTATTTGCCGCTTTTTTAAATATTTTTCAAAATATCCGACTTTTTCGGAATTTTTGGAATTTTTTTCTCCGACTTTGTTTCATTGACCTTTTTTGATTTTCATTAAAGTAATATTTTTATGAAGTAAATAGCTCATTTTAACCAGGATATGCGTCACTTAACTTTCCTATTCCGAAGAAAAATTTTAAATACCGGTAAGCAAAAATTATTTTCTTTCTATCTAAAGCTAATTTTTTTTTTAAATAACTGATTTAAATCATTTATCGATAATCAATTTAAAAATCATTCATTCATTAATCAATCAATAAAGAAACATTTTAATTTACTGCTTTCAAAAATTTTAATGTTATAAGTTTAAACTTATTTAAGAATAAAAAAAATTATATTTAAAAAAAAAAAAAAAAAAAAAAAAAAAAAATTGCTTTAAAAAATAAACTCAAAAAGATGTTTCTAATTTTTATCATCCTTTAAAAAAAAAAAAAAAGATGAAAATTAATGTTATTAAACGATTGCGGAATGATCAGTGGCGAAATGATCATTATACCGCAAAAATACAGAGAACGGGTAGCTTCGGGTCCGGACCCGGACCCGACTTTTTTCGGGTCCGGACCCGAGTTAGACCCGAACCCGAGTATTCGGGTCTAGACCCGAGTTGGACCCGGACCCGAGTAGTTCGGGTCTAGACCCGAGTTGGACCCGGACCCGAGATTTGGACCCGGACCCGAGTAGTTCGGGTCTAGACCCGAGTTAGACCCGTATATCGAACACCCCTACTGCGGATTGTCCATTACAGGATATCCAAATCTATGGGATATCCATAGGACGTTCAAAGGACGGTTTTTGGTTCCAGGTGCGGACATAGTTAGCTATGTCCGCATCCAATGGACGTCCTATAAATATCCTCATATCCTCATGACCTCTTGAAGAAGTCCTCGGGACTGGATAGACTTTGCTATCTGGGTTATCAGGATCACTGTAACACTGATCGTTAATCGTATAATTTGCTCAGTAACGAAAATGTTGACCGATTTTGCTATATTTAAATCTCCTACCACCGAACCAGAATTTTGGTTCCAAGTTCCGGAATTACGTGGACCCTTGAAAAAAAGGTGGGAAAAAATTAGTTGATTCAGGTATTTTGCTGTTGAGGAAGTTAATCCAACATGATATTCAGTTAGTTGCAATTTTGATACATTTTCGATTATAAAGCCAATTAGAGGGACGCAAAGCGGCTCGATGTAATCTTTTTAAGTTAATATTTTTAAATGTTTAATAAGTTTATTCTATTTATTTTTTTTGAGGAAAACATACTTGTATCACTTCCTCCTTCTTGAACGGGTGACTTTCCTTTGTCTTCTTCAGGGTTTTGAAAGTGACCTTGAGAGGCTGATGTGCCGGAATGTTCTGAAGGATTTACCGTAGACGAAGGTCCACCTATTGCTTCTTCCACATCCATCAACCGCCTTTGTCTGCCTACGAAAAAATTGAATAAAAAAATAAAAGCATGCTTCATAGGTTTAAAGCATGGGTTGATCTAAACCCATGCTTTAAACTTTAATTATGGGTTGATTTAAACCCATACTTTAATGCATTTTTAATTTAAAAATTTTTTAAATTAAAAAATTTAAAAAATTTAATAATAGGAAAAAATAATATTACGAAAATTAATTTTAGGAAACTTTGCTTAGGAAAAATCGTGCTAGGAAAAATAGTCGGGAACGGCGCCAAGCAACCCGTTACAATGTAAAGGATATGGCAGTTGTATTGCGGAAACAAAATATTACAGGGAAAAGCAATGAAAAGTGGAGTCCTCTAAATTCCCAGATTTTTTGGCTCGATATGATTACATCGAAACTTGTCTTACCTTTTGGAACGGCTTCAGATGCACCTTTTTTGCCTTTTACTAGCACCTTTATACGTAATCCAAAAAACGGGTCACCATCCATTTCTTTCGCAGGGTGTTTACTTCTGTGTCTTAAAGCTTGATCGGCAGTGAACAGGTGTGGATCTTGAAAGCAATTTCCTTCCAGACATATGCTAATCTTATTGCATTCTTGCTTCTCCCTGTCCCATATTTTTACTAATTTCTTCAAGATGTCTGTGTCAAAATTTCAAAATGGAGAATAATTAATAAAATGAAAGATCAGCTCTGGTTCTTACCATAATGCTTACAATGCTGTTTGTATGTATATAAGTTCGTTGGCTATTTATTAAAAATAATCGATTCACATTAATTAGATTTCCCTTTATACGGGAACAAGAGTATTTTTATGCTATTTTTCAAATATCGGAAAATTGAAGCTGCTAGCCGGATCCTTCCAGTTCTAAATCGCATCAACATTTGGACAGTTTTCGTCCCCCCACCACGGGGTCTTGAAGAAAGATATAGTATTATTCGATGAAAATGTGGAAAGAAATCGACTACTTCAGTACTGTATTAGTCAGAATTGAAATATTTTAAAATCCCAGCTGATCCCCTTCGACTCCCTTTCCCAACCGTTATTTCCCCAATCCCCACAAAATATTTCTAGTTGTTAAGTTGTTGTAGTGTATCGTATGAAAGGCCGCCAAAAATGGGTTAAAATGAGTCTTGTCGAGGTTTCTAACTTCTATAGGTATGTAGATATTGTCATTTAAAGAGTTCAAAATTGAGTATCACCTTTTGACACTTTTAAGTTACGGTACCTATATATCTATAGAAGTTAGAAATCTCGGCAAAGTCTGATTTTAATCCACTTTCAACGGCCTTTTTACATGACACCTAGAACAATTTATGGGGATCGGGTGGGGGGTCGAAGGGCATCAGCTAGGATTTTGAAATATCTCAATACTGAATCTCTATTCATCTCCTAAAACGGTAGTGGAGCCGATTTCTTTCCACATTTTCATCGAATAATATCTTGCCTCAAGTCCGGTGTGCGTCGGTGACCAATGATAGACCTTCTCTAATGAAAAGTCTGACATCGTTGTTATTGTTTGAACTAGCTTTTAGCTTCAAAGTTATAACTTATTATTTAATGATTCCTCCCCAGTCTCTCTCCATCTAAGTGGTGCCTGATCCACTTCGACCTTATATCTTCTAGAATCTTACCTACATTGTTTTCATTTAGAGTCATGGAAGTCTGGATTATGCCAATACAATACGTAGATACTTCTTTTATATCGCCGTGCATTGCCCGTGCATGCCGCGAAAGGGCCTTCTCTCTATAAAATTTTTCAAAAGGTTTAGAGGGACATTCTCCTAGGAGGCAAATTCCATTTAATTCTTCTTTCGTGCGTATCTCACTAAGTATGTAAGCTCTTCTTGCAAATTTAGCCAGAAAAAACGGATCTATTTATGAATAATAAAGTATTTCAGTTAAAGTTATTAAGAGTATTACATGCAGTATACTTTTTTTCCCGGAAGACATACCTATTCTTGCTTCTCCTTCATCGGGAAGCTCCACATGACTTTCTTCTTCTGGAATCTCCGCATGAATTTTCTCTTCTGGAATTTCTACCCGTCTTCTTTTGACTACAAAAAAGTAAAAAATAAAAATAAATAAAGTCACCGAAAGTATTCGATTAGCCACTCAGTGAAATCCAGAATAAAAACTAGATTAATAAAATATTAAGTATTTGTAAAAACTTTTAACTTTCTGGAAGCAAACCTGTTTCTGCTTCTTCTTTATCAGGTAACTGCTGTGCAACAGAAGCTTCTTCAGTGGCAGGAGATGCCGCCCGACTTCCTCCTTCCAAAGGCTTTTCTATTTTTCTCTTCTTGCCTACAAAAAAAAAAAAAATTGCGGAGTCAACGAAAGTATTTAATTAGCCATTTGACAAAATCCAGGTTAAAAACTGGGTTTTTTAAACATTTATTTCCGGAAAACATATACCTATTTCCGTTTTTCCTGTATCAGGTGACTGCTGTACAATTGGAACAATCTCGGGAGACTGCTGGACATCTGCAGTGTTTGGAGGAGCCTCTTGGCTTTCTTTATCCGTAGTTTTTCCTACAAAAAACAAAAAAATTCCACGCGTTGAAACAAAAAGTATTCGATTAGGCCTCTTGTAAATTTCAGGACAATTAAAGAGGATATGCAAAAAAATTTATTGTAAAAGATTTCAATTTCCAAGTCTTTTTGAAGTTAAAGAAAATCAGTTAAAAGGACGCAAAATAGTATATAAGTGGCTTCAAGCAACATTTTTTGTGCTACTTAATCAAAAACAGGGAAAATGTTGCGGAGGGAAAAAAAATGTCCATAAAAAGCTAATAAAAATATTGAAAAGCTGAGCTCTCTGCTCTTCCCGCCTTTCTTGGTTGTATCCAGACGAGGATCTCTTACCTTTTGCACCAGCTCCAGGTATATTTGTGCCATACAGTGCATTCATCCTTAGCATAGAAAAATCAGTATCTCCATGAACCTCATTTATATGAGCATCCGTTTCTGCTTGCGTGCAAAACAGAGATACATGGTTTTTGGCACAATCTCCTATTACACATACAATGAAATCTACTAGCCGTTTTCGTGGAGTTTGCAGTTTTTGAGTCCATGTTTGTACCAGCTTCTTCAGTTCCTCTGTTCCAAAATTTGGAAAGAAAGAATATAATTAATAAAATTGAAATTTATTTCCACTTTAAAACGGTTAACCGCGCTTTAATGGTTTGGATTATGAAATCGAGACAAGAAAAAGAAAATTACGACCGAACGACTGTTCATTATTATGTTGCGGCTTCATTACGCCACCCAATTAAAAATCGAAATACTAAACTGACCATTTAGAAGTCATTCGGATATTTAGCAACTTCTCCCAGCTTGGGGTGCTGACTTAATATTTCATTTGCCTTCCCCCCCCCCTCATCCCCCCCTCCCATCTTTCCCCCTCTCAGTCTCTTTAGTGTTGCTTCGTCCATTCGAATCTTTATCCGTGAATGCTCACCTGAATTCGATGTTTCTGGTTCCTTTTGAGAGTGATTTATTTGGATTTCGAATATTCGGTGACTTGTTTTTGACAGGTAAGATGACTTTACATTATTTTTATCAGGATTTTGCTGTTTAACCGGAGCAGCTGCTGCGGCAACGGAAGCGCCATCCTTTTCTTTACTGGGGTCCTCTTGTTTCGATGCTTTCCCTTTTTTCCCTTTATGTCTGCTGTCCTTTTTCCATTGTTTATTTTCTTCTTCTTTTTCTACTATCTTGTACGTAGGTTTGTGTTTCTTCCATGCATGATATTCTATTTCACTGTGGAAGTAAAATCGTTTTATCGGGTTATCGCTGCACCCTCCTAAAAGACATAACCAGTTCCTCTCTCGGTCGCGTGGAAGTTCTAAAGCCGTTTCTACAAAGTTTTTCAGCAATGGTGCGTAGAATCTCAGACCTGAAAAAAAGAAGGTAATGTTAAAATTTGTACCAATTTGTTTTTCTTCTGAAAAGCACACCTATTTCTGTTTCTCCTTCATCAGATGATGTCGAAATGATTTCTTCAGTAGTATATCCAATTTGAGCCTCAGATGCTTGTACAGTTGACCCTGCAATGTCAAGAAAAGCATCGTATTTTATTTTATTGTTATTATTTTTATTACAAGCTACTTTGAACTCCAGGGGGCTACTTTAGACACTTATTTTTTAAAAATACTTTAAATCTGCTAAGAATTGTTTCAAAAATTAAATTTACTCTAAATCATTGATTATTTTGGAGTGTTATGTTCAACCGTAGTTGTCTAAACTTTTTTTATTAAAAATATTAAGTTTTTAATGAGAAAAAAAATTAAGAAGTAACGCAACCTAAAATGCTAAGATGCATTCTGCACTGCTGCATACACCGGTCCAATTGAAATTAAATTGCTTTTTGCAATTTCCCTATATAATCCCTTAATCAATCATTCTAATTTAATTCCAAATTAAACCAGACGCACGGACTGGGAATTTTTTAGGGCGCGAGCTACTGACTGGAATGAGCGCCCAATTTTTCAAAAATTTAAATGTTGAAAACACTGATCGAACAGAATTAAGGGCGCCAGGGTGCCACATCTAGGAAGGCGCACCGGGGTTTCCCGGTACCTCGGCGCCTCAGTCCGTTACGTTTTTACTACGTTCATTAATTTTTTAAATAAATAGCGATAGTCATTAATGAACATCTAAAAAAATACCGATTTTTTTTTAAAGACATTTTCCGTTTACAGAAGCCAATAATTGGTCATATCCTCTTCAATTACTAAAGATATTCAGGTATTTATAAGATTGTACAAAGTAGCCCCATTTTTGTTAGAACGACAGCTTTTAAAAAATCGAGTTTTTATTCGTGTTGGAAAGAGTATAGATATTATAACAGGGCATCAAATTAAACCTGAAGAACGCCTCTTAATGTTCGTATAAACAGGCATGAATTTTGTTCTACATTTTACATTTGTTTTGGAAAAAGCGTCAAAAAGTGTACAAAGTAGCCCCTTGGGGCGGTATTATTGGTGGGATTCTCTGATTTTGGTTCTTCCAGTACAAAAATTAATTGATCAGGATTGTAGTCGACTATCGATTTAGTAAAGCCCAATTTAAAACGAAAAAAATAAGTAAATAAAATAAATAAAAAATATAAATGAATGATAAATGTGTTACACAAGATTTTACCTTTGGATCTCCAGCTCGCTTCAAAAAAAAAAAAATTTTCTTAGGAATATTAATTCATTTCAACGTTAACAGTATCTATATAAAATTAACGCATTTGTTTTTTCAATTGAATTGGCCGACTAGAATTAAAAAAGTGCGTATGACAAAAATTTAACCCCCAACTGAATTAGGCGTGCTTCTTGCCCGTATAGATAAAGATAGACTCTGGCATTTCTCAAGGAATTTAAAAAGTCTAGAATTCGCCCTATGACAAGTCTAGAATTCGCCTATGACACAAGCGTTCTTCACAAATTAGAATTTATTTAAGCGAAATTTATTAATTCATTTTTTTTTTTTTTTTTTTTTATTAATTCATTTATTTTTTAAATTTCACAGAATCATAAACGATTTTTTTTCCGGATTGTCGTAAAAAATTCTCGATTACGGGAAATTTTGAAAACGAGTAATTTGGATTATTTCAAGTTGCAATCAGATTAAAAGTTCTCGAAAAAAAAATCGGTAAAAAAAAATTGTGAAATAAAAAATCTCAGGAAATTGGCTTCTAATTCCAGAAAATTTCGAAACGAAATTTTTCCTGGATATGCTTTAAATGTAATCTTCAATGATTTGAATTTTTTAACTGTGGCTTAGTAACACTCTAAAAAATTACTTTTTTGCCCTCGAATGAGCTGATTATGCTTACAAAATCGAAAAAAAAAAAAATAATAATAATAATAATAATTTCCTTGACTTCATCTCCATCACTTTACCTTTTCGAGTAGTGCTAGCCATTTTATTAAATCCTTCCGTACACCAACTTCCGTTGTTTCTTTTTAAAGCAAAGTTTCCTACTTCATTAAATAAGAATGCAAAAGGGAGACACACCGATATAAATAAAACACTAAATTTAAAAACCGTAAACGTTTAACACAAAATTAACAAATAATTAAAAATTAACAGAAATCCAGTTGAGACATGCGAGTCTAGAAGCAAACTGACGATTTTATAACTGAAATTGTCTGTTCCACTAAAATGCTAAAACATGTTAACTCGTGCCTGACAAGTGATCTGTTTCATGTTTACTTTTAAAAACTATTTTTTTTTTTAAGTTTTAAAGTTTTAAAATAATCAAACGGCGAATTTTTATATATTTTCAGGGGCTATATTTATGATCAACTTCAAGTCGACGTAATCCACATTGGAAAGCCGAAAATGATGAATTGCCAGAAATTTTTATTCGGGAAGCAAAAAGAATGAAAATCATGTAAGAGTTAAATCAATTATTAATCGATTGTCAGACAATTTTTCAGTGATTGGGAACATTCAAATGTGGGTCTATGTTTAGCTTATGGGTGTTCCCAATTATTGAAATTTAGACTGCAAATTTTTTTTTTCCCCATAAATTCCACTTTAAAAGAAGTCGCAGTCGTATGATCCAATAAATTTTTTAATTGAAGATATCACTCAAAAAATATGTTTTTTAAAAAAAGAAAATGATTGAAGAAATTTATTTGAAAAAGAAACAGCATGGGAATATTCATTTAACAGCAGAATCAGATGAAATTAAGATGCCTAATGCTTGGGAGCTTTTACTTTCCTTATGATATAAAATAGCACATGCATAACGGTATTTCTTTATCACAAATTATAATTCGCCAGGAAAATTTTTATCAGTGGTTGGGAACACCCATAAGCTAAACATAAGCCCTCACATGAGTGTTCCCAATCATTGATTTTTATGATAGCTAAATTTTAAGGCAAGTGAAAATAAAGTCAATTTTGAAAAACCAAAAATATTCTTTGTTTTCCGGTATCGAAATTCGTCCAATTATAAATCGAAAAATTGAAATTGAAAGAAGTGAAAGGCAAAAGGTCTTTGTTACCGAGGAAAATGCTCAAAAATTTCTGATTTTTTCGTGAGAAAAAAAGCAGATGAAAGTAGATTAAAAAAATTGGTCAAACTAAAAAAAAGGGGGTCAAACTAAGCCTGAGCTTAGGTAAAAAGTTCCAGAATTAAATGTTTTTGGTCCCCAATTTTCTAAATTTTGCTCCCTAAGTCCCTAATTCTTTAGGGCTAGATCGGTTCAATGCCTGAATTCGAGAAATTTAGCTTTTCTGTAATTTTTTTATTGCTCTACTTTTCGAATCTTCCATGTATTTGAATAGAGCGTTTTTATAGAGCTTTGAGCTTTGCTCAAAAATATGCCATGCATATATGATACATATATGAGACATATATGATACATACGAGATGCATATATGGTGCATATATGATGCATATATGATGGATATATGACGCATATATGAGACATATATGATACATATATGATACATATATGAGACATATATGATACATATATGATACATATATGATACATATATGATACATACGAGATGCATATGATGGATATATGATGCATATATGATGCATATATGAGACATATATGAGACATATATGAGACATATATGAGACATATATGAGACATATATGAGACATATATGAGACATATATGAGACATATATGAGACATATATGAGACATATATGATGCATATATGAGACATATATGAGACATATATGATACATACGAGATGCATATATGGATTATATATGCATCATATATGGTCATATACGGATCATATATCCATCATATATGTATCATATATCCATCATATATGTATCATATATCCATCATATATGCATCATATATCCATCATATATGCATCATATATCCATCATATATGCATCATATATGCATCATATATCCATCATATATGCATCATATATCCATCATATATGCATCATATATGTATCATATATCCATCATATATGCATCATATATGTATCATATATCCATCATATATGGATCAATATGGAACATATATCCATCATATATGATATGTATCATATAAGTATCATATGCCAAATGTTCGAATCAAAAGTTGGTTTTAATGGGAAAAAAAAAGAAAATTCTCAGCCGGACGCCATTGACAAATTTTTTCCTTTAATACGAAAAACCGGCTCCAATTTTTTAAAAATCCGGGAGCATGAGCCAACATTTTCCAAGATTTTTTCATCACTCCGGGCGGAAAAGTTCCGCTTAAAAAACGAAAAAATTCATTTCCCGCCCTCGTTATGTAAAATACCTTACATATCAGGCATGCGGGGGGCTTGCAGGCCTCGACTGGTTACGGCCCTCACTTCGTTCGGGCCGTAAACCCCACTCTCGGCCTGCAATACGCCACCTGCATACCTGATATGTAATATACTATTGTTTCTTCTCGAATGCGTAAAAAAGCAGGAGATTTAAAAAAAAATGTAGTAAACATAAAAAGCTTATGTATTAATATAAGTAAATAATATTTTTTAAGTAAACATTTATCATACATATAAAAGGGAATATAATTTATTAATAATTATAGATAGATAATTTTTTTTTCTGTTTTAATAATACAATCTTAACGATAATAGAAGAAATCCGAAAATTCAAAATTAGGTCATGCCCTAAATTTTAGACTAAATTATCTCGTGATTGAGGAGCCGTTAGTCTGACTGGACAATACCACCATGATTTTTGGATTTCGAACAAAATATATATTTGTATTAATTTTTCCAGTAAAATTAGCATTTTTAATTATCCTTTTCCCTTCTTGTTTTATGTGAACTCGTCATCGAAATTTAAAATTTAATTAACTTAACAACAACACGTTAAAAATCTATTGTAATTTTTTTGCACAGATCTATTTTTGTCAAACACATATAGGGTAGGGTGGGGTGGGTCAAAAATCAAAAATTTTCGAATTTCAAAATGCCTGACAGCGCGATCGCTGTGGCTTATCATTTGTAAAAATTTTTTCCTTTTCGAAATTTTTTTTAAACGGCGTCTTGAGGGTGCGCAAGAGGGTCAAAGTTTGGAAAAACTTCATAAGGGATGAAAATTCGAAATTTGGATTTTTGTGAAAAAAACTACAGTTTCCTATCGGATTTTTAACGTAGAAAATCAAGTAGATATTTCTGTTTTTGAGTTTTTGTAAAAAATATGATAAAAATATTGAAATTTTAAGAGTTTTGACTTTTTTATGGCGAACTTGGCCTGTATCTCAAGAACAGAAAAAGCTAGACGCAAACAGATTTCATTTTTCAAATCTACGTTGAAAATCCGATAGGAAACTGTACTTTTTTTACGCAAAAATCCATAAGTCGAATTTTTATCCCTTGTGGGATTTTCCAAAACTTTGGCCTTCTTGCGCACCCTCAAGAAACCGTTAAAAAAAATTTTTACAAATGATAAGCCACAGCGATTGCGCTATCAGAAATTTTGAAATTCCAAAATTTTTTATTTTTAACCCAGCCTACTCTTAAGGGGTCGAGTTCACTGACAAATACGTTTGCCGGAAGTGATAAAATATTGTTGGACAAACTTGAAATAACATGTTTGGCCAATTCCCGTTTCTACGAATTCGTTCGATTTTGGAAATAATGACAAAACATGCGAATAGTTACAGTTTCCCGAAGGAGTTTGCCCAATCCCATTTATTAAATCCTGTAAACATGCTCGCCCGTGACTTCTGCGCCCTTCTTTTGGCTTACAATGCTCTGGACGATATTGTACTCAAGTCAGAATTCGGTAGGTGAGAGGTAAACAGACGAATGAAGACTTTTACTTTTTTTACAACGGAATCCGGCCAGGGGACCATCGGCTGCTTTCCCGGTAAAATGGAAACCGATTTCGGATTGGTTAATAAAATATTAAAAAGCAAAAAAAGGATATTTTATTAACCAATCCGAAGTCGGCTGAAATTTTTTCCGAAATAATAGCCGATAGCCCCTTGTAGGATTTGGTTGGGGGTAAAAATCCAAATTTGGAAAATTCAAAATGGCGAGCAAAAACTGGAAAGTCAAAATGGCGACAAATTAAAAATGGCGACCAAAAGACGCTTTTACCGCGTCTCGACAGGTATTCCGCCATTTCGAGACTTTTAAAATCCGTCAATTATTTACCTCTCACTTTCCAACCCCAAAAAACATTTACACGAATCTCTTTCTCCCGTGCTTGGCCAACCAATGATCCCTCACTCCTTTTTCATCAATAAAAACCATACCGCACCTTTTGCAAAACGCCATGCGAACGGCTACTTCGTGGACCCCCGCCGCGTGCTTTTGCAAGGCGGATTTATGCGGAAAATAATCATCGCAAGCGTAACAATAAAACGGAGTTTTCGGACGCGGGATGGCGAAGCCGATTCGTTTCCGGAGTTGGTTCATTTCGGCGGAGTGATTTTGTTCGGCGGATTCTAACCGGCAAGGTCCGCATTTCAGGCAATATTCCGCATCCGCATGTTTCGAGCACTTTTTTAAAACCGGAAGTTCGCAGTCGCAAGATGAGCACTTGACCGTCCGACTTTTTTCTTCGGGATGTACAACAAAATTTTCCTGAGTTGCTGGTTGCTCTGAAGTCAACACGTCAGAGATTTGAGTTTGAGCTTCACAACTCTCTTTGGTCTTTGTTTGAGTATGAGATTCGCTGCTTTCTCCGGATTCCGTTTGAGTTTCGGATTCGTTTTTCTGATCGCTCTCCGTTTCCGTTTCCTTGTCGCAGCTTTGTCCGCATTCCGTTTGGGTTTCAGATTCGTTTTTTTGCTGACTCTGCGTTTCGGTTTGTTTGTCGTCGGTCTGTCCGCTTTCCGTTTGCGTTTCCCTACTTTCCTGGGCCTCTGTTTGAACTTGGATCGCGGTTTCGTCTTCGGTTTCTGATCCGCTTTGAACGGTCGCTGATTCAGGTTGATTCTCGTCGATACAAGGTACGAGCTCCCAGTCGTCCCCGACGGAGGATTCGGTCGAAGAATTCATATTTTCAGGAAAGTCCTGGCTGGAGCTAAGAGTCTCCGCAGAGGATTCGTTTGAAGGACATCGATTTTTTTCAGAGTAATCCGGACTAGAGGTAAGGTTTCCGACGGAGGAATCGTCTGTTGAATTTAACGTTTCAGATAGGTCCTGGCTGGTAATAAGAATCGATTTTCCTAATCCTGATTTCACTGGGCTTTGAGGAAGTTCTTGGTCCTGTGGTTCTGGATCGCAAATATCTAAAAAAAGAAATTGCAAATTAATTAACCATTTATAGATTTTCTCGCTATGAAATTTTAAAATATTGCATTTATCCCGGAAAAAGAAGTTTTTTTTGTGCATTTTCCTGTTATCGATAATGTCAGGAGTTTAGAAAGAAAATTCCTCGTTTTATGAGATTAAAATAACTTCAGATACAAAACTACACCACTTCGTTATTTTTTGACCATTTTTTTTAAAACATTTTTTCAGACATGATGGGGGTTCTTATTTTGCGAAATTTGGATTTTCGCAGGTGTCACCCCCTAACTTTTTTTATTTATATGAGATAAGTTTCCCTGAATTTTTTTGAATTTTTTGTTCGACGAGAAAGCGTGCCTGGTCGAGCTTTTAGTTCGCAAAATTCCCCATAAAAGCCAAAAAATTGATCATTTTTTTTTTTTTTTTTTTAATTGAGCAGTAAAAAATATCGGTAGGGCAGTTTTTTTTTTATAAAATTGGCCGTAGTAAATTTAAATATGGGCCAGTTTTTAAAATAAATCGGCAGTGGATTAATTGGTTTTGGTGCAGTAAATTTTTATATTTTAGGGAGGTTGCATAGTGACAGTAATTAATAATCAATGGGCAGTATTTTTTTATGAAGCTAATTTTTTTTTTAAAATAAATTTTTAATACAGTCAACCTAGGTTATATTCCGACCGGTTTTAATGCGATTCCGGCTATAACGCATAAATTGAGCCGGTCCCTTCACGAAGTCCATACAATGTAATCTGTCTTCGATTATTACGCGACATGAATTCTGTTACAACACTGTCAAATTTGGAAAATAAGTGCCAAAAATTTCTATAAATGACGAAAAATTGAAAAAAAAAAAAAAAAAAAAAGCATTTGAGCTCATCGATAAAATATTTTTTAAATTAATAATTTTTTTTTTTTTTTTTTTTTTTTTTTTTTTTCTCAAGAAAAATTGTTTAGTATTCGGAATTTGAACCCGGGACATGTTTTCCAACATTTTCAAGAATTCGATTCCGAATAAAAAAATGTTTCAACCCCTCAGAAGCAGTGAATACGTATCGGATCGGTCAGTTATTAAAAAAATTAAAAAGTTCATTCACTGCCAAAATTATACTGCCAATAAAAAAAACTGTCATATTATTAAATTGCTAATCTATTAAAAAAACTGTCATTATTTTATTAAAAAATACTGCCCTACTATTGTCGCTATAAATAGACGAATAATAGAATGAGGGGGGTGATAAAAGGGTCGAAAAAAATTGTCGACGCTTTTCCGTCGACCCTTTTCAAAAAATCGAGCGCAAAAATTGGAGAAGAGTCGAAATCCAAATCTTTTTCAATTTTGACGTTATTCCATTATTTTCAAAACAAATTCGGCAAAGAAACTACTTTTATACTTTTTTTTGGATGACTTTATGATCGTAATGTAAAAATAACACCGTTGAAGAGAAAAAAGTCTGTCACTCATTCTTAAAGGGACTAGATACCTTTAATGGATTAGATTCCTTCTGGATTTCTTAGCGGGCTGGACTTCCATGTCGCCTACATTTGGGCTGAATGCCATTTTTCTTCTAAAAATTATTAACTTATATTCTAGAATGAATTTCTTTTTCAGCTGAGTTCTTGTTTCCAGAAGTTCGAATTCTTCGTTCAAGCACCGGCACTGTTTTTCTTTTTCGTTGCAGCAACCCTCGATAAAAATTCGAAAATGCCCGTCACCCCCCTTGCATATTTTTCCATTTCAGTATCAATAATGATATTTAATTATGAAGTCTTGGAAAAAGAAAGAAACAAACTTGTTTTTCTGCCTAATTTGTTTTGAAAATAATGGAATAACGTCAAAATTGAAAAAGATTTGAACTTCGACTCTTATCCAATGAAAAGGGTCGCCGAAAAAGCTTCGAAAATTATTTTCGACCTTTTTCATTTTCGACCCTTTTACTACCACCCTAGAATGATTTAAATCGAAACCTTACATTTAATTGACTGATTTATGGCCCCGAATCCCAAGAATCCTGCACTAACTTCATTCAATAAATAGACGCCTTTTTTTTTTTTTTTTTTTTTTTTTTTTGTAAAAAAAAAAAAAAAAAAAAACCTTGTTTCTTTTCGGAAATTCTGCATAGATTTTGAATCTGAAAAGTTTTTTTTTTTATCTGGTCCGGTTTATGAGATAGAAGCCAAAAAGCCGCCCTGTGGATTTAGTGCGTTTTGTCACTTTTCTCGATTTTTTCGTCTTATTTTGTCGTCTTGCTCAAAAACCGGACAAGATTGAAAAAACTATTTTCAGATTCGAAATCGACGCTTTTAAGGGGGTTCTACACATTTTTCGGAACATGAAAAAATACCCTTAAAAGGTCTTAGGTAGGAGTACTTCCCTGCCGCAATAAAATTTTTTAATTCCTATGCTGATCCTTAAAATTTGCTTTAATAAAATATCACGGTTTTAGGCGAATATTAAGGGTTCCGACGACCGAAATCGAAAATTCTTTTGGGGAATCATTTAACAGGACTCAAGGATCGAATTTCACGAAAAAAAAAATTTAGCCCAAAAAACGGCCTATTAGGGCAGTCTCCACTTGATAACGTTCACCGCATTCGCGTTATCCGCCTTCTCGATGAACGTAATCGCACCGGAAGTTTTGTGGATCTTTTACCACGATTTTTTTGATCATCTTCTGCTTTTTTCTATTTACAAACATTAAAAATGGCGGTTTTGAAAGATGTTTTTACGGATTTAAAAAGAAAAATTTTAATTCGGGCATGGGGAAGACAATAAATCTGTTCCAAAACAAATTCTGGGTAAGCCAATTTTGTATACTTAATGAAATATACGGTACTCTTTTTATGCCACAAACGTTTACGGGAGCAAAACCTGCAAAGTACTTCCGGTGCGATTACGTTAACCGTGATGACGGACAACGCGAATGCCATGAACGTCATCAAGTGGAGACTGCCCTATTGACCCTCATCCTTTCCTATAGGAATCTAGGGTTTTTTTTACAAAAAAAAAAAAAAAAAAAAATTATTCATTTTTTGGTTCTTATGGGAATTTTCCGAATTAAAAGCTCTGGGAGGCACGCTTTTCCATCGAGTAAGAAATTCGATAAAAATCAGGGAAACTTAATAAAAAAAGTTAGGGGGTGGCACCTGGATAAAAGCAGACAACGCAAAATAAGAACCATCCTAACCATCAGTAACCTATCAGGGATTTATTTTTCAAAAAATTTAACTTTAAAAATAAAAAAATTTAAAATCTGGATGTTGAACAAGTGTGCAGCACGTATAAAAAGTGTTTAAAACATGCAGATAGATAAAGGGATGAGGAAGAGAGTAAAAAGGATTACTTATTGTTAAAAAAAAAAAAAAAAAAAAAATAGTTGTCAATCCACTTTGTTGCAGAAACAGGTCAAAAAATGAAAATAAAAATGCCACTGCCTAAGGGTGCAATGAACTTTGTTGTTTCCTTCCAAGAAATATCCTTTTGTATAAAAATGTATTCAACTGGAAAAACAGCTGTGCCTTCTTTTCTAAATAGTTAAAAATATATATCAGTCATAACAAACTTTAAATATTAAAAATTTGTTGACCTTTCTAACGGTGTCCTAAAAACCTTTTTTAAAAATGGGATTCAAAAAATGGTTGATTTTTTTTTAAATGCTATTTTTCAGACTCTCATAGGCAGAACTTGTACTGGGAAAAATCTGAAATTACTTTTTTTCCACAAAAAGACAGAACCATCAGTAACTTATAAATGAGTTTTATTTCAAGAAAAATGCGATTTTGAAAATAAAATATTTAGGCCTATAAAAATATAAAAATAAAATCTCGATTTAATACTGGAAAAAGAAAAAAAAAGTATCGGATTTTGCTGCCTACCCAAAAGTACAGTTGTAAAGGTTTCATTTTTTTATTTTTTTTTTCCTTATGTAAGTAAATACTTTATGCAAATTCTAACTCAAGCCAAATATCCCTGACCAGTGCAAATCACTGGAAAAAGAAAAAAAAAATCTCAAGTATTGGGCTGGCTTCTTATTTATGCTTGGCACAAGATAAAAATGATTTTTTCTTTTACAAATTTTCTCCAGATAAACAAACCATGGAATTCGATTTTCAATAAACAAAAAAAAAAAGGTAAAAGAACTTTAGAATGAATCAGCTGATGTATGCGTCAGACTGATACTTCCAGGTTTAGTAAACAAGCATCTATGGATCCTAATATTTTTCCAAAACATTAAAAAAAAAAACTTAAATCAATATAAATATGTAACAGCCCAGAGTTGCCATGGTCTTGTAAAAAATCTTCAGTGATAATTTCGAGAAAATTGCAAACATTATCCTAAATATTTTCGATTCACAGTAAAAGATTTTCTGCCAATAAAAATTAAACTTTTTTTTTTTTTTTTATAGGGATATTTTCCAATTTTTAATATAGCCCCTTGGTTAAAAATAGCATATGCAATTCATGCTCAATTAAACATTTGGAAAACTACATAAATTTAATTGGACCGTTTTAACATGAAATTTAACACTCAGCAGGAAATAATACCGGTGATGACTAGCTGTAAAATGTTTCCAGTCTCCGATTTCTGCATTTTTTTTTTTAATTATTTCTGGCTAATACTGGACCATCAGGCAAATTTGGTTCACCAAAGCCCAAACAAATATTTATAATACTTTAATAAAATAAAAATTGAACTAATATGATTGATTTACCTTGTATTTCCTCTCCTCCTTCATTTCGAACAGGTTCTTGTACTTTCTCCATTTTATAAAATTGTTCCCTTAATAAATCCTTTTCTTCTAAAAAAAATTGTGTGTCTCTGGATAAAAACGCAAACACTAAACAAATAACTAATAAAACATTAAAAACTCAATTGAAAAAAAAATTAATATTAAAAAAAAAAAAAAATTAAGACTTAAAAGAACGTGGATTTATGTGAGCAGTTATGCTCACGTCTCAAAACAAAACTAAGTAAAAGAAAGAAAAGAAAATGTAACCGAGTGTCACATTGAATCCGAAACCTGTTAAGTCCGATCGACTGATTTATACCTGTTCAGGCATTTTTCAACTAATCCGCTTTGCAAATTTCAATTGATTTTATTATGTTTTGCGAAACAACCCCCGAAATAGAATTTTTAAAAGATCATTCGTGTCGTAAGTATTACGTTAAAAATGGTAGTCAACTTAAATTTCAATAAAACACGACCCAGGAACAAGGTTTAAGGTCGTCAAAAAGCATCGTTGGGAGGGGGGTTTTTCTCGAAACGACCAATCACTTGAGCTTTAAATAATTACACAGTCGTAATGACGTCATTAAAAATTTTTTAAACGTGCAAAATTTTTTAAAACGTTTTCTCCGCCATTCCCCAGAAGGCAGGTTTTCATGTGGAAGTCCACATATTATTTTAAAAAAATACAATAAAAATGGCCAAAACGGTGTTTTATTAGCCTTATATATATTTTTTTTTATCTTCAAAATAAAATTCAACACGAACATATCACCAAATTAAAACATACTAAGTCAATAAATATTTTTTAATGATGAAATCATTGCTCTAATATAATAAAAATTTGAGAAACAAAAAACAAAGATTCAGATTTTTTTTCGCTCTTCCAATGTGAAAAATTCTCCAAATTAAAATTCAAAAATATCATCGAATAATTTTTGCCTCCGAAATACTGAGTTCCAGTTTTTTGAAAAATTAAAAGTTTCCTTATGATTTCCCATCAAAATATATATCCGAACATGAATATACTTGATACGAGAAAAGCATCGAATAAATTCGGGAGCTAAAAACTTGAAAACGAAGTCATCAGAAGCAAAGCTTTTTGATCTTTTGAATTTGAACATAGCTCGATTTTCCGTATGAAAGAGCAGTTAAAACTTTTTATTTCTCAATTTTTTTTTTTTCAAAATTTGATTTTATCATAAAAAAATTATAAAAACTTAGTAAAAATCGTGAACCAAATTAACATCAATATTTTTGTCGTACGTAATACAATATGGTACCAAAACCATAAAAAATATTATATCAGTGGCCAAGCCGTGAAAGAGGAAGAGATCGTACATATAAAATAAATGCACGACTAATGTTTTTTTTTTCTACTTTGCACCCTAATTAACATGGCTGCGATTTACTTCATTTAATTCTTTACAGCTGATTATAGAGCCATGGATCTATTAATGACTCATCGTGAGCATACTTCACATGTTTTTTCAGCTCTTCATTACACAAGCAAGGGTGACAGCATACGAAACAATATACGATCGGAGCATTGTGGACGGCTTTTAAGTGTCTTGCATGATTCATTCTTGAATTATAGCTTTTATCGCAAAAAAGGCATTCATAAATACGCTTGTTATTCTCATGGCTTTTTAATTCGATTGGACTTTTGAAAGTTTCCGAAGGTTGACATTCGCCTTGGGCGCAGTTTACAGAAATCCCTTCCGATTTTTCAAAGGATTCTCGAATGCCTGAAAAGAAGTAAAAATCAAATATAAATTTTTTTTCCCCCTGCAGCGTTAAAGGAATTTGTTCGTTTGCATCACTGGCCGGTCAGCCGGGCGGTGAAAACAGTTGATATTTTTTAATTCGATTTTTTACACATGAAAATGAGATTGGATCGCACCGAAACGCCTTACAAAAACCTTTTGTTATGTTTAAAAAGTAAAGATTCGTTATTGAAAATGTATGAAAAAGGCTTCATATGGTTCCTAAATTTGATAATTTTTTTAAATGTTTTCGAAATTAAAAAAATAAGATGCCATTTTTTTTTTTTTTTTTTTTGTTGAAATAGTTCCCGGTTTTACCGCTAGAGCGCTGTCCTATTCTCTAGGAAAAAAACATTTATTTTGTTGCAAAAAAGAAAAGAAGAAAAATTATCAAATATAATAGCTATTAAGTCTTTTTTCATGCATCCTTTATCTCAGAACATAACGAAACGTTTTGGCACGGTTTCGGTGCAGTTAGAATCCGTTTTCATGTATAGGCACCGAGCGACTTTTTTTAAAATAAAGATACACTTAAATATACCTGTTTACCTTATACAAGCGTATATATTTCCATCACGCAATTAGTTCGCAGAAAATATTGCTTTTTTATAAGCTAAACATGATTTTAATGGTGGCGCTGCAGTCAAAGTCGCTCGGAGCCTATAAAATATTGGATTAAAAAAAAATTTTTTTTACATATTTTTTAATCGATAAAATGTGTTCACGGTTGGTTACGCAAACGAACTAGAACCTTAAAGGTAGACTTCAGTGAATCTTAGAAGGATTCCCGAGAAAACATTCAAATTTTAGGTATCTGACGGTCTCCTTTGGTGTATCCTGGAATTTCCAGTGCAAGTTTCAACTTGTCGGGATTTGTACGTACATAGAGTCTATTAGTGTGACGTCAAAATACGAGTCAACTGAGCGACTTTCAATATTTTTAGTGACTTGAAATATTCGGTCAAAAAATTATTTTTTGGTATGAAAATATTCTATTTGTTCCCAATTGACAAATCTATAAAAATTATTCCAAGGTTCCCGTTTATTAAGCTCACTAGAAGCATCGGAGAAAAAACGGTTATAAGTTAAACATAAGAAACACCAACTCAAAGAGAACCATTGTTTCGCTTATGTGTGTAAGGTAAGAACAATAATGTTTAGCTTATGTGTGACGTATTCACTAATAGACTCTATGCAGCCGGAAAATAATTTTTAAAAATATTTTCGGTCGAAAAGGCTTTGATTTTCTTTTTCGAGTTCTTACTTGAAACATGTTAAAACTTGCACAAAAAATATACAGACACTCTACGTCAAAGAAAATCAAATAATAAGACAAACAACCATTCCTTCCGGTACTCACTGATGCCTGGTTTTAAACTATCAGGCCTCTCTAGAATTTTGAATGCTGAATTTTATCTACCTGACCCAGAAGATATTTCTGTACCTAAACCAACGACTTTCTTTGCATTAACTGCTTTCATCTCCACGGAATTTCTATTTTTGATTTTGTGGACGTTTCGAAGATGACTCTTGAGATCCTCTTGGGTGGGTAAAAAACATGTGCAATCTTGTTCAGGACAAGAAAACCATTCTATGAAGATTAATGACTTTCGTCTCGATGACCCTTCACTTGACCAACCCGGAGATGTTGGCATTTTCATTAACGAATAGCCTGCATTTGAAAAATAATTTTTAAAAAAAATTATTTGAAAAAGTTAATGAAATCCGGCTCTTCCAAGGCTGTGCATATTCCGTTTGTCGCAACAAAGAATATGCTTTTAAATTTTTTAGAATTATTCTGAATATTTCTTTCAATACCTGTTGTCTTATATTTCGGAGGGCGGCCTTTTAATGGGTTTCGAGCAATAAGCTTACGTTGAAATTCATTCTCACAAGATCTGCAGTTTGAATGAAAAGATGAAATTGGATGCTGTTTGCATGATCTCAGCACTGCATTCAAATATTGGCAGTCGCATGAATTGCATTTTAGAATCGGAATCAAGACGTTGATTGTCTCCTGAACCTGGTAAAGTGGGTTACCTGAGCGAGATGGTCCAGGAACTGCTGAAAAAAGAAAAAGAAAAAAGAGTTAGGTGAGAATTAGATTTTGATCCCTCAATCTCAAAAACCAGCGAAAAGCTTGGAAAAGATTTCTTTTTTTTGAAAGCTGTAATTTAGCGAAATCGAATGGGCCCTTGCGAAAAAGAGATGCATAAATATTATAAAAATCATTTATAAATACAAAAAATTGGACATGCATAAGAAATGCATAAAAATGATGTAAAATTTTTTCCTCATACTCCAATATAATTATGCATAAAATGGGAAGAAAAGTTGAATATGCATATTATATGCAAATTTTCCTGCTTTATGATTTTAAAAAATATTATATGCATATGCATAAATTATATACATCCACATTTTCATGCTTAAAAAAGTTATGCATGTCCAAATTTTTGTACAAACGATACAAAAATAATACTTTTTTTTATTATAAAGTTTTTTTGATTTAAATTTTACAAAAATTTATACACTTTCTGCATCACTTTTTCGTACGGGGCTATTACGGATTTTGAGCTTCTGTGGCATGCCCTTAATGTCAGCCACGCTTGTAAGGTAAGGGTAGAAGGGTAGGGAAGTGTGACCGAGTTCTAAAAAAATTAATTTTAACTCTTAATCGTTCTTAATAGGAATGCACTGCCGTGGTAAGCGAAATGAGCGTTTGTCCATTATTAAGTTGGCACTTGTCTCCTATTTTTAACTTATGTAAACAAAGATTCAATTCCAGAATGGACATACGCCCATTTCGGTTACCACGGCAGTGCATTAGCCTCAAATTTTAAATACGGCGCGATTCATAGTTCAATTATATTTTTCTGACTGCCGCCGGATAATATTTCAACCTCCATTTTTTTCAAAAGTGTGACCTTTCTTATGTAAATTAAAATTGTGTGACCGTTCCTTATGTTCAAATTTAACTAAAAACAAGATTTTTTTTTTTTGTCAAAGGAATTAGAGAAGTAACCTGCTGGTCACACTTTCCGAAAATATTATTTTTGCCAAAAAAAAAAAGTGTGACCTATTAAGGGTTATCAAATAAGAAGTCGAGTTAAAAATTCTCGATAGCAAATCACAATGCAGTGTGACCTTTCTTACGTAAATTAAAATTGTGTGACCATTCTTATGTTCAAATGTAAACTTAAAACAAGATTTCTTTTTTGTCAAAAAAATTAGAGAAGTAGTCTTCTGGTCACACTTTCCGAAAATGTCATTTTTGTCAAAGAAAAAAAAATGTGACCTATTAAGGGTTATCAAATAAGAAGTCGAGTTAAAAATTCTCGATAGCAAATCACAATGCAGTGTGACCTTTCTTATGTAAATTAAAATTGTGTGACCGTTCCTTATGTTCAAATGTAAACTAAAAACAAGATTTTTTTTGTCAAAGGAATTAGAGAAGTAACCTGCTGGTCACACTTGCCGAAAATATTATTTTTGCCAAAAAAAAAGTGTGACCTATTAAGGGTTATCAAATAAGAAGTCGAGTTAAAAATTCTCGATGGCATACAATTCAATTAACCATATTTCATAAAATAAATCGATGTTTACATAAAATTACATCAAATTGAAATGAGGCGTTCTAATTTTCTGAAGAATATCGAATATTAGCCTTTGTAAAATTTATTTTTTATTCAAAAAAGGACCACAACAATATTTTTCTTTGATTATAATAAGTTCTGAAAACATGAAAAAATCGTCGCTTTTTTAAAGTATAAGTCTCCAGGATTTTTATAAGTTTTTAATAGAACGGTCACACTTTTCAGACGGTCACACTTCCCTACCTTTACCTTAACTCTTTTGTTTAACCCACTATAATCGTAAAAAAATTAAACCCGACGGAAAATATTTCTAAAATCTGGAAAGAAAACTTGCCAGGATTACTCGCTGAACTACTTCTGGAAGTTGATGGTTGATCACGATTATCTGATGCCGATCGATCTGTTGCAGGTTTTCGATTTGAATACTTTGCTTTCGATTTTTGTTCATCTGGACTCTTATTCGGGCTTGTTTCATACAATACAAAAATATCTAAAGTAGTTATTTTCCGACGTATTACATTATTGTGACAAAGTGTGAAATGTCTGTTAAGGTCAACAGGACTTTCAAACGTCCGTACGGATTCACCCAAGCCGCATTGTGTTACAAGACATATAAATCGCTCTTTGCATGAGCTCCCTTTTTTATTCCATTTTTGGATAAGTGTCCACAGCGGCGAAACATCTATTTTTTAAAAAAAGGCGATTAGAATCAAGCTGAATATTCTTTATATTCAAAATTATCACTTACTGAATGACGAAGGATGTAATCCTTTTACATCATGTATTATTACGACACGAAAAAATGGATCTAAACTGGTCCGCTCTTTATGATTTCGAAATACGTGTTTTTTAACGTCGTCTAGCTTCATAAATTCTTCTGGAATTTTTCTTACGTCGCTATGTATCGCTTCTAAGCAACCTCCTAAAGCACACAGATATCCCGGTTTTGAGGGTCCATCCGTCGGAGGATATTCCATTAGATACCTATTGTATTTAATTGCCGTTAATATTCCTGCAAGGTTGGTTAGTGATATCATATCTGCGGAAAAAAAAAGCGGTAGCGAAAAATTTGAAAAAGGGTGTGAAAACTAAAAATTTTTTAATGAGCTTACCAGTCTTGTTTTCTTCAGAATCATTTTGACGGCTTGAACTTTCAGGTCCAACTGATTGAGGTCTATGAATATTGGAAGGGTCTGCTTCGGCATCATCCGCTACCGTAGGTCTTTCACGAGCCGGCCCTAAAACGAAAGCGGTAATTATTTGGATGAAGTATTGAAAGTAAAAAAAAAAAAAAAAAAAAAAAATTAACGTGTGGTATAATGCTAGTTACCCGTACGAAAAAGAGATGCATATAAAATATAAACATATGGTATAAATTATTTAAAAAATTGAACATGCATAAAAAATGCATAAATTATGTATAAATAAATGAATTCTGTACAAATAAGTATGCATAAAATGGAAGAAAAAGTTAATTAAGCAGATTTGAAAAATTTTCCTGCTTATGACTTAAAAAAATTATATACATAAATCATGCAAAATTATGCATGACCAGGTTTTCATGTTTTCACCTTTTCCGTATTTTTTCTTTAAAGCGTTAGAGGCGTAGATTCTGTTTGGTCTTTTTCGGCCATATTTTGATACGCTATGATCCATACAGAGGCAATTAGTAAAGCTAAAAAAAATATTTGTCCGCCTATGTTTAGCTTATGGAGAAAAAAAAATATTTTAAATGAAATCTTTAAAAAAATTGCTAAAGACTATTAGGTGAAGTATAAAATTCAGTAAAATCAAAATAACCAGTCTCAGAATTTATATTTATATCAAAATTTATAGCTTATTAAATTTTTTTGTCATATTTCGTCTCTGAAAGTCTTAGCTCCATAAGCTAAGTATGGGAGGAAGATATTCGTCTTATGTCTGCTCACAATTTTTAATTTTGGCCATGTCAAAATAGTTTGTCATTTATTTATGTACAATTTCAGTGCCATTAATTAATATTCTAATCAAGTAATAATATTCCCATAAGCTAAACATGGGATTTACATTTTCGGCAAAAATTTATTATTTGATTTTTCCGGCCATTTATGTACAAGTCCAATTCTAATTATTGTCGATTAATCATTAATTTTACCGAAAACTTATTATATATCCATATGGATATATCCGCCCGCAAGGGATTAAAGAAATACGCATAAACTTTGAAAAAAATAATGCTTGCCCAAATTATTGTATAAACGATACAAAAATAATTTTTATATAATTTTTTTTGCATTTACTTTGCAAAACTTTTATACACTTTTTGCATCATATTTCGTACCAGGTAAAATGCATCGTAAAATTGAACCCATACCTCTTGCATGTCCGCCTCCATTGTTTCGCTTTTGCCCCCTCTTATTTCGATCCATTATTTTTGCGCTCAAGTCAAACTTAATTTTTTTCACACTTTCGTTAAACAAAATAATAAAAAACCGTCGAAAAAACCACAACGAAAATAAATCACAAATAAATAAATAATAACATTTAGTTTAAAAAAAACGTATAACAATTTTTTGAAAAAATAAAACACAGCCAGAAGAATTACCGTCGGAAATCATGTTTGGAAATGGAATGATGTAAAAGTGACACGATAATCAAGCAAAATAATAAAAATATAAACCTGTCAATTCTTGCCCATTGATTCGACATAAGAGGTAAATAAAAATTCGTGGCAAGTTGCTTCAATCTCTGGCAGACTACTATTTTTTATTTAATTAAGCAGCCTGGCCGGATGGTGGATATTTTAACGAAAATTTCAATTTAAAATTGGTTAGATCGGACCATTTAAAGATATCGCAAAATTCATCCTCTCTCGAGAGAGAGCGTTGGGCCCACCCATGGGGAAGTATGGATCTTTAAGGAGGGGTCCGAAATGTTTACATGAGAAGTGAGGGTCGAGAATCAAAAATTTTGTAATTTCAAAATGCCTGATAGCGCAATCGCTGTGGCTTATCATTTGTAAAAAATTTTTGTTAAAAATTTTTTTAAACGACGTTTGGGTGGGGAGCAAGAGGACCAAAGTTTTGGAAAACTTCATAAGGGATGAAGATTCGACTTTTAGATTTTCGTGAAAAAAAAGTGTCATTTCCTATCGGATTTTTAACGTAGATTTCAAAACTTAAATCGGTTTGCGTCTAGCTTTTTCTGTTCTCGAGATACAGGCCAAGTCTGCCATAAAAAAGTCAAAACTCTAAAATTAAATATTTTTATCCTTTTTTTTTTTTTTTTTTTTTTTTTTTTTTTTTTACAATAACTCGGAACAGAAATAGTTAGACGCAAACCGACTTAACTTTCAAAATCTACGTTAAAAATCCGCTAGGAAACGGTACTTTTTTCACGAAAATCTAAAAGCCAAATTTTCATTCCTTAGTTTTCCGAAACTTTGACCCTCTTGCGCACCGTTTAAAAAAAAGTTCCGAAAAGGAAAACTTTTTTGCAATAGATAAACCACAGCAATTGCGCTATCAGGCATTTAGAAAATAAAATTTTTGATTTTCGACTTACCCTAATGGGAAGCAAGCGGTGCCCCTGGTAGAAATTTTAAGTAATAACGACATGGAACCGATACAGTTTTCGTGTCGGAAAATCATTTCGAAACATAACGCTGATCGATCTCGACTCAATCGGATTCCGTGGAATCGATATCGATACACTCCATTATGAATTTCCGATATCGGTCGTTTTCTGCCAGGGAAAAGTACGAGAAAAATAATTTTTCTCAGGGAAAAAGTTTTAGGGAAATTCCAATTACAAGTATTCCGATTGCAAGAGCAGTTAAAAATCCCTCCTGAAATTTTTTCAGGGTGCTCTAAACAAACACTAAGCTTTTTTTTTTTTTTTTTTGCTCAATTCGACAGTTGAAAAATTAAAATGTTACAAACTTTCAAATTCTCAAATGTTAAAATTCCACCCCTATGTCGAATGACATAGGGGTGCATTGGGTAAAAAGCTAATCCCCATTTTTCGTCCAATTTGCTAGTCAGTTTAAACCTATTAATTTAGCTCTAAAATTTATAAAAAATTCATAAAATATTTGTTTAATTTTAGCGTTCAAAATAAAATCCATAAAGTCAATATTGTGTAAGCACGATAAAAATACACTAATACAGTAAATTTTAAAAATAAAAAATAACTTTGTAGAATAAAATCACAGTTTGTAAACAAAGAAATGCTATCAGCTAAAACAATTTTTGCTTTTTTTAATACAATTGTTAAAAATTTCCCGTCATCGAAATCCAAAAATATCAGCATAATTTTTGCTTCGAAGTGTCAAATTTAAACTTTTAAAAAATTTTTGCTTGAATATTCCATCAAAATACGAATCCCAATATAACTATCAAGCTTAAATCGGATCCGAGAAACGACTAATAAAATGGAAAATTCAAACGTAAAAACTTTCGTAAAGTCTAATCAAAGCAAAGATTTTTGATTTTTTGAACTTTGAGTAGAAATTTTTCCTGACAAAAATTTTAGCTATAAAATGAATCGTTTCTTTTTTTTACAGTTTGCGATTCCGCCGTACAAAATGGATACAAAACTCAAAAAATTAACAAATTAAAATTATTTTAACGTTCAAATATTAAGATTCAGCATGCGTAAGAGACTGTCAGAACCATATAAAAAATATATGAAGTAGAAAATAAAATTTAAAGTAAATTGAATTTTTCATAATAAATCCCAAAGCCACGGAGCTATTAATGATTTATTGTGAACCATCTTCAAATGAGCTTTTAACGCTTCCTTAGTTGGACACTGTTCAAAACATTCGAAACAAAATATGAACTCTTTGCAGTGAGCGGTTCCTAAATGTATTCCCATTTGATGTAGTGAATCGAACATTTCACCGCAAGCTTTGCAACTGAACGTATCTCTACAGTGCTCCTTATTCTCGTGTGTTTCCAGTTCTTCCGGACTTTCGAATCTTTTTGGATGAGTTTTACAATTTCCTTGGATACAGATTATGGGAAATTCCTCCGATGGTTGGGCTGTAATTTCCCCGGCGTCTGAAAAGAAGTAAAAGTTGACTGTAATGAGAACATTATCCGTTAGGCCGTATAGGCAGGTCCGGAAACTCCTCCTTCTTATACATGGGAGATCTTGCCCCGCTTAACTACGCAAAAATTAGTTCTTCTTTTCTACCACCGTAAGCGCTACTTGTTCGCGAGACGCTTTTTGATTGGTCGTTGAGATTTGTAAACAACTATGGTGGCGACTTTCTTTTGTTTTAATTTGCGTAAGAGTCCCAACTTAAACGATTAGACATGTTGCGTTCCTGAAGATCGCAGCGCCATCAATGGCCAGTTTTAGAACTAAAATGTGCGTAGTTAAGCGGGACATGAACGGCATGGGAAGTTTCCAGATCTGTCTATATGGCCGTGGTGGTCACTAAAATTAGTGGTGAGCCTTCTACGAAAATTAAGAATGATTTCTATTAGAGACACTATATAAAAAGAAACTGGCGAATTCATCAATAAATCTGATTGGGTCGCTTTTTAGAAGCCATAATGGATAGCCATTTTGAAAATAGAACGAAAATTTGAAGATTTCTCAGTTTTACCAATATACAAAATTTAAATCTTAAAACTCAGACTTTTATTCAAGGGGGTCGTACATAAATTACGTAAGCACATTTAGGGGGGGGTCAAATTTGACATCTTACTCATAAGCTAAGCATAGGCGAAATGGGATAAAGCGTGCAAAAAGGGCCTAACCCATGCTTACGTAATTTATGCACGACCCCAAGTATTCGGGAACATGGAAATGTGAGCCCTTTTCGATTTTCTTTACCTGACCACGTGTGAACGTTATCGCTTATTTTTGTTACTCTACATGAACTACGGGCTTTCTTCTCTATTTCATCGTCGTCTATAATTCTGTGATCTTGTCGTAGATGAGTTTTTAGTTCTTCTCCAATGGACGTACAAACAATACAATTTGGTTCAGGACATGGGAACCACTCTAATGACGTAACTGACGGTTCAGCGGGCAATGCTTCGGCCAACTGATCAGATGGTTTGCGAATCACGTTTTCCTTCTGTTCAAGTTTCCTCGGTCCCGGTAATAAAACGCGTCCTGTAAAACGTAAAAAAATATTATTTTAGCTACCGGTTTGCCTCTGGTAGTAAGAATCGACTTTTGATTACAATTCTTTTTTACCTGGACATGCGTTCGGAGTTGCCCCATACACGACAAATACATTTGATACGGCTATCTCTTTGAGTGCATTGACGTGATATATATTTGCATGACCATGAGCAAAAGCTTCGAACGTTTCAAATCGATGTACATTTTCACTCAAGCCGCACCTTTTTGCGAGACAGATATAACTTTCCTCGCATTTTCGTATTCCTTTTGTCCATTCCTGAACATATGTCACGAGCTGCGAGATATCTGGTTTGAAAATTCACAAATTAATTACTCCTATTGTTAACTGTTTTGGGAAAAAACTCATAAACCGAATCCATTAAAAATCCTACTGTAAGAAGACAGCTCTTACGACTTGGCTACTGTGCTTAGAACATTCTTCTTACAACAAATTTTTTTTCTGGACTTCTTTTTTCGAGTTTTTCACAGTACGAAATATTAAAACATTTTATTTTTCTCTTACCGAAAACTGACGGCTCTGGATATTCCAAATCCTGCGCTATGACTGTACGATGAAGTTTCAGTCTCTCATCCAAACTTGACATACCGTGTTTTTCCTTCAAATGGTTGTCAAGGTCGCTTTGGTTGAATATGTCGTACAGAGTCTTTTTCATGCTGCAGCCCTGTAGAGCACATAGCAACAACGGCTTCATGAATTCTCTCTTAGGAGTCTGTTCTATTGAAAATTTTAGAAATGCGTTTGCCAATAATTGTTTTGAAAGTTCCCTCAGTCGATCCACGTCTGTTTGGAAAAGTTGATCCTCAGGGGAGGAAGAACCAGGCATATTTTGTAGCATAGCAGCTAATAAGCTGGCATCTTCACCGGAGTCTGAAAAAAAAAAAATTAAAGTTGTTTGAATTACTGTTGATCAGCATGGAATTTATTTACGATAAGCAGCATGTGTCCGGTAGAAGTTATTGAATTGTTTGAAGGTAAGAGATCGTTCGCAAAATTGGAGGAACTATTTTACGCAACGAATCGGATATATCGTTACATGTAATGTTTTTCTTACACGTTGCTACGGCTACAGAAGCTGTGTAAAAACGCGCCCCGGGTAGAATAAGTCAGGTACTTTCCAGGATTGCCAGATGCAAAGGTGGTACATGTACCACATTGAAAAAAAGGCCTCTATGTTTAGCTTATGGGCTACCACTATTGAATTAGTGATAGTGATACGCTGTACTACCGAAAAAAAATTTTCCCCAATGTTTAGCTTATGGACGTACCACTATCTAAGGTTCAAATGTACCACTTTTGTAATTTTAGACCTGGCGACCCTGGGTGACACGTACTTGATTTTAAAATATCCCCTCCTTCCTAACGGGGTCGTCCATGTATTACGTAACGTCTGGACGGGGGGGGGGAGTGGGGGTCGAAGGACGTGTTATGCATTGTTACGGGCGGGTGCGGGGTAGCTGAGCCATGCGTTACGTAATTTCAATATTAAAATTATTTCAATTTTTTTCACATTTTTAAAAAAATTTTTCCCAGTTATTCTTCAAAATAAATAAATAAAAAAATTTTTTAACTTGTAAAATCTGATTAAAATTTATCTAGAAACTGAAAATTTTTTTTGACTTCTAAAAACGATATTTAAATATTTTTCAAAAGGGGAGGGGTTAGAACCCGTGCTACGTAATAAGGAAGGGGGGGTCAAAAAATAGCCTATTTTGCGTTACGTAAATACATGGACGACCCCAACGTGGTTTACGGACGACCACACTGTAAGCATGGTAAGATTTTGCCAGATCCCCTCCTCCCCTGTGCAGACGTAATATATGAACGACCCGAACCCCCCCGGAACTGCTTACGTAATTTACGGACGGCCCCTAAAAGGGCCACTTTTTATAAACTAAGGTACGCCTCCATTAGTAAATTAATTCCATGATGTAATTAATTACAGAATGCAATTGAACGGTTTAAAAAAATGTTAATTTTTTTTTTTTTTTTTTTTTCAAATCTTTGGAGCTCGATATCCTTTTTCATAATGTAGATCTAACCAGCAAGATCGAAAACAACTATTTAGGACCTTCGAAAATCATTTAATTACATCCTGTAATTAATTACATCAAGTAATTAATTCACCAATGGACGAGGGACTTATGGACCTCTAAACTAAGATTTTTCAGAAATTAAGATGAAAAATTTTGAAAAAATTACCGGAGTAAAGTAAATACTTTGACAACGTTGTTAAAATAATTTTAGAACTTAATGCTAAAGTAACACTAAAATTCCAGAATTCCCTATTCGTTTTCACACTATTACGTAATAATTCGTAATACTCTATTGCATCACAATCTCTTCCTTCAAACCTCTCCTGATTTGAAGATCCAAGTTTTGATTTCGTTGCATATTTATTTATTTATTTATTTATTTTTTTAATTTCAAATATGCTAACACAAACATACTTAAACACAGATAAATAAAAAACAACAAAAGGACTTCGAATGAAAGAACTACAAAGAGCCTAATGATGAATTCACAGAACCAGCAAATATAAGACTTCCAGTTAAAATTTAAAAAAAAAATAAATAAATAAAAATTTCTACGAACTTGTTAATCTCTACTTTTTTTTGTTCACCCTTCCATTTTTTTTTAAACTTAAAAAACGAATTTAAACTATCTACCTAAACCAAACTATGATAAGCATTTGTTTCAAAAAAATGTATTTTAATTCAAAAGTGGCAAGGGACTTATGGACCGAAAGCGAAAAAGCAAAATTTTTCAGAATTAAGCTCTCGTCATTCTTTGTTTATAATTCAGGTTGAGCTTTTTTTATGCAAATATTTAACTACGATCTGTGGACGCGGTGTGGGAAAAAGAAACCAAAATTTTCTTTTAGGTATAATGTGGGAAAACAGTTTTTTTTTTTAAATGATGTAAAAAAAATCTCATCAGTGTTTGCAATAATCACACCACCTTCCTCCAGCTTCGTCTTCTTCTGTTTGACCTCACATCACAAAAAATGTCAAACTAATAAAATGTATTTTATTTCACTGAACTTTCGAAGGCCAATCCGGCATTTTAAATTTAAGTTTTATTTACTAAGAGTTTCGAATCAATTAATTGAATTATGCCAATCAGCAAGTCTTTAATATTTCATTCATATTTTTTATAAAAATTTTCAAAATGCCTGAAATATTTTTAAAACATCTTTAAATCATTTTTAAAACTTTTTAGGAACGTTTCTGCAACGTTTAGAAATATATTTAAAATGTGATAAAAATATCTTTTCGACTCCAATTATTTTTTTTTGTAAAATATTTTCAAAAGATTTTTTTGCTGATTGGGATGTTATGCAACAACAATTTAAATAATACTTACATTTTAAAAAAGTTAAGTGTAATTTTGATCATGTTCAAGAAATTTCTTTTTTTCTGGAATACTACTCACCAGTGTCACTTCTTCCGAGACTGCCCGAAGGGGAAACTATTCCGGATGAACCCCCTTCATTCCCTTCGTCTGCTAATTTTAATCTTTTGCTTTGAAATGTCACTAAAAAGAAAAGGAAAAGGAAATTAATCGGATTAGCAGGGAAACGAGCGGGATACTAATAAAAAACAGTTATTTGATTTTCTTTACCTTCCTCAACGTCTTCTTCAATTTTTTGCTTTTCCGTATTATCCATTTCTTTGAGGCGATTTTCTGAACGTCAATAGTTTAATATTTCGTCGAATAAAAAACACGAAAAAAAATTAAAAGTCTACAATAAATAAAACATTTAGTTAAAATAATATTTTATACAAATGAACAACAATTAAGAAAAAAATTAAAAATAAAATCGGGAGAATTGTCATCTCGGATAATAACGTGGTCATGAAACGCCGAAGTCAATAGAACTGAACTAAGCTTTATTGAAAATGAAAACCTGTTGATTCTTGTTATTATAAAAGGTTTTAATGGCTTGAATTTTTCAGGATCGTCTCAATGAATCACATGTGCTTTAAATATTTATTTCAGTGTTTATAGGTTCCGAGCGACTTTTTTTTTTTATAAATATACACTTAAATATACCTGTTTACCTTATACAAGCGTATATATTTCCATCACGCAATTAGTTCGCGGAAAATATTGCTTTTTTATAAGCTAAACATGATTTTAATGGTGGCGCTGCAGTCAAAGTCGCTCGGAGCCTATTGCAGTCCATTTTCTGCTAATATCCGTATGAGTTTGCTTAGCTTATAGAACTTTCATCGGGCCCGTAGGCAAGCGGGGACCAGGGGGGGCAACGCCCCCTGGACTGACTCGGTGCCCCCCCTGGACTAAACTGGCTAAACATGACAGGTATAGGGAATGAAGGCCTATTGCCCCCCTTAACAAGCCTAACTGCCCCCCCCCCCTGACTCTTCGTTCTGGCTACGAGCCCGACTTCCATAAGCTAAGCGTAGAGGAATTTGCACGATAAAAAATTTTATGTTAAACGTGACATAATTCACTGTAAAAAAAGAGGCTATATATATTTTCTATGTAAAGAGAACACAGAATTGTTCCTTTACAAGCTAATTGTAAAAAACAAAGACAGTACAATAGCTGCGTGTAATTCCGAATTTGAATTAAAATAAAATTAGCTACGATATCTATTCGCTCAGCAGTGGCGGAACTAAAATTTGTGGGCCCGCCCGCGAACAGAAGCAGGAGGCCCTCCATTTGAAAAATATTATACATTTTTAAGAATGTATGAAAAAAAAAATTTTTAGTAATAAGTGAATTTTAATTTTTTTTCCCTAAATTTTTAATATAACTATAACTTTTGTTAGTATAATCCTAGTTGTCCCCAGAGAGAAGTGGGCCTCCAAAGATAGGTGGGCCCTCCCGCACCGCAGTACCTGCGGGCACGTTAGTTACGCCACTGTCGCTCAGGCCTTTTTTTTATTTATTTTAGCTGCAGGTTCAAAGTAATTTCATGATAGTAATGAACTCTTTTCCCAATAAATTTTCAGGTTCAAGAACATACAAAATGTATATTTTTCAAGCTATTCAAAAATACAAAAATGTACTGCGTAAAAAAACTAACAAAATTTAAAGGTCAAATATTGTAGATTTTATTTGTAAAATTTTCATGCATACTGTATATACCAAGCTAACCTTTAGTGTCCCAAGCTAAAAATTTTACGTCACAAAATAGTATTCTCTCGTTTTTGGAGAAGTCAAAGCTTTTTAGTTCCCAGGAAGGACTTAAGTCAAAACTTATGTTTGGTTTTGGTTTAAGTTTTATGTTATCGTTTTTTGTAACGATACAGTAGTCACAACGCTTCAATTTCAAATGTTTAATTACATAAACTTCAGATTCTAAAAATTTCCCGAATGATTCGATTGAACATACGCTACTCTTTACATCGTTTCAAATGATTTTCCATATTCTTTCGAAAAACATATTTTCCGCAAAAGCTGCATATTATAATAAGATATGGATCCGTCTTCCCCGAATGATAATGAGTCACATGACCATTGTACGATTTTATTGTACTGAATGCCTTTCGATGTTTCAGAAATTTACAACGATCCAAAAGGCATACTAAAATATCTTCTATTACATCTTCCTGTGACATATATCGGATCAATCCAGGTTCCGTTACTGAAGCACCTGAAAAGAGAAGCACAAATTAGAACACATATTTGTGAGGGAGGGGGTATGAGTACCCGAAATTCTTACGATTTCTCACATGGGGAAGGGTTTGGCAAATCTTACGTAAGAATTTCTAATATAATTTATTGTTCAGAATTTTTTTTAATGTCAAAAAATTCGTTTTAGTTTTCTTTTAATTTTTTTTGAGTTTTCTTACAGAATTAAAGAAATAAACTCAACGTAGATTTGAGAAAAATATTACTCCCAATTTAAAATCGGCGTTACAAAAAAAAAAAAAAAAAAAAGGGGGGGGCAGCGAAAATCCTAAGTAATATAACAGGGGGTCAAAGAAATCTTACTAATTCTTACAGAAGGGGGGGGAGGGAGGAAGTTTAAAAGCCCGAAAAAAAGTCTTACGTAACAGTTGAACGTTCCCTTTCGTTTGTGCCATAAAAGAAAAAAATCAACAATTTTTTTTTTTCTTTTTTTCGCGAAGAAATGTGATTTTCTATCGGAAAATTTTCCGTAGATGACGAATCTGAAGTCCGTTTTTCGATATCTGGTCCGATTTGTGAGCTGAAAATCAAACTACGAGTGAAACTCAGGACTCGCTATGTTTTGTCACCTTACCACGTTTTTTTGCCATATTTTGGCTTTTAGCTGGAAAACCGAACCAGATATAAAAAAACGTACTTCAGATTCGTGATCTACGGAAAATTTCGGATGAGAAACCACATTTTTTAAGGGATGGCATGCTGATTCCGATTTTGATCCCGATTCCAGGAATGCTAGATGATTTTTCAAACGCGATTCCGATTCTAAACTGCGAGAAAAATTTTCCGATTCCGATTAATTTCCATCGATCGAATCTGATTCCGATTCCGATTAAAATCTATTCGGCATACCATCCCGAGAAAAAAAAATTGTCGATTTTTTTTCCCTCTTTTGGAAATTTTTTGGAACTTTAAACTTAAGTCGCCACGCTTTCCCGTTGAGTAAAAAATTTTGAAAAAATTCGGATTTATCAGTACACCAAGGAGAACCATTTTTGGGGGTAAGCGGTTAAAAATTCAAAAATTATCAAAATAAGGGAGACTACCCTCTCCCAAATGATCACTTTAGCTTGCTTCTCAATTTAGACAGGCATTCAAGATTAAACAATGCTTTAATTACATTTTTTATAACCTCCTTTTTCACCCCTTGTCATCATATGTCAGAATTTTGAACCCCCCATCCCCCACAGTATCGTGTTGACACCGTCTGTGGTGCACTATTATCAACCCTTAAGAATTTCCAATCTCACCTGGAGCGTTTATTTCCCCAAGCAGGTTTCCTGGTTGTCCTGAAGTTGAAGACACTTGATCATTTTCTTCCTGCTGTTCCCTAAAACAACACTCCGATTGTTCCGACGTTGGGGATCTCTCTATATTGCAAGAAACACTTTCAAACTGCGAGGATGTTTCGGGTGATCCTTGAACAGGTGAAACGTGCGGTTGCAAAATACGACTTTCTAACGATTCCGTCGCTTGAGGTGTCTGCGTTTCCACCAAATGATTTCCCAGCTCCCCTAAAGTTTGAAATTCCTCCGATCCGGTAAATCGACTTCCTGGCTGACTGGGCATTTGAGATCCAAAGTTTTCGGAAACCTCACTTTCTAGCTGTGAAGGCATTTGAAGTCCTCGGGCTGCCACAAACTGACTTTCTGATTGCCCTAAAGTTAGAAATCCGGGAGGTTGCACTGAGCGATCTCCAAATTGGCCCACCACTGGAAGTCTTTCCGGTTGCATAAAAGAATTTCCAAACTCATCTGCAGCATGGAATTCTTGTGTTTCCGTAGATACCCTCGCTAAATCTTTACACGTTTGAACTTCCTCAGTTTCGTAAACGTCAATTCCGAACTGTCCCGAGATTTGAAATTCTTCCGGCTCCATAAAGGAATATCCTAGCTGTCCCTGCGGTTGCAATTCTTCCGCATCCGCACGAAATCTCGTTTGCCCTGTCGACTGCCATTCCTGGGATTGTACATAATGATTTCCCAAAGGCCTCGAAATTTCAGGTGTTAGGTTTTCTTTAATCACTATTTCTACTATCCTGTCAAGATCATGTTGACATGATCCACACAAAGGAATTGTTTTCGGACTCGAATGGTTTTCAGTAGTACACGGCAAATTAAGGCAATATGAAAACTCGCAGTTGCATTTCGTACATTTAAATTGCCATTTCTCCGGTTGACGTTTCACTGTGAGTCCTTCATCTTTCGCATTCAAGTGCAGTTGGTGGGCATCCGAATTATTTATATCCATTTCCTGTGTCGAAGCTTTAACAAAACAAAAAAATATATTAGTCTCCATCCCCATATTTGCTCTCCTGCTTTAGGACAGATTTTTAGCGAAGATGGTCGGTTTGTTCGCACCAAAAATTTTAATTTAACTTTTTTTTAAATTTTCTCCTTTTTTTAGGTAAAATTTACAAGAAGTTTAAAGTTAATTTTTTTTAAAAATTAGATGACATGAACAAAAGCAATGACCTAAAAAATTTCTTGTAAATTTTCAAGAAACTTAAACTTGCTAAAGCAAGGATTTAAGATTAAAAAAAATTTAAAAACTTAAAATTTTATTTAGCTTTTTTCTTAATTTTCGCCGTTTTTTTCTTCAAATATTAAAATTAGGCTAGCAAATATTAAAATTAGGCAAGATCTTAGAAATTTTAAATAAAATGTTCACTACATTTTTTAATTTTTTCCTTTAGCCAAGAATATGAGCTAAAGCAATGATTTAATATTAAAATTTTAACTTTGAAGAATTTAATTAAAATTTTGACTAATTTTTTTCAACTTCTGATTTTTTTTTAAATTTTTAAATCGTTTCATTGTTTAAATTTAGCAATATTAGGGCAGTACTCCAAAGACGTAGTCCTACTTAGGGATATCCCCAATATCCCAGTCTGATTTTATGTAAAACAAACTTACCATTCCCTGCTGCTTCACCGGTTGAATTTTCAGAATCACAAAATTCGATCAGTCTTAGTAGTGCCGTGCCATATTCTTTGATTTCGTCATCCATTTCGACTTTTTTCCATACGGCCCTGAAAAATTCAAAAATATTTGAATTAGCAACATGTTTTGCAGAAAAAAAAACTTTAACAATTATTTTTGGTCTGTCGACGGAGGTAAATTAAATGTATTTTTCTCTTTTTTTTAGGGGTGTAACAAGTGCTTTTTACTTGGCCGGAGTGGTTAACAATCAATCTCGTGAGTGAAGCTAAATGATGAGCTGATAATTTTAAATATGGAGATCTAACCCTCCCCAGTTTTTCTGACTGCTGATTGTCCTAAAAAAAAAAATTTCAATAATTTTCCTAAATTTATTTATTTTTTTCTCACCTTTTCCATCGCTTCGTCGTTTTTGACCCTTGTCCATTTCTTCAAATTCCTCCAAATGTCAGTTTATAATTTTCGGAATAAATTATTCTCTAAACTATTCTCTAAGTTACTCTTCGACCAACACTATGACCTAAAATAAAACATTTAAATTAAAAAAAAAATTTACAAACAGGCCAGTGACAATCACATTTTTTCCCAAAAATAAGAGGCTTATGATCAGTAAATAGCCAACTTTTTCAGGTCAATTATTATCATTTTTTTTATTTACCTTTCTTTTCTTTCATTAATTCGTTTTTCGTCCCTTATCCATTTCTAAATATCAGTTCCTGTTTTTCACATTGCAATTCAATTGCATAAAACACCGAAAGCAACACGAAATATAAATATTTTTAGCAACAAAAAAATAATAACATACAATTAATTAAAATCAATTACAAAAAAGGAACTGTCGTTTAAAAACGTAGCGTTTTAAATACTGACTGATTGGGACTGAACCGTTAAAATTAAATAAACCTGTTAACTCTTGCTAAACAATATAAGAGTGCTAAATTTATATAAATGCACTGGAGTTTTATTCACCATCTTTCTTTCATTCAAGTGATTTTAAAATTTAATTAAGCAAAACATTTATTAGGCTGGTCTCGACCTACACTTAGCCAACGATTAACTAAAAAGTTAAATAAATTAGGTAAGGTAAACATAGGTTTTAACTAACGGTAATTATCGACTAAGTGCTTGGTATAGGAATCGGCTTAAATCTTAATTTAAAATCAAGAATGAAAAAGAGGAAGTAGATTAAAACATTAAATAAAATGGATAATTTCACAAAAAAAGCACAAAACCTATTTTTTTTTTTTCTCGGGTGTTTGTTTATTAAATTTTATTTGAGAGAGAGTTCGTCGAGTGCGGGTCCGTAGCTTAATGGTAGAGCACCCGTCCGGCAAACGGTTCCATCATAATTTGAATCCAACACAAGATTAATTGTCCCAAATCCATGAAGGATTTTTTACAATGACGGTAAAACTTTTAAAAAGATTCATCAAGCCTATCTATTTCTGAAATTTCGACTAAAATGGAAAATAATTTTTCTTTTCATTCAAGTAAAAAAAAATTTACTACAATTTCGTTTCCCATTTTTTTTTTATTTTTTACCAAAATGCAATTTTAAAAAAATTTTAAAATGAATAGTCGATACGAATTAAAATCAGGTAAATGTGTTCCTAATTGCACTTTTCATTAGAATTACAAAAATCAAACAAATACATAAAACATAATTTGTACAATAATTTTACAACGTTTGTACTAAAAAATCGCATATTGAAAATTAGAAATACACATCAGAGAAACGAAAAATTATCCCTAATGTTTTCCCTCTTTCAGCATTTAAAAAAATTGTATCCTATCGAGTTCCAAAAAATCTCTGTATGATTCTACCATTTTAAATCTGAACTTAATGATAATTAAAACGCACACCCAAGCATAGGATGCTAAATCTTTTCCTCAATCAAGGATTTCTTTTTAACAAAGACGATAAAATTATCAAAAAGTTTCACCCAGGCAGAATACTTAGACATCTATTTTTGGAAATTCGACCAAACTGGTCAGCAATTTTTTTCCTCCACAATTATTTCGTTTCCTTTTTTTTCTTTCTTTACAAAATGCGATTTTAAAATCAACTTTAAAATCTTAATGATTTTAAAAGTCAAAAGGTAACTTGTGGTAATTTTTTTTTCTTTTTTGTAAAAATCTTAAAATCTGATAAATATGGCCTTGATGGCCATTTCATTAGAAGTACAAAAAACGAATATTTATGTACATATAAAAAAAGACGAAATCCAGCATTTTGAAAATCAGAAAAGCATTCTTGAGAAACGAAAATCATCATTAGTACTTTTTCCTCTTGCATCAGTAAACACAATTCAATTTGTCAAATTCCATAAAAATCCCTGCTTTATTTTAAGCTGCTATTACAAATCAAAACTTTTCGAAAAGTTCCCATCAAATGTTGAATTCAAGCACCAGGTACAAGGATAATACCTCCTATTCAAACAAATGCATTCATCAATGACGGTAAAACTAAAAAGTTTTAAAAAAATAATGCAAAAATTTCCTTATTTTTGGAATTTTGACCCAAAGTGGTTTAACTTTTTTTTTTCCTTTAAAAAGAAAAAACTTTAACGGGAATTTCGCTTCTCAAATTTTTTTCAAAATACTGTCTCACAACGTAAAAAATTAAAATCTTTATAAATTTTAAAAGTCAGTACAGAAACTTATCCTAAAATATAGTTTTTATTCAAGAATTAAAAACTGATAAACGTGATCTTGGTGACCCGTTAGCCGTTAGTCCTCTTCCGATTGTTTTTCTTATTTGTCAGGGGGCTTCTGTTGCTTCTCTTGTGTATCTGGATGTTCCTGCATCCGTCCATCGTTTGAGGAAACTGAAATAAAAATATAAAACGTTTTAATATCTAGTCACATACAAATTTGTATTTTGTAGAAACAAAGGCTTAAAACCTGAAATCAGGAGTATTTAAATGAGGCAAAGAATTTTACGTAACGAAGTATTTCCTTATTTTTGACCCCCCCCCCCCTTATTTGGTAACGGGAGTCAGGGAGCATCTTCCCAGAATTTTTTTTAAATTTTGTCCTGCTGATTTTGTGCAATTTTTTTTAGACATTTTAAAAATGGAATCATTAAAATGGTAGGCTTCATTTTTATTTTTTTAAAAAAGCATTAAAAATCATGGAAGCTGTTTATTATACAGGGAGGCTGTTGTGAAGTTATTCTTAGCGCAGAGCATTTAATGATATTTGAACAGTTAATTGGATCTTCCTAGCTTTATGCATAAAAAGATCTTTTAGAGGAGCCTTTAAAAAACTTGCCTTTTAAAATGTGCAGCAATAATTTTAAAATTTGAAAACAAAGCTGATCTGAATATTTCTTGGAAAATGGAAGAAGCGAAGAAGCCTAAATATACCGGTACCTAAAATTAAGTGAGAGTCCCACGATTTAGTGAATTAAATCACTAACCAAAAAAACCTCAGCAATAAAATTTAAAGTTTAATTTTTTTTAAAGCTTATTCTTTTTATCACGGAATTAAAAAAAAAAAATCCGTACTAACCGAACGTAAACCATAATTTACTATCCTCGCAACGATAAAAAAAAAAAGTAAGATATACTACCGTCAGTATTTTTTTCCAGTTGTGCTACTGAGCATTTTATTGGAAAGAAACGTAAAAAGACTAACCTTTGCTATGTTTTAATGCGCATATTTCAACTTCTTTTACCATAGTTTTAAAGTCAAACTTTAATTATTTTATCGCATTGTAAAAATAAACGATTCGATTTTGATGCAATGTAACATTTTTTTTTCTGATTCTTTCTTTGTTTTCCTCTTATCTCTAATCCACTTTTTACAACAAAACCAGAAGCGAATAAAGTGAGAATCTTATTATCTTTCGCTTCATGATACCTTCTAAATTTTGATGACTTAATAGTCATCAAATGATGACGCAACTTTATATATTTATTTATTTATTTTTTGTCAATATAGTCAATAGAGTATTCATAAATAAATTGGAAATTCAATCATTTTATCCTAACTTGCAAGTTTAAATAAAAAGCAGAATAAAAACCTACATCGCAAGGGATCACACAAGTATTATGAACGTTAAAATGGCCAATGGTTAGCCGACCAAAAGCCAAATACAGTTTAAAAAAAAAAAAAAAAAAAAAAGCATTACGTAAGCATTTTTTTGCCTAGTTTGTTCCCCCCTCCCCCTTCCTAGGTGTAAGCAATCATAAGAAAAAATCGACACCCTCTCCTCCCTCCTAATGAATGTAACTTTTTTTTTTCCTTTAAAAAGAAAAAACTTAACGGGAATTTCGCTTCTCAAAATTTTTTTCAAAATACTGTTTCACAACGTAAAAAATTAAAATCTTTATAAATTTTAAAAGTCAGTACAGAAACTTATCCTAAAATATAGTTTTTATTCAAGAATTAAAAACTGATAAACGTGATCTTGGTGACCCGTTAGCCGTTAGTCCTCTTCCGATTGCTTTTCTTATTTGTCAGGGGGCTTCTGTTGCTTCTCTTGTGTATCTGGATGTTCCTGCATCCGTCCATCGTTTGAGGAAACTGAAATAAAAATATAAAACGTTTTAATATCTAGTCACATACAAATTTGTATTTTGTAGAAACAAAGGCTTAAAACCTGACATCAGGAGTATTTAAATGAGGCAAAGAATTTTACGTAACGAAGTATTTCCTTATTTTTGACCCCTCCCTCCTTCCCAGAATTTTTTTTAAATTTTGTCCTGCTGATTTTGTGCAATTTTTTTTAGACATTTTAAAAATGGAATCATTAAAATGGTAGGCTTCATTTTTATTTTTTGTCTTTTGAAAAAGGATTAAAAATCATGGAAGCTGTTTATTATACAGGGAGGCTGTTGTGAAGTTATTCTTAGCGCAGAGCATTTAATGATATTTGAACAGTAAATTGGATCTTCCTAGCTTTATGCATAAAAAGATCTTTTAGAGGAGCCTTTAAAAAACTTGCCTTTTAAAATGTGCAGCAATAATTTTAAAGTTTGAAAACAAAGCTGACCTGAATATTTCTTGGAAAATGGAAGAAGCCTAAATATACCGGTACCTAAAATTAATTCAGAGTCCCACAATTTAGTGAATTAAATCACTAACCAAAAAAACCTCAGCAATAAAATTTAAAGTTTAATTTTTTTAAAGCTTATTCTTTTTATCACGGAATTAAAAAAAAAAAAAAAAAAAAAATCCGTACTAACCGTACGTAAACCATAATTCACTGTCCTGGCAACGATCAAAAAGAAAAAAAAAAGTAAGATATGCTACCGTCAGTATTTTTTTCCAGTTTGTGCTACTGAACATTTTATTGGAAAGAAACGTAAAAAGACTGACCTTTGCTATGTTTTAATGCGCATATTTCAACTTTTTTTACCACAGTTTTAAAGTCAAACTTTAATTATTTTATCGCATTGTAAAAATAAACGATTCGATTTTGATGCAATGTAACATTTTTTTTTCTGATTCTTTCTTTGTTTTCCTCTTATCTCTAATCCACTTTTTACAACAAAACCAGAAGCGAATAAAGTGAGAATCTTATTATCATTCGCTTCATATCTTCTAAATTTTGATGACTATTACGCAACTTTATTTATTTATTTATTTATTTATTTATTATTATATTTTTTTGTCATTATAGTCAATAGGATATTCATAAATAAATTGGAAATTCAATCATTTTATCCAACTTGCAAGTTTAAATAAAAAGCAGAATAAAAACCTACATCGCAAGGGATCACACAAGTATTATGAACGTTAACATGGCCAATGGTTAGCCGACCAAAAGCCAAATACAGTTTAAAAAAAAAAAAAAAACATTACGTAAGCATTTTTTTGCCTAGTTTGTTCCCCCCTTGTTCCTTAGGTGTAAGCAATCATAAGAAAAAATCGACCCCCCCCCCTCCCTCCTAATGAATGTAACTTTTTTTTTCTCTTTTTTTTTCTTATTAATTTTCAAAAAAAAGAGATTTTAATTTTATTTTTCATTTTTATTTTCATCTTCAAAAAAAATTATTATTATAATTCCTCCCTTTTTTTTCTGAAATAAAATTAAGCGTCAAAAAACAGTGAAATTGACTTTAAAAAAAAAAAAATTAATGAGTCAGTAAAATAATACTCCTATCAAAAATGAATGAAAAAATCAAGGGACAAAAATCATTGTGCAATAATACTCAAAATTATTGTGCAATAATACCTCGTGAACGTAAACAACCTCCCCGTGATTTCTAGTGTTAAACTTCTAAACATCACACTGCTCTAGCTTCATATACCGGTAATTATATGTGAGGATTATTCAAGATTAAATCGTGTAAATTTAAGGGACAGTTTTTGTTAAAAAAAAAAAAGGAAAACAATGCTGAAGTGAATAATGCAGCAAATATTTTTTAATGGCAAATTTTTAAAATTTCAAATTTTATGTTACCTAAAATAACCCCCCCATCTCCCCTTTTAAGTGCTTACGTAATACTTGTATGATCTAAAACACGTAAAATGTTCTTCTTAAATAAGCAAGCAGTTCTGACCTCGATTTGAAACAGAGACTAGAACCAAAGTCTTTTTTCGGACATTGAATTTTGAAAGCCTAAACCGGGCAAACCATTTTTTCTTTTTTCTTTTTCTTTTTTTTTTTTTTTAATTGAAAAAATTGATGGTGGTACTGGCACCGATGTTCGGATCGACGCCGGCGCCGGCACCAGAACCAGCACCAAAAATTTTGCTCTTCCGGTGCCGGTTCGCTATTCCGACACTCTGGATATTTTAGCGCCCATGCCGACGTCGGCTCCAACCAATTTTTACCGGCTTCGGACCTCTGCTTTGAAGCAAAACTCAAATATTAAAACTAAAAGGACCTGGAACTACAACTGAAACTGATTTGGTATGAAATTCAAGAACCGAAAATACACGGATCTTCTGATCGTTTGAATCCTACCCTCAGAAAAGACAAATGTTTTGAGCAAGTTCTGACTTGTGTCAAAACAGCAGTAAAGAAAAACCGCTGTGTTAAGAAAAAACGCACAAGTTGTTTCTTGAAAAAACTTTTCCATTTTTTTCGTGTAATCTTTTTAGAAAATGATTATTTGTCCGAAGACATTTTTCTGTTAGCATTTGTTATTTCTTTCCTGAATGTAAGGGGTTCAAATGATCAGAAGATTCAAAACCCCTTACGGGATTTGAAATAATGATGTACCTTCCTAACGAATATGGCTTATGATGGCGCAGGGAGGGGAGAAAGGGTTAAAAATGGGGAAAAAAAAGTAATGTAATATGTATATGCATCCCTTGTAAGAAAAGCTAGCATTAACAATTAATCATGCCGACATAATTTTAGAAAATTTTGACCCCTCCCCCTTCCTTTTTTATTTTCCGTCAGCAAAAAATATGTCACCTTTTATACTAGTACCTCTTTCTACCTCCTCAGGCGCTTAAATAAAACAGATCTTCTCTTGACTTTAATGAAGTCAATAAAAAATTACGGCTTTACCTTAAGGGAGGAAAGGGTCAAAAATTGTAAAAATCATGCTGGAGTAATAATATATGATTGGCCCGCAATAAACCTTCCAGCAAAAATATATATAGAATAAAAAAATATTTTAAAACATTTCCTTTATTTAAAAACAGCGACAGAAAAACCGCGGAAGCTCCAATCCCTCCTGGTCTCACTTCAGGGACAGATTTATTTTTACTAAACTTTGGCCGAAAATAACAATTAAAAAAATTTAGAACCACAAAAAAAAGAATCTTCGATGAAATTAAATTTTAAAACCAGTTAAAAAAAAATTAAAATCTAGCACCTGGGAAAACGATCGCAAACCCTACGGAAAGTTTTCCATTCATCTTTTTTTTGGGGGTTTTGAGCGAATCCCGAGCGGGTTGTTCTTCTTTTTTCTTACCTGGGGGATCTCGATCTAACAATTCTTCGAAGCCCCAAAGCATGGCTGTTACATCTGGAGGAAGCTGAACATTACTATAGTCAAAAGAATCCATGGGTTGCGGGGGTGGAACATCTCGAAAGCAATTCTCATCAGTCCCATGGGAAAGAGTTACTTCTTTATCTAAATCAGGCCCATCTTTGGCATTATGAACATTCCTTAAATGCATCCGAAATAGTACCTCACTACGAGCAGTTGCGGTACAATCGTCCCTTAGGCACTGGTACCATTCGATTTTTCTCTTTTCTGAAAAAAAAAAAAGAAAAGAAAGATGCTTCAGTTTTAGAAAAATCCATTGGAAAAATTGTTAATTAAAAATGGACGTTAATATGATTTTATTGTAATGCAGGGCTGCAGTTCCGATTCATTTTTATTCGGAATCGGAATCGAAATCGGAATCTGCAATTTCAATAGTAATTGGAATCGGAATCACGTCTGAAAACAGTTCGGAATCTTCAGAATCGGCATCGGCATCCAAAAAATTTTTTTCGATTTAGATTGAATTAAAAAGCACGAAAATACCGTTATTACAGTTAATCAATTTTGGTTGAAATCGGAATCAGAATCGGAATCGAAATCTTACTCATAAATAGTCAAGATTCTGCTGAATCGGAATCTCAATTGCAGCCCTACATTAAATCCTGCATAAGGGCGCTGTTACACACCGAACAAGGTGTTGCCGAATAAAAATGGCGGACATGTTCGGTGAACTACATTTTCACCGACTCTAACTAAGCTAATTTACTGAAAAGTGAAATTCAAGGGTGGCTGAGTAGGCCAGGCGATAAATTTTTAATTTATTAACAGAAATACCTCTCTTTAAAAGGTACCATTTATATAAAATTCATTTTTTTGCAAAAAGGATGAAGAATAAAGAAAATTTCTTTCAGAAAATAAACGAAATCATCAATCCTCAAATTATAAAAATTGAAAAAAATTTAAGTTTCCTTTGCAGACTTTTATCCATCAAAAGCACATTATAATCGGCGAACGTAAAATGATTTATATTCTTCAAATAATTCAAAATTTTCCAATAGTAATTTTTTACGGAGAAAAAAAAAATCAAAATTAAAATCTGACGTAAACCCTTACGATGCGTAGCAGCTGACATGATGTCAATTAGATGAGCGATCTGTCCCAAGGTATGATCTCACTCAACTGACGAGTTCTTTCAAGCGCGCAAAATTCAAGGTCATAATCATGCAATAAGGGTGTGAGTTACGGAAATGAACGAAGTAAGATTCGGTACATTCCGGGATTAATTTTTTACCGCACCGTGCGCTGCCACCATCCGGTTAAGGAAACCTACTTCTTTTGTTTCGCAGGTATATTTTTTTTTTTTCAGACTTTTCAATGCTTCAGAGTTTTTCAGAACTAGGTCAAGCCTATTTTAATACTGTTGAATATTATTAAACGGCGCATCTTATGTTTTTATTTATTTTTTCTTACTCTTTTCGACCGACCGACCGGGATCTTGCCGGATAAAGTTCTTTTTTGGTAAAAAATTATGAAAGACATGTTTCTAGGGGTAATTTGAACCGCCGATTCCGAATTTGAAGTCAAAATTCTGAAAAAACTGAAATCCAGTATGACGGAGCCGTTTAATTTTTATTGTTGCCGATAAATTGAAAAAAGTTATCTATATAGCATATCGATATTTGTATAAAAAAAATATAGACTGAAAAGCTATCGATAAGCGAATTCGATGAATTGAACTAATTTTTTCAGAAAAGCAAAAAAAAAAAAAAAAAGGTTCTTTGTCGAAAAAAAATTTTACAGTTTGTTAATACTACTTTTTTTTTTTTTACAAATTCTAAAAATTTTGTTTTGCAAAATTCCCGAAAAAATTCCGGAAAAAATGCAGTTTTTCCCGAAAAATATCGTTCAAGTCATCGACCAAAAATTTATCGATATGGTGTATCGATAAAATTGTAAATATCGAAAAAATATCGATAACTTGTGCGTCGATTTATCGATATATCGAGGTTATCGATAAAATATCAGCATCAATATATGTTTTTAATAGACGATTTCGACAGTGACGTTTCGTCCCATAATGCATTGCAAATCGTGTCGTCTGACTGGGTACATTCTAATAATGCTTTCCATAAGCTAAGTATAGACATGGAAGTTAAAAATTCATTTTGCTCGATTCCTGGACAAAATTATGTAGGTTTGACTTTGGGACTATTCTTATAGAAATAGCTGGCATCAATTATAAGAATTTTTAAAATTAAATGCCTTGAAATAGCTAAAATGAGAGTACCGCCTGTTCTTAATTTACCAATCACACAGACGCGTCGCGTCGTCTGTTTGTTTGTCCCATTTAGTCCGACAATCCTTTGCGACACTGGGTCTTTGAAATCGTCTATCATTTTAATATTTTTTTTTGCACCGTATTAGATTTTATGAGTGGAATTGGATCATTCTGACGTCAGATTTGAAATCAGCGACGTCGAAAACGTATAAAAAAATCGTTTTCGCGATCATTTACGGAAGGAAACAAATTTTACAATTTGTATTGCATTCATGTGTTGTGGGTTGCATTTACTGAAAATTGGTAGGCGTCTAATATAAGTTTTAACGCACAGTGTGGGTCCCTAATGTGTTGTAGGTGAACTTTAAGCGCGAAATCATTTTTTAAAAAAATTTAAGAAATTTTCTTCGACTTTCCGGCCAAATTATCCAAAATTCGGCCGTTAAAGGGTTAAGGGGTCTTTTTTATAACATTAGCGCCGATTCCTCCAAATTTAAGAGAATTTTCGGTGTTCTACTTTTCAAATTTCCGTACCGTATGTAATATGCAGCCGTTTAAAACTTCCGTTTGTCAAAACTTCTCCCCGAAAGATACATACCATCATCGTCTGGAATTTTCAAATCATCCATACACAATTCTAAATCATGTATAGAAGAGCCTTTTTCACTTGGACCAGCAATATTCGACTCTTTTTCTTGGATTTTCCGATCTTGGATTGTCAAAGCAGTCATGCACGATCCTAATCCCTGCACAGGAGAGCATTCTTTACTAGGACCAGCAATATTCAATTTTCCTTCCTCTGGATCTTAAAGAAGAAAAAAAATTAGCTTAATAAAGTTACGAAAAATTTAATTGGGTCTTGCGTTTCACTGGAACAAAATTAATTTCTTTTTACCTGGATTTGTCAGCGGCGTTTTGTGTATTAAACAAATATTAAAAGTCGTACAATCAACAGGGTTGTGTTGCTGTTCCCAATGTTTCGTAAGATCATCATCTATTTCAAATCGGCATATGGATTCACCCGAGCCACAATCTCCGACAAGACACATGCCAAATTTTTCATTAACTTTTCCCTTCGTCCATTTTCGAACAAGCCTCAATAGCGGCGAAATATCTAAAAAAAAAAAAAAATAAATAAAAAATAAAATGAACCAATCATTAAATTGGTTTGATCAGTAAAAAATTTTATCTTACCGAAAGAATTTTCTGATTTTTGCTCTGTATGCCACAACGTCAAAAAACCGAAAAATCTGGCTGCTTTTGTAACGAATGCGTTGACGTGATTTTCCTTCATATGGTCAACCATATCCTTTAGAGTAAATAAGTCATTTGGACTTTTGTAACCAGCGCACCTGTCTAGTACACAAACATACCATAATTTTATAATCTGAGGTTTCGGAAGAGGCTCCGACAAAGTGCTACTTTTCTGAGTTATATTTCTAGCTATTTTCTGTACGACTGTCCTGAGCTCTTGCATACCTGTTAAAGAGCAATTTTGAAAAAAATTATTACTTTTCTCCTATGCTGTATTATTTTCCATGAGTTTTAATATTTGATTTTCGTCAGACCCCCCACTCAGTGTTTTTTTTTTTTTTGAGGTTGTACATTATTTAATTACAATTTCGGGGATGCTTACTATTAAAATTAAGTACTCGCTAGCTGATCCAGAAATTTTTTTCGCAGGAAAGGAGGGGGGGGGGCAAAAGCCTAAAATGTGCCAAAAAATTTGAATTCTATCTAGTGTAAAATTTTTCCAGCTTGGGGGAGGGGGGGGGGGGGGTGCGGTGGATCCCCAGAAAAAATACAAATCGGCAAATAAATGCTATCCCGAAACATAAACCTTGAAAATTTTCTCGAAATATCTCAAAAAAAAAACGTACCAACATTACTTATTTTCAGGTCCATTATTTTTTTCCTTGTAGCTGCAGTATAGAGGATCCTTGCAGTAACTCCGGTCATCTAATATCGTTCATTTGTGCCTGGAAAGAATAGATATTGATCAAACTATTAGAATTCAGAAAAATAAGAAATTATGATAGCATTTTTTTCCTGCTCCAAAGATTTTAATTAAATAATATGCTTTGTGAATGCCCTAAAATACACTGCATATAATAGCTCGTCAGAAAAATGTATTTTTCAAAAACAAAAACTTCATCCTTAGTTTTTATTTTGTCTTGAATCATCCAAGAAGTAAATAACGCATGGGCAGTCATTTATGCAATATGCAACACGAATGCTTCACCTATGCTTAGCTTATGGGCAAAACAGCTTTTTTGTGTAGAGGGGTTTATAAGTTTAAAAATAATAAAAGCTAAATATTTTGGGGGGTTTTTCGAACTGCTAATTCTGAATCTGAAGTCAAAATTTTGGAAAAATTCGAAATTAAAGATGGCGGACTATTAACTTTTAAAATTTTCAGTTTTCTTAATTATTATTACTCGAAAAATAATCGGTTTCTAAAAATAAAACAAGTTAATTTTCCGGGAGGCAGTTAATTTAAAGCAAATTGATTTTCTGGTGGGCCACACGTGCCCCGTACGTAAAATCCGATGTTAGATTTGAAATCAGGGTGCTGGAAAACATATAAATCGATATCCATATGTTATTTTTACGATAATTTTAAGAAAGTTTGTTTTCTGGGGGACCACCAGTGCCCCCCATGAAAAAGCTAACTTTAGATTCGGGATCAGCGACCTCTAAAACCCCCTAATTCATACCAATAAGATTAAAAAAATTTCAAGGAAAGGGTTAAAAAATTAAAATTGAGAGTTTGTATCACCGGTTGCATACCTGAGAAATATCGGGCGCATCACTTTTTTTTTTTTTTTTCTCATTGGCCTAATGCTTCACCTTTCTATAGATAGAGTACAGAAAAAAAATATTTCGGAGGAATGGGGTATTTCCAATTTGACATTTGGCCGGCAAAGGGTTAATTACAATGGCGGGGATCCTTACTATTAAAATTAAATACTCGCTGGCGGACCAAAAAATTTTTTCGCGGGGGAGGGGGAGGGGGGCGAAAGCCTATAATATGCCAAAAAATTTGAATTTTATCTAGCGTAAAATTTAAACAGTTTGGGGAATGGGGGGGGGGGTGCGATGGATCCCCAGCAAAAATTGCTAATCAGCAAAAAATTCTATCCAGAAACATAATCCTTAAAAATTTTCTCGAAATATTAAAAAAAATAAAATAAAATAAAAATAAAAAAACGTACCAACATTATTTATTTTAAGGTCCATTATTATTTTCTCTGTAGCTGCAGTGTAGAGGATCCTTGCAGTAACTCCGGTCATCTAATGTCGCCCATTTGTGCCTGGAAAAAACAGGTATTGATCAGACCATTAGAATTCAGAAAAAAAAGAGACGATGATAGAGTTTTTTTCCTGCTCCAAAGATTTTAACGATATAATATGCTTTGTGATTTGTAGCCCTAAATACACTGCATATAACAGTTCGTCGGAAAAATGTATTTTTCAAAAACAAAAACTTCATCCTTAGTTTTTATTTTGTCTTGAATAATCCAAATATGGTATGTCGAATCCTAAAAGTTGTGGTTTTTAGCATTAGAGTTGCACTTATTTGTACGCATTAGCTTTGAAAAATATCATTTTTGGTCATTAATACCGCTTTCTTTTTTCTTGAAAGAAGGGATTTCACTCACCATTTCATTAATTCTTCAGGCGAATTTTCTCTTTCTTTCGGCTTTTAAAAATTTTTAAATTAGTTAAAGTAAAAACTTAACGACCAACGGATGTAAACGAATACGAACAACAAAACTAAATATCAACAAACAACAGATAAATTTTTCAATTAACATAAGAAAAAAGAAAATGAAATCGATGACCATGTTTAAGAAAGCACTAGAGAAAAAAATTAATGAAATGATAGCAACTACGAAAAAATAAACCCTGCTCATTCTTGTTCGTTGTTGATTAACAATTAAATGACTTATTATTTACTAAAAACGAAGACCAACATAATTTTTTTCTAGCCGTAAAACATTTTGTATATTTAGCTTACGCAGAGATAGCACAATATCATTTTGAGTCAGCGGCCCCATTTCAGAAGTTTTTTGGTAAAAGGTGGGGGGGCACGAAAGTAAAGTGACAATTCAATTACCATTTTCCAGTGATTGATGGAACCCTGAACGACCTCTTCCGGCTCTTGCAAAGGGTGATGATTTAAAAACAACATAATTACTCCCAAAATATTGCAAGCAAGTTGTCGAAGCAAACACATTTTCCGTTCTTCAATTTTAAAGTTGTCGATCCCTACTTCCAATGACTTGTCGAATAATCGACGTCATGAATCTTCTAAAACAAAGATAAAATTGCAGCTTGATTAATTTATTTTAGCTAATCATAGTAACATCTTTAAAAAATAATTACTTAAAGAGCGACTTTGGCTTTTTTCAAAATTGGAGGCTTGGTTGTTTTAAATGTCCTTCATGTTGCTCTGGAAAATCAGCCACCTGGAAAAGGAAAACGAAAAAAGGGTATACTACAGTTGCGCCCTGCGGTCAGAATTCTTCTCATACATGGCATACATGCGCCCCTGTATTTATCAGGTGTAAAATTCCGAGGCATACTTGCGCCCCGTTTTTTTTTACCTGATTTCAATTTGATATAGTTAATTACTCATAAGAAAGAACTTTGCAAAGATTTAAAATCATGTAAAAGCTTGTCTTCCTTTCGGGTGAATTTTATTTAGTTTTTTGCATTCTCAATAGGGCGGTCGTCTTTTAAAAAGATAGATTTATGCTGAGCAGCAAAGGCAAGACACAGTTTTAGGTAGACACAACATTTAGCTAGACACAGTTTTCACTATAAAAAAAAATATCTGTAAGGATGATTTTTAGTGACGAAAATTAATAATGAAAAGTTTTATTAAATATGCAATCCTTTTTTGAAGAAATTATTATTTTATTAAAGGGCGCAAGTAGGCTATACCTTTTCAGGGGATTAAAAATTCGGGGCGCAACTAAGCTACGTCTCGTCTGGGGCGCAACTATTCCTTCACGAAAACTGACCGCGGGGCGCAACTATCCCCTGCCCCGAAAAAATTATTTCAGTTAAATCGCCAAATCCTTCTGTTTATTTTGCAGAAAATAAAGGGTTCACTAGGAGGTAATTAATCTTACAAGAAGAATTTTTATGACATCGGTAACACTTATTTAAAATAAAGGTTAACTTGAGGAAGTGTCTAAAATTAAAATACATGACGACATGAACGAAAGAATGGACTTAAAAAATTTCTTGTAACTTTTACTTTTAAAAAAGTTAAACTTCAAATAATATTTTGGCTATTTTTTTTTTAACTTTTGGCCTTTTTTAATAGTAAAATGAGACGACTTGAGCAAAAGCAAGGACTTAAAAAATTTCTTGTAAATTTTCAAGAAACTTAACTTTTACAAAAAAACTTAAAGTTCACTACATTTTTTTAATTTTGTCCTTTTTCCTTTAGCCAACAATGAGCTAAAGCAATGTTTCAAAATTAAAGTTTTAATTTTGAAGACTTTAGTTAAAATTTTGACTAATTTTTTTCAACTTTGACTTTTTTATCAAAAATTTTAAGTTTTTATCGTGCTAGGAAAAAAATTATATTTTTTTTATCAAAAAATTCTAACTTTTTGACCAAAAACGAGCAAAAAAAAATCGTTTCATTGTTTAAATTTAGCAATATTAGGGCAGTGCCCCAAAGACGTAGTCCTACGTAGGGGTATGCCCCTATATCCCAGGCTGATTTTTTTCTTGGTTGGGTAAGAGAACCCTCATCTTATCTGACTTCAGCTTCCGAAAAACAAAAAATACTTACTCAGAAGTCCTAATTAACATTCCTCAGTTGATGCGAATAAAATCTTTAATTTTCGAATTTTCAAAAGTGTCATCGGCTCTCATTTCCTAAATGATTTGGATATTTCCCCGCAAAATATGATCGACATCTTGATCCTAAAACAAAGAGAAATAGGAGAGTATTACATACACGAATTAAAATTTTGATCTAAAAAAACTTTACGTACCTTCTGCCTTCGCTAAAAAATTTCCCTTTTTTTAGTTGAGTCCTAACGATCATATTCAATTAATAAAATAATTAAGATAATTAACCCACCGATTCATTCTTATTTAGGTAATTTAAAAAAAAAAAAAAAAGATAAATAGCAATACAACTCAAATATAATATTCAAAAAATAAAAATATTAAAAATATATAATTTTGAAAAATTTTAAAAAACTTAAACTTTCAACCAATTTTAATCACATTTTTTGTAAAGTACGACTTCTCACAATCTTCAAAGTCTTCGGTTATTGAACATTTCAAAATTCTACAATCTGCGGGGAAAATGTAACGAATCTCAACCGATTTTAATTGCACAATCGGATAAGGCAAGCATTCCAGAAGAATGCCTACGTCCGTAGAGTTTAATTCGCTGCTCAATTTTTTACCAAATGCATAAAGGACAGGAACTGAATGGGGCTCATGATGGAAACAACCATCGCGATAACAATCCTCAAGATCATCTTTGAATTTAATGAAAACGTCAAGACTAAATTCGCTTAAGTCAGACTCATCGTCTGTTTCATTTAAATCAAACTCATCATCTGTTTGTTCTTTCCTGTCACCCAAGCCTCTAAAATGAAACCGAATCTTATTAACGACGTTAGCACCGGCATTCTCAATCGGTTCAGGCCATTTCTTGTGAAGCTGATTATTATAAAAAGTTAAAGGTAAGTCGAATTCGTAATCATCACAAATCAGAACAATCCGATTTTTAAAGTTGATCGTTTCCCTTAATTCCTCTCCTTTTTTAACATTAACCCAGTGACTTCTTCGAGGTAATTTTTTTTCAATTGGTCCCATCAAATTGCTCCTTAAATAATCTAAAATTTCATCCGAATCCAGCAACTGCTTATCGGTAAATTTATGGAAGTCCGTTAAAGATTCAACCGATTCGAAGTGAGACAACAAAAGCTTTTTTAAAATTTCATTTTCAGAAAAAAATGTACGGATATCCGTGCTCATCCTCCGAGTTTTTAAATAATCCTTGCCCCAATCGTAAATTACTTTCCAAACGTAAGAATCCAATTCGATAAGTTCCATTAATTTGCACACGATTTTCGGCTCTAACAAATTCCAATAATTTTGATTTTCCAAAACGTTGACTACACCGATTTCATTTTTGATCAAATTTATTAAGTCGTCTGATTTTCCGGATTTAAACTGTAAGCCGAGGCAAACGTACTTCTCCAGGGATTGTTTAACGTCGTCCTGAAACAAAAACAAATATTAGTTTCTAAAGTAAAAAAAAAATGTAGATAAGAAGGTGCAAAAATTTTACCATTTCGACTTCAGTTTCGAAATTCGTTTTTCCGGGAGCCATCGCCGTTTAAATCCACAAAGTTCGAAATGAAATCCGCGAGTTTTGCAATACGAAAAACTTAAAAATAAAATATTCTACACAAAAGTAACTTTAAAATTCTTATTTTCCGAAAACATCAAAGTAAACGACAACGAGCTTGTACAGTAAAAATTTCAGCAAGAGAATACGTGATGCAGTGTCTGCTTGTGATCAGCCAATAACGATTCGCATTGAACACGAAACCTGTAAACGTATGCCCCGCTGTTTAATTCGATTTGTTCAAAAGATAATTTCTTTGCTTATGAAGATAAAAAATTTTTTTTCTTAACTTCTGAATTAGCAGAACATAGAATTAGGGAAGCGATTTAGCCTATAACGGAAAATTAAATCGCATCCGGTTAAATTGCATCCGGAAACAAATACGGAAGTCCGTATTAGTCAAATTCCATTTAATCAATCAAACTGATTTCCGCTTTCAAAATTTTTTTTCCTTCATTTTTTCTCTCTTAGTTTTTTCCCTCGATTTTTTTCTTCCATTTTATCAGAACTTACAAATTTCAATGATTTTTCTAATTTCTGAGAAACGATTTTTCCAAGGCCCGTAGCCGAAGGTCGCAAAATGGAAAAAATATTTTGGAAAATCGTCCTAAAATTTTTTTTTTCGAACAATTTTTTTAAAATTTTGGCTCCCCTCTTGAATTAATTTGACAGGAGGATTAATCAGAGGATGAGATAAAACGTTTTAGAACTGCAATTAAAACTTTTTTTGAGATTTTACAGCTTGTCTTTTAACGTATTAGACTTGAGTAATTACATTCCTTATTATTTTTATCAATTTTTCTTAAAAATTTTGGTTCCTAAAATTTTTAGCCTAACCATTTTTTTCCTAATTTACAATTATCATAAAATTTTTTAATCCTCAAATAAAATTTTCTAAAATGAATATTTGTCCAAATTTTTTAAATCCCTAAAGCGGTTTTAGGAAATTTTATTTTAGGGATTTTAAAAAATTTTATTTCAGGAATCAAAAAATTTTAGGAAAATTTCAAAATTAAAAAAAAAAATAGTTAGGAAAAGAATTTTAGGAACTAAAATTTTTAGAAAAGATGGATTAGGAATTAATTTTTTTTTAGGAAAAATGGTAGGGAATCTTCACAAATTTACATAAAATTATTTTGATAGATGGCTTTTTATAAAAAAAACCTTTCCTTGAGCAACTTCAAATGTTGAATAGAAATTTTTTAATGCAGGAAATTTTTTAAAATCCACCAATTTATCAAAAAAAGTGACTAGTTCGATGCTTGTGCGGATAGAAGCTTAAAAAATTTTCCCATATCAGCCACAAATAAATCTAACACCTATATTACCCCATTAACTGCATCCTCGGATTATAATCCTAACTATCAAATTAATTACAAGCTGAGCCGTGCGATAAAAATTCATTCTAACCGATTCAACCAATATAAAAAAATAAAAAACGAAATCAGTTTTTTTTAACTTTGAAACAAATTAAATTTTGTTTAATTTAAAATTTTATCAATAAACAGTAATCGTTACAGTAATAACAGTACTAGTATGGTAGTACAGTAATTAACATTATTAATTAAAGTAAAATTTTTTGAATGAACTAGATAATTAGTCAACAAAATTTTAAAAAAAAATTAAATTTAAAAAAAAAGAAAGAAAAGTAAAAGACAATAAGAATTAGAATTTGGTTAAAAACCAGATATTGCGATAATTTTATGCTAATGAAAAACAAAGAAAGGCGCCCGAAATTAACGAGTTAAAATATTTCGATGCGCCAAATAATTTTTTTTTCCTGCTATAACCTCTTAATCCTATTCTTAATAATAAATGAACAATATGTACAAGTACTTTAGTACATAATTTTTATAAAAATTGAAATATTAATAATACTAACTTCACCGGGAAATTTCTTCTTAAAAATCATTTTTTTTTACTTGATCTTTTTCATCTTTTTCTGACCGAATTTCAAACCGTTTTCCTGCGGCTTTTCTTCCGCAAATTTGTGATAATGAGAGATATGGATCCGGAGGCCGATTTTATTATTAAAAGCTCGACCGCATTTTTCACATTTAAAAAAAGCTACAGTTAAACCGTGGATTTTCACTGCATGAATTTCCAATTCGCTTTTGGTCAGGAAACCCTTATCACAAATCGGGCACAGCATAGGCAAATCATTCGAATGCACAGATCGAAGATGCTGCAAAAGTTGAAGTCGTAACCGAAATTCCTGGCCGCAAGCTTGACATTTTTGCTTTTTGGCCATGTGAAATTCCTCTTTATGGACTTGCAATTGATCCAACGAATTGAATGTACGTTTGCAAATATCGCAGGTCGTAGGATCATGAAGCGCATGCATTTGCGCGTGTAAATTATAATCTCGTTTTGAATTCAACACCGAATCGCAGGATTCGCACTTGTAAACCCGATTTTCGTCTTCCGGAGGGGAGGCGTTTGTTGAATCGCCGTCAGATGAGGTGCTCGGTTCGTCCCTTCGAGAATTTTCCGTTTTAACTTTTGCAGATTTTTCCTTTGCTGATTCGGTTTTCAATTTATTGTGATGTTGACGAACGTGGTACCGGAATTCCCGTTGTGTTCCGAATGACAACTGAGGATTTAAATATACGCAGGGTTCCTGGGTACAAACGAAAGAGGATCGTTGACTTGGTTCCTGAGAATCGCTTTCAGCAGACGCTTTCTTATTTGAGCTTAATTGGAATGACGATTCTGAAGTTTCTGAAAGAGAAAAATAAATTAGATTTGGATTAGAAAGCCTTGGAACGTGTCTGTACAAAATAATGCTAAAGCGAAAATCCAAATATTTCTAGAGTTAAAAAATTTCACCCAAAATAAAAATAAAAAATAAAAAAAAGTTTTTTTTGCACTAAGATTTTTCTGAAGACTTTTTTATTATCAGCTCAAACGTTCTGTACAAAAAATTCCTCTATACCCGTTACAAAATTTATCTGATTTCTTTGCGAATTAGAAAAAAATTTTAGATCGAGGAAAGTTTTAGGAGTTTCTAGGAAATACATACTCTTTCAAAAACCGTTATTTCGGCTAATAGGCTAAGCTTGGCAAAATCCGGTTTTTTTGACAGATTTTTTACCAAAAATTCGAAATTAAAGTATTTTACGAGTCCATCGAGTCTATATAGAATTTTTTTATTTTTGCTCATTAATTCTTTAGGACGTTATTTTATCAACTTGAATTTTTGAGATTTTTTTCTTATGCAACTTTGATGTGACATTAAACGTCAAAGTCACCTATCAGAGTCATTTTTGTAAAAATTTACTGAAATTCCGACTTTTAACCGCTTTTTACTGCAAAATCGAAGTCATTTGAGAATCTTTATCATTAAAAATAAATTTTTAGAATTTTTATTTAACCGAAATCATTTATGGGAGCTGTTCAGGGCATAAAAAATAAGAATCTATTTATTCTTAACAAAAATAAAATTAAAATATCAAATCAAACAATTTGCCTCAGTTTTTTGATTTAAAGAAAAAAAAATTTAATTACTACGTTTGATGACTTGTGAACCACTTTAAAATATTCTATAATTTTACAGTCTTTTTTTTAAGAAGTTTAGAGAGGAAAAAACAATTAGGTTTGAAGCCAGGAGGCTAGGGGAATAGGAACCTAAAGTGGCTGAGCTCTATACTCAGATGCATTCTGCTCTCTACGACCCTGAAAAATATTTTTGCCTATTTGCCGTAATCTCCATTTTTAGAAGGAGCCATTTAGATGTGCCCTCTAGTAAATTTTCCTAAGCTCTCGGGCCTATAAATTTGGAACTAGAATCAAAATTTGCAACTTCAAAACTACAGATAAGTCTACAGGAGAAAATTCCAGTAAATAATTTTTTCTGACCACTATCTGTGAGCAGCTTTGCATTCTGAGGATAAAAATAAACAACGTTCTTTTTTTTTTTTTTTTTTTCCTTTTCCTTTTGAATTCAGTGGTTAAATGCTAAGTTAAAAATTTTTTTTGTTTCATTTTAAAAAGCAAAAGCCTAAGAAACTCTAAAAAGTAAAGTTCAGCCAAAAGAAATTTAGTTTGAGAAATTCTTATCTAAGTAAATTCATTCCTACAATATTTTCTTAAAAAAATCAAGTTATTAAATCAGTAAATTTTTCAAATTCGACTGAAAAAAAAAATTGGCTCAACAATTTTTTCTAAAAAAAAAAAATTGGGAAAAAAAAAATCTTACAAAAAATAAGTATCTTACGACAATTAATCAACATAAGACAGAATAGCTCCAAGCCAAAATAATTACAGGTGGTAAGCTTAGTAGTTACTAAATGTACTATTGGAAAACGGCGTGGCAGACTAAGTATTAGAAAACATTTAAAAACTATGACTGACACTGCCTTTTTCGTATCTAAAGATTTTCACTCAGAAAACAATAGTGCTTAACTGTAAACTACATAAAAAATACCTTTCTATTGTTTCTATCGGCCTATTCTTACAACCAATACGAGATTTTTAATTTTTATTCTCGTCGCATTTTTTTTAAATCATACATTTTTCATAATTAAATTGCTTTTCTTACCGGATTCCGATCCTGACGAATTTTTACGTTTTTTAACTCTCTTCGATTTTTTTACTTCTTTTTTTGGACTTTCTCCCTCCGGCCTTTTTCCTTTTGCAGATTTTATAGTAGTCCCTAAAAACATTAAACAAGATAATTAATATTAATAAGGCAAACTCAATTAAAAATTTAAAATAGGATATTTACCATGACAAGCTTTTTTCTTCTGAAGTCGCTTATCGTTTTTCCCCGTACAAGTCTGCGTCGCTGTTTCAGCAAAAATTTTATCAGGTAGAGGAGCAAGTTTTATAATTATCTGACAGCGGGTCGCCTTTTTTTCCAATTTAATCTTATCTCTGATCCCGTGTTCGTTATACAGGTGCCGTTTAATCTTCTGCTTTGTGTCGAACCTTCCGAATCTTTTGCTGAACAAGCATTCGGCTTCAAAACACAAATAATATTTTTTTTTCCGTCCATTCTCAATTTTTTGGTTACCGGCAAGGATCGGCGACGGAATATTATCTACAGAAAGCTCATTTTGCGAATTATCGGTTTCTTCAGTCACGAACTGTGTTCCATCGGCTTCAAGAAGCGCTACAAACAATTCGCAAAAAATTAATTTTTAATTTTTTTTAAAAATGATTTTGGAAAAAGTTTTTATCACATTTTTTTTCCCGGAAAACTTACTTGTATTATTTCCTTCTGCTCCGTTTGAATTATCGTCCGGAGGAATTATCGCTAATGTTGGAATCGGCTCATTGGTTTCGCTATTATTTAGGTTTAACATCATGTCTGTATCTGTGAAAAATTAAAAATTAAATTAAAATTAAAATAACAAGACCGTACTCGTTATTTTTAAAACTTTTATTTCCGGGTTTATTTCACTGACTTGTTTGTTTGTTTCAAATTTTTTTCTAACCGATTTTTAATTATTTCATGTTAAATTTCTTAAAAACTATCGGCGCGCGCAAATTGAAACGTGTCTTAATTTATTTGATTTTCGCTCTTACCCAGAGACAAATTATCCGCAAAAACACAAGGTAAGCTCATAATATCAATCTCCGCATTTTGCTTCCTCATATTCTCTATGTCCGCTTCGATTTCTTCCCTCGTTAAGCTTTTCATGTGTATCTCAAATTCACCGTTTGAATCCACTATATCTATCTCATAATCGTCCGTTTGAGAAGTCGTAAAATTTCCAATATCATCATTTTCCAGGATGACTAATTTACCGTCGAAGTCGGAATCGTCGTTGCTTTTTTCCATCCCGCTTTCCTTGTCTCCTTTCCAGAAATCAAAAAGTTAAAATAAAAATAAATTTACAAAACTTAATTTTTAAAAAAAATGTAAAATTTGAAAAAAAAAATAGAAAAAATAGAAAACTATTAAAAAATAAAAAATAAAAAAAAATATAGAATGTACAAAATGAGACAGAATTAGAAGCGCAGCCGCGCACAGACGTTAAAGGAATAGAATACCGAGAAAGAACCTGACAAGCACACCTGCAAAATCTAGTTCGTTCGTTACTCTAGTCTGTACTTGTCCAAATACAAATACAAAATAAGAATTTTGTTTAACTTATGCTTATCTTCACTTTTGCCCATTATCCATTTGAATCTTAATATTAATTGCGGGACATAAATGTTTTAATCGTTCAAATTTTTTTTAAATATTGGCTTGCAATTTATCTATTTACTTCATACTAAAAATTTATTCTTATGAAACATAAAAATTAACGCTTTTTCTCTTTTCACGTAAATTTAACAATTCTCAGAAAAATTTCTATCCGTAATTAATGTTTAATGATCGGAGAAAAAAAAAAAAAAATTATGGATTTTTTTATTCTAATAACCGGTCAATATTCCATGATAATTATATGCCCTGGTATTAGGGTGGGTTGAAAATCAAAAATTGCGGAATTTCAAAATGCCTAATTCGCAGTGGCTTATCATTTGCAAAAATTTTTTCCTTTTCGAAATTTTTTTAAACGGGGGCGGAAGAGGGCCAAAGTTTTGGAAAATCCCATAAGGGATGAAAATTCGACTTTTGGATTTTTGTCAAAAAAGAACCGTTTCTTATCGGATTTTCAACTTAAATTTCGAAAATGAAATCTGTTTGCGTCTAGCTTTTTCTGTTACTGAGATACAGGCCAAGTTCGCCTTTAAAATGTCAAAACTCTAAAATTTCAATATTTTTATCATGCTTTTTTACAATAACTCAGGAACAGCTAGACGCAAACCGAATTAATTTTCAAAATCTACGTTTAAAAAAAAAAGAAAGTAAACGGTAGTTTCTTCACTAAATTCTTAAAGTCGAATTTTCATCCCTTATGAAGTTTACCAAAATTTTGACCCTCTTGAGCACCCTCAAGACGCCGTTTAAAAAAAAAATTCGAAAAGGAAAAAATTTTTGCAATAGATAAACCTCAGTGATTGCGCTATCAGGCATTTTAAAAACCCAAAATTTTTTATTTTTGACCCACCCTACTTAGTCCTATGCATGTGCACTGATGTAAACTATGCACTGGCATAGGCTTAAGTACATGCATTCGTATAAGCATAGCATACCCTAAGCACTGGCATAGTGGTAAACCCAAGGCCCTGGCACACCCTAAGCACTGGCATATTCATAAGCATATTCATATGCAAATGCAATGGCATACCCCTAGGCACTAGCATACCCTAAACATTAATATAACTTATACACTGGCCACTTATACCATTAACCAGCCCTCAAAGAAAAAAAAATTTACACTACACAGAATGCATAATTATTTTGAAAAACAGGCAACTATCTAGATTAATTTTGCCACCCCCCCCCCCCCCCTCCAATAGTTGTTAGAATTTCCCAAGAAAATAAAAATTTTCAGAAACCGGACTTTTCCAAAAACAGAAAAATTTGAAATCAGAAAACAAGACATCTTTTTTCCTAATTAACTGTAAATCTCTGTCATTTCAAACTCCGGATCTTCAAAAATGGGCGCAATTTCGGAAAACAATTCTTGGGGTTCAGGGAAATTTGACAACTAGAATTCTTGGGACTAACCACTACCCTTCAGAAAAAAAAAACCCCTATATCTAGGATTTTACCAGAATCTACGGTTCTATCTAGGATTATATTAAACAATTTTTCCCAATTACCTTTCCCGTCAGTAGCAATACCGCTCTTGCCGCTGAATTCAATTTTCGGCCATCCGGTATTCAAAGTATTCGAAGATTTTTCAACTCCATTTTCTCCGTAAGGTTGAGCTTCGTAAAATGGTTTCTCAATTCCACTTAGACTTTCTATGAAATTGCAATCATAGATTCCGTCAACTTTTGTTTGAATCTCGGGAGGGCTTAGGTCAGTACAATAAAAGCTTTCTTCAACTTTCGAAACGTCAATCCATCCGCTGTTTAACCACAATTTTTTAATTGGAGCCCAAGATTGGAATTTTTTGGCAGCCGTTGCTGCAAATATAAAAAAAAGTAAAATAAATAAATAATTAAATAAATAAATAAATAAAGATTTTCATTAACTTGGAGCAGAATTTTATATGCAGAAAGCGGTCAAATAAACCTAATTTTTCCCTTTGTTTTTTAAATTTCTTACCTTTTTCTTCAATGTTGGGCACTTCATTTTTTTCAAATTCATCTCTAAATTTGAATAATTTTACTTCTTTAATTGGCAAGTTCGGTTTGCTGGAATCCGGCGACCCTGGTAAAAAAAAAAAAAAAATTCAAATTACTTTACTATCTAAGTCAAATCAATTAACAACTAATTCTACGGTTTAAAACCACTGGCAGAGTAATGCAGTGCAGCTGTAGGAGGCAGGGAGTAATCCCAGGTAAAAGCCACTCTAAGAGTTTTCCATACCTTCTGGTAGGGATCACTTTAAAATGGTTACCCATTTAAAGCTTTTAAATAGTTACCAATTTAAATTGTTACCCAAATATGAAGTATTCTAATTGAGTAAAAAGCACACAGTGTACGGTACTGGTACCAAAAAAAGGAAAAAATTCTAGGGCATAAGAGACCCTTTCCCAACTTTTCAGTTAAAATTTTGTTCCTTTAAAATTATGAACTTGTGATATTAAAAAAAAGAAGCCCGATTTCCAAATTTAATGCTGAATTTTTTTTGTTTTTTGAAAATATTGCTAAAGCAAGAGAATTGAATAACTATAATCAGAATATTTTTTTAAATTAGAAATTAAGGAAGGAATACCTTCGCCTGTTTAGCACTTCGATTTTAGAAATTTTGTGGATGCATATCAACCGTCCACCTGCAGGAGACACATCACCCAAAAAATGTTTATGCACAATTTCGGTCCTTAAACGAGCTGTTTACCTCGATGTGTGGGAATTTTTTTTTTTTTCGATGTGTGGATTTTTTTTTTTCGACCTCGATGTGTGGGAATTTTTTGAGAAAAGACAAACTATGCAACCTTTTCTCTCCGCGATCACTAAAGCGAAAATCGGGGTTGCCAGATCAAAAATTAAGAAAGTATTACGCCTAAACCTCCGAAAGTAGTAAGTCCATAAGCTAAACATTAGGGAAAATTTTTTTTTGGGTGTACTCTCACAAACGTAATAGTGGTACACCATAAGCTAAACATAGAGGCCTTTTTTCCAATAGTGGTACGAATACCACTTCTAGCAACCGTAGAAACAATTTTATTTAAAAAAAAACCTGCTACTTGAAACTTTTTTTATCTTTTCCCAGGTACCTTTAACTTTCTGGAGTGCTTTTAATCACACTAAAAAGGGTTGCACATGCGGGTAACATGCACTCTATAGATGATCCAAGACTAGCAAAATTTACCCTACATGCATCCTACCGTCCCCGGGGGTAAGTTAAACCCGTCACAGGGGCACCCGTTTAGCGCTTGTTTGATCCGCCCAGACCGATTACATTACAAGTCAAAATTTTTTAACTTTCCATAAGGTAATCATAGTTTTAATTGCTTATCTTTAAGTTAAATATTTAGTGGTTATTTTCATTAAGTTAAATAAATATTAGGGGTGCGACGCGTCGTGCGTGTCGTGCTTTTATCCTAGTTCACAGCTAGGGTTTCGTCGAACGACTGTCGTTTCACTACATATTTGAGCCAACATATTGTCTTAAAATTTAATCTACTTGTTACTTACAGACAAAAGATTCCCTTCTTGGTTTTCTTTCGTCAATAGAACGGATTGGTTTAATTCCTTCATCGATCGCGGACTGTGAACTTGTAATTAGATCATCCAACTTCCCTGAAAATGTGAAAAAAAAAAATCTTATTAGTAGGTACTATTCTATATTTTAATCCATAGCGGAGACCCCAAAAAAAAATTTTTTTTTTTTAAATGAAGAAAATATCTATAAAGAACTTAACTTATGGGTTTTAATAAGAACAAATTAGGAAATTTTAATATTTTAGAATAAAAAATTTAAGTTTAATCTGATGACTGACATGGAAAAAGCAATTCTTCATCATGAACTAAGAAAGGTTTTGCATAATTTTTACTAAGTTAATTGCAAATATTTCTTTTATCTCGTTAATTACAGTTGAACCTCCATAACTTTTCTGTTAAAACCTGTGTTTAACTTATGGAAAATGCATAAAAAATGCTGGATGGAGGTTCGACTGTTTGACCAAAATGTTGAACAGCCACTTTCTTTTTTGGCCAAGCAGGTAAATTTAGCCAGGAAATATCAGAGCACATCGAACAGGTGAAATCAACCAAAACCTAATTAGATTACTTTTTGTATGTTTTTCTTCTCCTAACTTTCCTCCTAAAATCTTAAAAAAACAAAATGCAAAGCGTCTAAAAATACTGCTAAACCTAAAAAAATCAGCGGATAATTTGAAGTATAGGAATTCCAGAGGCCAACATTTTCTGATAAAAAAAAAGCTGCATGCTCTTTTTATTTTTGTAACTGGAAGGAGCTTTTTTTTACACTTAGGTAAACATTCTATAAAATCAAAGGCCATCAAGGATAACCAGTGCTCCTTGAGGAAAATTTTCATGCTTCAGAATCCTAATTTTTAGAATCACTTTAAATACCGAGAATATTTAGAAATCATAAAATATTTCAATTTATTCCTTTTTTGTCTTTTTCCAATATTCTACTTACAATCAAGTAATTTTGTTGTCCAATCCGATACCAAATGTTTTTCCTCTTTGGGTTCAACTTTCAAGTCTTCAGTTTTTCCAATCTGCAAATAAGATTCATCAGCTGATTCAAATAAAAAGGCTGCAAAAAAGATTTTAAAAAATATTAGTCGTACGAAATAATGATTTTGAATGCAAACTACTCATTTTAATTTTAATTTTTTTTTTCTTCAAACTCACACCACTTACATTGGGTACAATCATCTTCCATTTTCACTTTTGCAACTGTTTCCGACTCAAGTTCTGTTTCCGAGCCTGAGTCTCCAAATGGTTCATATGGCCAATAATATAAGTTTCCTTCATTTTCAATTTCTGGAAAACAGCTGGCTAACACCTCTTGTGCTAAAAATAAAAAGAAAAGTATCAGTGCTGCAGACGTTTGAAAATTTTTAAAAATTTGAAAAGTTTAATTTCAAGAATTTAAAAACTTGTCATACAGGTTCTTAATTTTTTAAATTTGTTGTTGATTTTGGTCATAAAATGTTTTACTTACTTTCATCTTGCAGCCCTTCCAAATTACTTTTACTGTTTGATTGAACCTCTTCATTTTCCAAAATTTCAGTGTTTTGAATCGCCAACCTGGATGCTACAAAAGTAAAAAAAATAATAAGCATGTAACTTTTGTCTTCATTAAATCTGATGCTAATATGACCAATGAATATTTCAATGCAGGATATGACCAATCGGTCATATCCCAGGGATTTTACTGTATTTAAAATAAATGAAAGTAAAAAAATTTTTTGGAAGAAAAATTAAACTAGGATTAATCTTAATTTTTTCCTTAACAAAAGAAAAAAGAAGGCAAAAGATACAAAAATAACAATCACAAAAAATATTTTACAAAGTTAGTAAAGACTTGATTACGTTTCTTAATTTAAGTAAAATTTGTTTCCCTTGAAATTTCTAAAATTGAATTTTTCGATTCTTTTCCCAAGGGCTTTCCTTTAAGTTTTCGTTTATAAATTTCTTTTAAAAAATTAAACTTTTCTTTTTTTCTTTTTATATTCATTTAAATCAGTCAAATACAGAAAATTCAGAAAAAATTAAATTATTAAATTAGCAAGTGAAAGACCAGTTTAATAAATTATGCAAAATTTTTTCCTCTATATTACTTACATTCTTGAAGTTTTGAAATTTCGTCTAAACTCTTCTTTAAACCTCCTTCAATTTGTGGGCTTGCCAAAAGGTCGTCTTTTTCGGCTTCTACAGATTTAAATGAAGAATCTAATCGCCATGGAGATTCTAAGTAAAAAAGAAAAAATAAGAAAATTACATAAGAGACTTGGACCGATTTCTTGTACCAGTTTTCCAGATATTTATTGTTTAGCATTTACATTCCTTTCTAGTTCATCGGGATAGTCATAAACTATACATGACTCAAATAAAAACTACACTGGAGCTTGCTTTGTCTGCAACAGGCTTAACTGAGTAAAATTTTAAATTGTATTTGCCATCATTTCTGTCTAGATTCTTCAATAATTGGCTTCTCCAGCTTCGCTTTCGTTTGAGAAATTATTCAAGATAACTGAATCCAGATTAATAGATTCATAGGCTTGCTAAACATTTTCTTTTTCTTACTATCACTCTTATTTTCATACAAAAAAAAAAAAATTACTTGGGGCTTCTTAAAAAAATTCCATCAGGGGTCGGATTAATCTGATTTCCGTTTTATCGTCAAGTACCTAGACAATTTTTTTTTTAATTTACTTACCAAGGGATGAAGGATCCAACTTAACTCCTTCGCCATCAAGTCCAATCTTCGAACTTTCCAATGATTTCATATCGAAAAAATTCATTCCCGTTTCTTCAGGTATTTTCGAATAGTTCCTTTGCATATTTGACAGTTCAAAGGATGGAAATTCTAAACAAACAAATTTATTCATGCTTTCAATTAAAATACACTAATTTCAATTACTTCAATTTGAATTTCACATTCTCTTATTAAAAATATTTTTTATTACAAGTAATAATAGCGCTAAATATTTTCACTTTTCATTTCCGTTCATTCCTTGACCTACCTTTTCGACAAATCAATTTTATATGTCTCAAAATCCACTTAATTTTGACTGATTCCGACAAAGTCACGCAGTCTGATTGTTCTTTCCAAATTAAATTCTTTTTTCGGCCACCTTTCCATTTCTTCCGATGAAATGATCGTGCAACCATTTTATAAATGATTACCTTTAAAAAAGATACGAAATTTTTTTGTTAGTCACAAATATTTAAAACTACAGCAATGAAGCCCTAGTCCGATTCGATCAATCTAAGTAGACCTAGGTAAATAGTTCTAGTTATATGGTCAAGACTTTCATGTCAAACTGAAAAAAATGCTACAAGTTGTCAATTGTCCGCTTTTGTTGAAAAGAAAGGAATTCGTATAGTTGGATGCATTAAAAACATATGCGGCTGTTTTTTTTTTGAACTCCAAAATAATGCTTCGCTTTAAAGGAATGATTGAACCCTAATAAAACTTTAAATGAAATGTAATCTTTTAAAATTTCTTTTTTTTTTAGTATTTGCAATCATTTTCCTGCTTAAAGTTATGATTTTCAAAATGGCGTCGTAAAAATAAAAACGTGCTCCTTTTGTAATAAGACAGCGTCTTTCTGACTTTTGGTCGATTTAAGAATTCAAATTGGGTGTGAAATCGATCATCCGTAAGAACTTCTGAAATCAAATATGAATGCACCTTATTTCATGAAAATATTTACATTCTTTTTACTTAAATAAGACCATTCCCATCCGGAGTACCTGACGCCATTTTGAAGCAGAGATAAAGGCTTAATTTAACGTGATAAAAGGTCAAACATTTTCAAAACCAAAACATGACTCAATATTATTAAACGATGAGTTATTATTTTTTTAAAAAAGATTTTATTTTCTATTAGAAAAAGGTTTTTCTCACCTATTATGTTCTAAATGGAGTTTGCTGATCGACCTTGACCTCTCGCTCAATCTGGAATGACTGCCGACTGTAAATTTTCTTCGTGGTCTGGAGAATGATGCTCCAGGTTTTGAAACAACCCTTTAAGCCTGAATGACGTCATCATTGGAGGTTCTGAAACACATTGTATCAAATATATTCATTGTTACATTGAGAACGTATATCTTATTTGTAATCTCCATCTACGAGTTTGAAAGATTTGTGTTTGCTATGATCGTAAATATAATTCCTTGCAGTTAAATTGGTAGTAAAAAGTAAAAAAGGAAAGGTGCATATGTTGCGTATTATTTATTTAAAAAGCGTAAACAGTAGATTGATTGACGTAAATTCTCTAAACAACTTCCTTCGCTCCAGTAGATCATAGTGAAACCATAGTGTGCTCAATTTCGTCTCTTACTCCGCACCCCCCCGTTCCCCTAAAATGGCGCTGCCAATCAGTTTTCGTTAACCGTTTCACAAGTGTACGTAATATCGCTCTTAGCCAATCCTGGTTAACTTCACAAGTATACGTCATGTTACGTCATAGGCCAATTGAGCACACTAGGGTTTCACTATGCAGTAGATAAACTTCAACGAACTAAGATGGCGTCAATATTCGACGTTTTCACAATTTTTTTGTTTCTTGGGTGTAATTCAATGACTGCAGCTAAGGAAATAAAGCAATTTCACTCATTTATATTAATAATTTTAATTACAGATCCAGATTTCTGGAGATTATAAACACAGGAAACTTGCTTCAAAGATAAATTTACGGAAATTTATAAAAATAAACGGACCTTTTACGTAAAATCTGTTTTTAGAACTCCATAAGACCCGTAAGTCCGATTCTTTAAGCAAATCGTACAGCGTTGATGTAAGCTTTAAAAATTAATGAACTTACTTAAAATTTTACTGGGTTGACTCAAAAAGCCGAGCATATAACCCCACGTTTCAAATTCTAGATTTTAGAATATTTTCTTTGAAAAATGCAAGGAGTGTGCCTAAAATTTTTATCAAATAAAAAAAAAGTTATAAGTAAAAAAATTATATCTTTAAACAAAAGTCCTTCCCTGAAATGATCCAATAAGTTTGAAAGTTTAAGTACAATTTTATAGAATTAAATGGCTTTTATTCTGTCTACACTTACGGGTTGCCTCGCTCCTAGGCACCCGGACACCCATACATGTTCCATGTTTTTAGCTTATAGAGCAAAGTTCTGGAAAACCTAGGGTGTCAGGGTGCTTAGGAGGAAGTAACCATTAAATGTAGACAGAGTATTTTACTGTAATTTTTTTGGAATTTTGTCAACAAAAATTTTTTTAAATGATCACAAATGAAATCAAATGGAAAAAATTTAAATTCTTTTAAACTATATAAAATTTAATTACTAACCAGAAAAATCCAAGCACCAGAATTGCCACCCTCCCAATTCAAATACCAAAAAATACCAAAAACGACCAAGATCAATCCATGCGGATGATCGTTTTTGGTCGAGCCGAAAAATTTCGTTTTCCGCGTGATCGCTTTTGATCGTAATTGATCATTTTTGATTTCATTGGTCGTTTTTGGTCTAAAAGGGGTCACGCTAGATCAAAAACAGCGTTGATCGTTTTTGGTATATAAATTGGTAGGGCAGTATCAGTTTTTCAACAGTTTAAATAAATATCTATATATATAAACGTCAGTTGTCCTCTGTCCATTTTCGAAAAACCGACTTCCACTTCAGCTAGAGAGTCGTGTAAAAACCCATTTTAAAGCTAATCTCGAGCTAGATTTTTTAAAAATATTTTCGTTTTCCGGATAATTTTTCCTTCTTCGGAAAATCAGAATACGTCACTTTTTTGGAGTAATTTTCTCTGTCCGCGTCCGGAAACCATCTTCCCATTGAGCTAGAAAGTCGAGTAAAAACAAATTTTGAAGCTAATTATATGCTTCGTTCACTAAAAATACTTTCATGTTTCGGAAATTTTTTTTTTTGTCCGGAAAATCGGAAAAACCTTATTTTCCCATGAAATTTTCTCTGTCCGCGTCCGAATACCAACTTCTTCATAAGCTAGAAGGTAGAGTAAAAACAAATTTTGAAGCTAATTTTGAGCTAGATGTTTTAAAAATATTTTCGTTTCTCGGAAAAATTTTCCTTCTTTGGAAAATCAGAATATGTCATTATTTTTTTTTTTTTGAGTAATTTTTTCTGTCCGCGTCCGGAAACCATCTCCCGAGAACTAGAAGGTCAAGTAAAAACAAATGTGAAGCTAATTATATGCGGGTTTACCAAAAATACTTCAATACAAAAATACTAAAATTCTAGAAAGATATCAAGATCACACGGTTTGGGGTTTAGACTGAAGGCTCCATAAAATTCACTTAAATCCCAGAAAAATTCAAAATTCAAAGAATTTGGCGGCAAAATCGCAATATTGGTCAAAACAAATAATTTATGCAACTGAATGTAAAAAATTCTATTGTTTACCGTCGATTTATCGACGGGTGACCACTAGTTTCTAGATGATGAACAGTTGCTGCAACTCATAAGTCAATTAATATTAGCTCTGGTTTTTGGCCAAAAAATATTTAAAAACAATCAATTTCAGAATACATGTCTGACTATTTTTGTAAATTTTAAGTTGGTGGGTTATGGTAAAATTTAATCATAAATATTCAAAGTCAACTTTTAAAACAATTTTTTCTTCAACTTCATGTTCGAAGGTCCTTTATTATTGTAAGTAATTTGTCAGAAAATTACAGAACAATCAACCAATGATATGAAATTGTAAAAAAATTGAAGGTGGGTTCTGGCCAACCGAAGGCAGTAGGATTTGCTAATTTTTAGCTCCGATTTCATTCAGGTGAGGGAAAAACAGAAACTATAAGTCCAGATTAATAAAAGAACAGTCAAAAACTCCTATTAATGTAAAAAGTTAAATGGGACGATTGGGTTCTGTTAGCTACATGGGCTCCTTAAATTTTTGAGACACTTCTGCTTTTTGAAATTATAAGTTTATATGGCAGCAAAAGCTGAGCCTTTATGGAAACAAATTATTGCACCTTTTAAAGTATATAAATGAAATTTGCTCGTTAATGGAAACTATGCAGCCTTACTTGTTATCTATGTTCCCTTCCTGCTATAAGAACAAGCTTTTCAAGGATTTTCTCTGAATATCTTTCTATAGCTGCATCAGTGAGAATCGCAGCCAATTTGACATTATACGGCACTCTGCTATTTGCCCACTAGTTCAATAAAGAAACATGTCTTGAAAATCAAGAGCACACAGAAAACACAGTCACATGTTTTGAAGATGAAAACTGCACTTAGAATTTTATCACTATAGAAAGGGATGATTTTTGAGGAGATCCTATGCAAAATCAAGGTCAACTGTTAACCTTGACATTTTCAACCATGAAATACAGTAGACTGTAATTGTCAAATTTACTAATAGAAATGATTCAGAAAATATCGAAACTATTAACAACATAGGGGCGATGAACCTATACCACAGAAGAAAAAGTTATACATATATATACTGCATATACTATACTGCAGTTAAACATATGTAGCAGACTACAAAAGCGCATGAAGCAGTGTTATTTTTTACCACTATCATGCTTTGTAAAGAAATAGAGTTTAAAATGAAAAAGAGATATGTTCATTGTTCAGTTCTGTCCAAGAGAAAAGTGCAGCATATATGAATAAATTGCCTTATATATTCTTTTATTGCTACGATTGAAGCGAGAAATCGGTGGTTGTTTAACAAAACGTCACTCAGTATAAGATTATTATCGAGTATAAGATTAACTTATAATCCAACAATTTTATTAATAAAAACTTGTGAAGTTTGGAAATTTACGTACAGATGGAGCTGACTTTGTTCATCAAGATATATCGGCTTAAAATTTCGATAAAAACTAATGAAAAATATAATATTGTATGAGAAAAAAGGTTTTAATATATACAAAGATATTAATAGAATTTTTCTGGGGGGAAAAAATTCTGAAAAGTTATTTTAAGACGTCTGCTTTGGAAGCCAAATGGAAACGTCTTTTGGCGTCGACTTTGTTTTTTTAAATAGTTTGGGTGCTAACGCAATTCGAACGGGAGTAACTTAAATGTGACCTGCAATACAAGATATGATGTTCCTCGTACGATGAACGTCATATATAAATATATGTAGGTCACATTATTTATATACGACGTTCTAAGTGGCGTTTCCTGATCATCTGGCAGCAAAGTCACTGATCATATAAAACATTTAAAGGATTCCAGTGTATTATGGGTACATATACATGGTTTGATGTTAGTTCTACATAAAATTAATATCAGACTGGTCACATTTTTTTGAACACCTGGGCAACAAATCGACAGGGCAAGTAGCGCAAGCGTTTTTAAATATATTAAGAAAAATGGAAAATGTGCTTGCTTTTATTAAATATGACATATTAAAGGGCCGGATTTTCTATTTCACATATTTAATGAAATATAACTAATGTAACCCGATAGAGATAAATATAAAAATCTCATCGATGGTCGCCTATGCCTGGACACAGGTGCGGCACAATAAGAGGAACTAATGTAGCAATATCTTTCTTCGCGGCCGTAGCCAAGAGGATGCATTCCCCCCTGGAGAAATTTCTAATCCATGTAATTCTCCTATCCTCCATGTTATAAGTGAACATTTGGAGCTCCTTTCAAACTTCACTTCTCTGTATGGAGGTGTCCATTAACCATTCAACGTTTTGAGGGAGGGAAGCCGGAAAATGATAACGCTAATGTTAATGTTGAATCGGCATAAGATCCAACTTTTTCATTGGAATACTGAAGGGGGGGGGGTCATACTGCCCCTGTAAGCGATTTCAGCGTATCTCCATTTTGTAAACAACGTCTTTTTTCAGATGTTTAGCTTTTGTCAACAACGGTTCACAGTAAAAAATTTTATGTCAAAATCAACATAAATCAACATAAGCAGGTCCACATAATTTTTATGTTGTTTTTGTTTTATGTTTGCCTTATGGGAGAAACAACATAAAAAATTTATGTGGACCTCTTAGAACATATTTACATAATATTTTTTACTGTGTTCTATTCGAGTTGTTTTCAAAATGGAGTTAGGCTGAAGTCGCTTAGAAAGACAGCATAATCGATAAAAATCAGTCACGAATTACGATAAAAAACGATTGAACTACACCAGTACGTTTTTGCATTCGTGAAAAAGTTTTGACCAGTTTCTTTAACGTAATGATGGCCTACGATTCAAGGTTTCAGTGATTCACGTCCTTTTCATTAAAAATTGCATAACCAAGTTTAGTTTACACCAAAATATATTTGCCAAATCGTAAAATAATGAAAAATAATTTGCAAAAATTCTTAAATATTTAAAAAACGGTGATAATTGAAATATTTAGAAATCGGTGGTTGTTTAACAAAACGTCACTCAGTATAAGATTATTATCGAGTATAAGATTAACATATAATCCAACAATTTTATTAATAAAAACTTGTGAAGTTTGGAAAATTACGTACAGATGGAGCTGACTTTGTTCATCAAGATATATTGGCTTAAAATTTCGATAAAAACTAATGGAAAATAAAATATTGTATGAGAAAAAAGGTTTTACTACATACAGAGATATTAATAGAATTTTTCTGGTGGAAAAAAATGCTAAAAAATTATTTTAAGACGTCTTTGGAAGCAAAATAGAAACATCTTTTGGCGTCGACTTTGTTTTTTAAATAGTTTTGGGTGCTAACGCAATCCGAATCAGAGTAACTAACATGTGAACTTTTGCACATAGCATGACGTTTAAGTCATGACTTAAACGTTATATATAAACAAAGGTTCACTTTATTTATATATATGACGTTGAAATGGAGTTTGCTGTTTGATCGGCAGCAATGCCACTGATCGATTAAATATTTAATATACTCCAATGAAATACGGGTACGCTTACGACATCTTGACCGGGCAAATAGCGCAAGCGTTTTTAAATTTATTAAGAAACATCGCAAATGTGCTTGCTTTTTTAAATATGACATATTAAAGGGCCGATTTTCCATTTCACATATTTAATGAAATATATCTATTATAGACCGATAAAGATGAATATAAAAATCTCATCGATGGTCGCCTACGCCTGGACACAGGTACGGCACAATAAGAAGAACTGATGTAGCAATATCTTTCTTTGCGGCCGTAACCAAGAGGATGCATTGCCTCCTGGAGAAATTTCTGATCCATGTAATTATATTCTCCAAGTTATAAGTGACCATTTGGAGTCCCTTTTAGCCCCTCGTTCTGGCAGCGAGCCCATTAGTCTTTATATATTCAAAAAATAATTCGTTTACTTTTTCCTGAAATTTTCTCCTAACTTTTTAGTAATGAATGTAATGTGTAATAATTATGTGTACTTTGTAAGCCACAATACTAATACTTGTGATTCGAGAAAGAGTCCATTCGAAATTCGGTGCAAAAACCGCCAAGGGTCGTAGAGTGAGCACGTTCAAAGCACCAAAATCGATGCCTTTTTTATCACTGCTCCAATGAATTAATTGGTCGCTTTGCAGTTTTCATTCTTCGGACCCTCTGACGCAACGACTGTTCGATTTGATAGGTCACGCCATTGATCTCTATAATGAAACTAGATTTCGCATCCAACTGACGGTTAAAGTGGCGATCCAGATTTGACTACTGCACTACATTTTTTATTAATTTTTTGTAAACAATTGAATGACGATAATATTTGCTTTCCTTATTCTTGAGGAAAGATTGCAATTGCAATATATGTCATGGTTTGAGGGAGGGAAGCCAGAAAATGATAACGCTAATGTTAAATCGGCATAAGATCCAATTTTTTCATCAGAATGGCGAAGAAGGGGGACATAATTGACAAAAACCAATCATGAATTACGATGGAAAACGATTCAACTATACAGGTACGTTCCTGGACTAATAAAAAATTTTGACCCGTTCCCCTTACATAATGATAGCCTGCGATTCGAGGTTTCTGTGGTTCAAGTCTGCGAATCATTTTCAGTAAAAAATCGGTGGCTGTTTAACAAAACGTCACTCAGTATAAGATTATTATCGAGTATAAGATTAACGTATAAACCAACAATTTTATTAATAAAAACTTGTGAAGTTTGGAAATTTACGTACAGATGGAGCTGACTTTGTTCATCAAGATATATCGGCTTAAAATTTCGATAAAAACTAATGAAAAATATAATATTGTATGAGAAAAAAGGTTTTAATATATACAAAGATATTAATAGAATTTTTCTGGGGGAAAAAAATTCTGAAAAGTTATTTTAAGACGTCTGCTTTGGAAGCAAATTGGAAATGTCTTTTAGAGTCGACATTGTTTTTTTAATAGTTATGGGTGCTAACGCAATCCGAATTGAGAGTAACTATGATGTGAACTTCTGCTCATAGCATGACGTTTATAAACGTCATATATTAACATGTAGTTTACATTATTTATATATGACGTTTAAATGGCGTTTGCTGATTGACCGGCAGTAATGTCACTGTTCATATTAAATATTTAATATACTCCAATGAAATACGGGTACCGTACGTCTTGACCGGGCAAATACCTCAAGCGTTTTTAAATATATTAAGAAACATCTTGCTTTTTTAAATATGACATATTAAAGGGCCGATTTTCCATTTCACATATTTAATGAAATATATCTATTATAGACCGATAGAGATGAATATAAAAATCTCATCGATGGTCGCCTACGCCTGGACACAGGTACGGCACAATAAGAAGAACTGATGAAGCAATATCTTTCTTTGCGGCCGTAGCCAAGAGGATGCATTGCCTCCTGGAGAAATTTCTGATCCATGTAATTATATTCTCCAAGTTATAAGTGACCATTTGGAGTCCCTTTTAGCCCCTCGTTCTGGCAGCGAGCCCATTAGTCTTTATATATTCAAAAAATAATTCGTTTACTTTTTCCTGAAATTTTCTCCTAACTTTTTAGTAATGAATGTAATGTGTAATAATTATGTGTACTTTGTAAGCCACATACTAATACTTGTGATTCGAGAAAGAGTCCATTCGAAATTCGGTGCAAAAACCGCCAAGGGTCGTAGAGTGAGCACGTTCAAAGCACCAAAATCGATGCCTTTTTTATCACTGCTCCAATGAATTAATTGGTCGCTTTGCAGTTTTCATTCTTCGGACCCTCTGACGCAACGACTGTTCGATTTGATAGGTCACGCCATTGATCTCTATAATGAAACTAGATTTCGCATCCAACTGACGGTTAAAGTGGCGATCCAGATTTGACTACTGCACTACATTTTTTATTAATTTTTTGTAAACAATTGAATGACGATAATATTTGCTTTCCTTATTCTTGAGGAAAGATTGCAATTGCAATATATGTCATGGTTTGAGGGAGGGAAGCCAGAAAATGATAACGCTAATGTTAAATCGGCATAAGATCCAATTTTTTCATCAGAATGGCGAAGAAGGGGGACATAATTGACAAAAACCAATCATGAATTACGATGGAAAACGATTCAACTATACAGGTACGTTTTTGGACTAATAAAAAATTTTGACCCGTTCCCCTTACATAATGATAGCCTGCGATTCGAGGTTTCTGTGGTTCAAGTCTGCGAATCATTTTCAGTAAAAAATCGGTGGCTGTTTAACAAAACGTCACTCAGTATAAGATTATTATCGAGTATAACATTAACGTATAAACCAACAATTTTATTAATAAAAACTTGTGAAGTTTGGAAATTTACGTACAGACGGAGCTGACTTTGTTCATCAAGATATATCGGCTTAAAATTTCGATAAAAACTAATGAAAAATATAATATTGTATGAGAAAAAAGGTTTTAATATATACAAAGATATTAATAGAATTTTTCTGGGGGAAAAAAATTCTGAAAAGTTATTTTAAGACGTCTGCTTTGGAAGCCAAATGGAAACGTCTTTTGGCGTCGACTTTGTTTTTTTAAATAGTTTTGGGTGCTAACGCAATTCGTACGGGAGTAACTAAAATGTGAACTGCAATACATGATATGATGTTTATAGTACTATAAACGTCATATATAAGTATGTAGTTCACATTATTTATATACGACGTTTTAAGTGGCGTTTGGTGATCGATCGGCAGCAAAGTCACTGTTCATATAAAACATTTAAAGGATTCCAGTGTATTATGGGTACATGTACATGGTTTGATGTTAGTTCTACATAAAGTTATCGCCAATATTAATATCAGACTGGTCACATTTTTTTTGAACACCTGGGCAACGTTTCGACAGGGCAAGTAGCGCAAGCGTTTTTAAATATATTAAGAAAAACGGAAAATGTGCTTGCTTTTATTAAATATAACATATTAAAGGGCCGGATTTTCTATTTCAAATATTTAATGAAATATAACTAATGTAACCCGATAGAGATAAATATAAAAATCTCATCGATGGTCGCCTATGCCTGGACACAGGTACGGCACAATAAGAGGAACTAATGTAGCAATATCTTTCTTCGCGGCCGTAGCCAAGAGGATGCATTCCCCCCTGGAGAATAAATTTCTGATCCATGTAATTCTCCTATCCTCCATGTTATAAGTGAACATTTGGAGCTCCTTTCAAAATTCCCTTCTCTGTATGGAGGTGTCCATTAACCATTCAACGTTTTGAGGGAGGGAAGCCGGAAAATGATAACGCTAATGTTAATGTTGAATCGGCATAAGATCCAACTTTTTCATTAGAATACCGGGGGGGGGGGGGGTCATACTGCCCCTGTAAGCGATTTCAGCGTATCTCCATTTTGTAAACAACGTCTTTTCTCAGATGTTTAGCTTTTGTCAACAACGGTTCACAGTAAAAAATTTTATGTCAAAATCAACATAAATCAACATAAGCAGGTCCACATAATTTTTATGTTGTTTTTGTTTTATGTTTGCCTTATGGGAGAAACAACATAAAAAATTTATGTGGACCTCTTAGAACATATTACATAATATTTTTTACTGTGTTCTATTCCAGTTGTTTTCAAAATGGAGTTAGGCTGAAGGCGCTTACAAAGGCAGCATAATCGATAAAAATCAGTCACGAATTACGATAAAAAACGATTTAACGACACCAGTACGTTTTTGCATTCGTGAAAAAGTACCCGTTTCTTTAACGAAATGATGGCCTACGATTCAAGGTTTCAGTGATTCACATCCTTTACATTAAAAATTGCATAACCAAGTTTAGTTTACACCAAAATATATTTGCCAAATCGTAAAATAATGAAAAATAATTTGCAAAAATTCTTAAATATTTAAAAAACGGTGATAATTGAAATATTTAGAAATCGGTGGTTGTTTAACAAAACGTCACTCAGTATAAGATTATTATCGAGTATAAGATTAACATATAATCCAACAATTTTATTAATAAAAACTTGTGAAGTTTGGAAAATTACGTACAGATGGAGCTGACTTTGTTCATCAAGATATATTGGCTTAAAATTTCGATAAAAACTAATGGAAAATAAAATATTGTATGAGAAAAAAGGTTTTACTACATACAAAGATATTAATAGAATTTTTCTGGGGGAAAAAAATTCTAAAAAATTATTTTAAGACGTCTTTGGAAGCAAAATAGAAACATCTTTTGGCGTCGACTTTGTTTTTTAAATAGTTTTGGGTGCTAACGCAATCCGAATGAGAGTAACTAACATGTGAACTCCTCCACATAGCATGACGTTTAAGCTTAAACGTCATGTATACACATGCAGTTCACATTGTTCATATATGACGTTTAAATTGGTGTTTGCTGATTGATCGCCAGCAATGTCACAGTTCATAATAAATCTATATATATAAGACTGACTGTCCTTAACGACTCATAATAATCTATTACGAGATCTCATATATCCCGCGGCCCGAAAAATCTGAAATTTTCGCAAAAGGTTCGTTTCGATTTATCTATATATCTATATATATAAACGTCAGTTGTCCTCTGTCCATTTTCGAAAAACCGACTTCCACTTGAGCTAGAGAGTCGTGTAAAAACCCATTTTAAAGCTAATCTCGAGCTAGATTTTTTAAAAATATTTTCGTTTTCCGGATAATTTTTCCTTCTTCGGAAAATCAGAATACGTCACTTTTTTGGAGTAATTTTCTCTGTCCGCGTCCGGAAACCATCTTCCCATTGAGCTAGAAAGTCGAGTAAAAACAAATTTTGAAGCTAATTTTGAGCTAGATGTTTTAAAAATATTTTCGTTTCTCGGAAAAATTTTCCTTCTTTGGAAAATCAGAATATGTCATTATTTTTTTTTTTTGAGTAATTTTTTCTGTCCGCGTCCGGAAACCATCTTCCCGATGAACTAGAAGGTCAAGTAAAAACAAATTGTGAAGCTAATTATATGCCGGGTTTACCAAAAATACTTCAATTACCAAAAATACTAAAATTCTAGAAAGATATCAAGATCACACGGTTTGGGGTTTAGACTGAAGGCTCCATAAAATTCACTTAAATCCCAGAAAAATTCAAAATTCAAAGAATTTGGCGGCAAAATCGCAATATTGGTCAAAACAAATAATTTATGCAACTGAATGTAAAAAATTCTATTGTTTACCGTCGATTTATCGACGGGTGACCACTAGTCATTTAATAAATAAGACTTTCATTTCGGAATTCCGAACCGTTCCCGAGAAACCCGGAAAAACAAATCCGGTAAAATCCTAGCTTTAACTTACGGCCGAAGAAAAAAAAAAAGAAACGTAAGGGTTTCGTTCACTAGCAAGGAACTTTTTTTTTTCAGTGATGACCCATGCTTTTTTTTCACTCATTCCATAGGCCTAGAGGAAATCCCAAAGAAATTTTCGGTTTTTTCAAAATTAAAATCGGCCGGAATTAAATAACCGAGAAACCGATTTTTCAAAATTCCCTTTTTTTAAAGTCCGTGGATGTTAGACATAATTAATATACAGAAAAAAAAAGAAACGTAAAGGGTTCCTTCACTAGCGAATAACTTTTTTTTTTTTTCAGTGACGATCTATGTTTTTTTTTTGGACTTATTCGACAGAGGAAATCTCAAAGAAACTTTCGGTGTTTTCAAAATTTAAATCGGGTTGTAAATGACGAAGTAATGGGGGCTCAAAGTTGGGTGCATCGGTCGGGCTCATATAGCGGGAAGTAGAGTTACTTATGAACGATGAATTGAAACGAGCAGCGGTTTCGGGCAAGAGCCAGAGTGCGTGGCGTTTTTTGTTTTTTCATGGAGGCTATGTCTGTTCAAATCTCGGTGTCAACTTTTTTTTTTTTTAAATAGCTGAGGGGGGAGGCTATTAATCTATATTTTTTACTTCGCCATTAACCGAAACAGCCAGAAAACGTTGTATGCAAATGCAACCTGCAACCTATAATCATAGAGAAATATAAGATTACGTAGAGAGGTAACTCCAATGCTAAAGTTTGGTTTGGATGACATCATGCTTAGCTTATGATGAATTATTTTTTACCACTATCATGCTTTGTAAAGAAATAGAGTTTAAAATGTAAAAGAGATATGTTCATTGTTCAGTTCTGTCCAAGAGAAAAGTGCATGCAGCATATATGAATAAATTGCCTTATACTCTTTTATTGCTACGATTGAAGCGGGAAATCGGGGCTTGTTTAAGAAAACGTCACTCAGTATAAGATTATTATCGAGCATAAGACTAACTTATAATCTAACAATTTTATTAATAAAAACTTGTAAAGTTTTGAAATTTACGTACAGATGGAGCTGACTCTGTTCATCAAGATATATTGGCTTAAAATTTCGATAAAAACTAATGGAAAATAGAATATTGTATGAGAAAAAAGGTTTTACTATATACAAAGATATTAATAGAATATTTCTGGGGGAAAAAAATGCTAAAAGGTTATTTTAAGACGTCTGCTTTGGAAGCCAAATGGAAACGTCTTTTGGCGTCGACTTTGTTTTTCAAATAGTTTTGGGTGCTAACGCAATGCGAATGAGAGTAACTAACATGTGAACTTCTACTCATAGCATGACGTTTAAGTTAACTTAAACGTCATGTATAAACATGCAGTTCACATTATTTATACATGACGTTTTAAATGGCGTTTGCTGATTAATCGGCAGCAATATTACTGTTCATATGAAATATTTAATATACTCCATTGAAATACGGTACGACATCTTGACCGGGCAAATAGCGCAAGCGTTTTTAAATATATTAAAAAACATCGCAAATGTGCTTCCTTTTTTAAATAAGACATATTAAAGGGCCGATTTTCCATTTTACATATTTAATGAAATATATCTATTATAGACCGATAGAGATGAATATAAAAATCTCATCGATGGTCGCCTACGCCTGGACACAGGTACGGCACAATAAGAAGAACTGATGTAGCAATATCTTTTTTTGCGGCCGTAGCCAAGAGGATGCATTGCCTCCTGGAGAAATTTCTGATCCATGTAATTATATTCTCCAAGTTATAAGTGACCATTTGGAGCCCCTTTTAGCCCCTCGTTCTGGCAGCGAGCCCATTAGTCTTTATATAGGCCTATTCAAAAAATAATTCGTTTACTTTTTCCTGAAATAAATTTCGCCTAAGTTTTCTGTAATGAATGTAATGTGTAATAATTATGTGTACTTTGTAAGCCACAATACTAATACTTGTGATTCGAGAAAGAGTCCATTCGAAATTCGGTGCAAAAACCGCCAAGGGTCGTAGTGAGCACGTTCAGAGCACCAAAATCGATGCCTTTTTTTATCACTGCTCCAATGAATTAATTGGTCGCTTTGCAATTTTCATTCTTCGGACCCTGTGACGCAACGACTGTTCGATTTGATAGGTCACGCCACTGATCTTTATAATGAAACTAGATTTCGCATCCAACTGACGGTTAAAGTGGCGATCCAAATTTGACTACTGCACTACATTTTTTGTTAATTTTTTGTAAACAATTGAATGACGATAATATTTGCTTTCCTTATTCTTGAGGAAAGATTGCAATTGCAATATATGTCATGGTTTTGAGGGAGGGAAGCCGGAAAATGATAACGCTAATGTTAAATCGGCATAAGATCCAATTTTTTCATCATAATGGCGAAGAAGGGGGACATAATTGACAAAAACCAATCATGAATTACGATGGGAAAACGATTCAACTATACAGGTACGTTTTTGGACTAATAAAAAGTTTTGACCCGTTCCCCTTACATAATGATAGCCTGCGATTCGAGGTTTCTGTGACTCAAGTCTGCGAATCCTTTTCAGTAAAAAATTGCATAACCAAGTTTAGTTTACATCAAAATCTATTTGCACAACTGTAAAATAATAAAAAATTTTTTTGCAAAAATTCTTAAATATTTAAAAAAAAACTCATTACATTTAACTGCTCCACCTTAACATCCCAAACTTCCGATATCATTCAAAGAGCTGCGGTCAATACCACTGATTTGGACAAGTTCATGCGGACATGCAACTTCCTGGTATTGGAAATTAGGATCGTCGGCGGCTTGAAACCAATTCACAAACCACCGGCAACCGTTGGCAAGCTGATTAAGGCCATGGTTGTCAAACACGGAAGAACATCGCCCTAGGACGCATTGCTTCTGCCCTTCGTAGTCACCAGGGTGCTCTTGCTGGCAACTGGTCATGAATCCTCCGTACTGGGCGCCCAGCTCAGAAGTTTGAACGCCCCATTGCAACGTACAGGCGTCGAAAGCTCCAACGCCACCGCCTGGGATTTGTATGTCAAATTGGCCGCCGCCAACGTCGTATCCGATGTTAGTAGCCTGGACGATCATTCTCTTCCCGCGGAGACCTTGTGAACCAGGGTCCTGCTGGTTGTAATGGCCGGTACCATCAAAATCGAGCTGGTAGCAACGACCGCAGACGTCGCCTTGGGCAGGTACGGCGGCGAAGCCGTACGAAAGATCGTTGTTTACGGCCCATGGAGCGGTGTTGTGGCACATGAAGGCGCTATCGGACGCAGGATTCGTGCAGGCACTGGCGATTTCATTATCACTCAAAGGCTGGTTGTTGATACTGCAACTCTGTATTGGCCTAGTTGCAGGGTTGACGTTATCTTCCCAACCGCAATGAGCCTTGCAACAATCCCAATAGCGAGTCCCGTACCCGTTGCATACTTGGACAGGGATAGTGATGTTTTTGCCTGATAAAAAGGCTTCCTCTCCAAAAGCCTAAAAAAAACAAAACACATCAACGGTCTCTTATGTTTCTAACAAATAGCAGTATATGCATACCTTATAAACGATCAAAGTAAAGGAAAAAAATAAAAACTTTAGTCCCATTTTCGGCAAATCTTCGTCTCTTCTATAAAGTACCTCCTTATATACATAATCAATCAGATAATTTACACAAGCTTTTGCTGGGCTCACTTCAAACAATTGATTGATTCGAAAAATTATTTCATGCGGAAATATAATTCACGCGAGTATGTCCTGTTAATAATACAACGAAAAAATATAAAAAAATTTTAAGAGGAAATATGATTATAAGCTGGGCAAATTTGACATAAATTTAAAGGAAGTAAATTCTTATTTTTAAAAAAATATATAGAAAAATGGTTTTCAACATTCAAAAAAAAAGTTTAAAAAATCTGATTGGGCCAGATCCCTGACACACACTGTATCGTACACACACCTGTATTTACCTTTTATCAGCAAGTTTTTAAGCGAATCTGTTTTTATCATTTATATGATTTAATGGAATAACATTTTTCTCTTGTTGTGCACTCATTGGTTGGCCTATTTTTTTTATAATGGTAAATAAGTAAGTTAAACAATTACTGAATTAACAAAACTTCAATTCTGTTTTTGTCTTGTTTCTGCAGCAACAGTTAAATTCAACATTCAAGTAATACGTAAGGATAATATTTGTCTGTCGAGACTTCCCCCTCCCCCCCCCCCCCCCATAGTAAGCAAAAATAGGCTTCCTCTAATAGACTCTTAACACTAGCGTAAGATTTTCAAATACCCCCTCCCCCTTTATGAGCTTAGGTAACACTTGAGTGACCTTAATTAGCTTTTTAAAATAAAATCAAGATTTCAAGCATTCAAGCCACTTTAAAATAGAAAAACGAAAAAAAATCTCGCAGATCGAGATCTTTCCGGAAAATAATTACCATCGGCATTTTCGCTTTAAATATTATCTATATATATAAACGTCAGTTGTCCTCTGTCCATTTTCGAAAAACCGACTTCCACTTGAGCTAGAGAGTCGTGTAAAAACCTATTTTAAAGCTAATTTCGAGCTAGATTTTTTAAAAATATATTCGTTTTCCGGATAATTTTTCCTTCTTCGGAAAATCAGAATACGTCACTTTTTTGGAGTAATATTCTCTGTCCGCGTCCGGAAACCATCTTCCCATTGAGCTAGAAAGTCGAGTAAAAACAAATTTTGAAGCTAATTATATGCTGCGTTCACTAAAAATACTTTCATGTTTCGGAAATTTTTTTTTGGTCCGCAAAATAGGAAAAACCTTATTTTGCCATGAAATTTTCTCTGTCCGCGTCCGAAAACCAACTTCTTCATGAGCTAGAAGGTCGAGTAAAAACAAATTTTGAAGCTAATTATATGCCGGGTTTACCAAAAATACTTTCAATTTTCGGAAAATTTGTTTTCGTTCGGAAAATCGGAAAAACTGTATTTTTTTCATAAAAAATTTTCTTTCCGCGTCCGAAAACCAATTTCTGGATGAGATAGAAGGTCGATTAAAAATACATTTTTGAAGCTAATTTTAGGCTGGATTTACAAAAAATACTTTCATGTATCAGAAAAAAATTTTCCGTACGGAAAATCGGAAAAATCGTAGTTTTTCTATTACATTTTTATACATAGAAAAGTCTAAAAACAAATCTAAATGACACAAAATAAAAGCGAATAGTGTTTCTGATGTCTAAAATCGCGAAAAAAAAAAATCCAGGGAATAAATACAGCTTTCGGAAATGTCCTAGATTTCCGGGAAATCGGAAAAACCGCTCATTTTTTTTATTTATTTTTCTCTGTCCTGGCGTGTTAACCTACTTCTAGGTGAGATAAAATATTAAGCGACCTATGATTCTGTCGTCTCAATTCGATTAGAAGATCAGACAAATAAATTCAGGTTTCGGGAAAGTCCCGTTTTCCCGGAAAATCGGAAAACTTATATTTTCATATTAATTTTTGGCCATGCCGGAAAGTTAACTTTTGGATGGGATAAAGAGTCATTGAGTGTTTTTCTCTTACTTCTAACATCAATGCAGGCTTCAGGAAAAACAAAAGAAAATTGAAAAGTTTAGGCTTATTGCCCAGGAAAATCAAAAAAAATACTTCCGCGGGTTCGAGTTCGAAAGTTTAGAGGCGGAGCTTACATAATTTGATAAAATTCTAGAAAGATATCAAGATCACACGGTTTGGGGTTTAGACTGAAGGCTCCATAAAATTCACTTAAATCCCAGAAAAATTCAAAATTCAAAGAATTTGGCGGCAAAATCGCAATATTGGTCAAAACAAATAATTCATGCAACTGAATGTAAAAAATTCGATTGTTTACCGTCGATTTATCGACGGGTGACCACTAGTTTCATTATAATCACTTTAATCCATCCAATATTTCCAGATGAGTAAAAAACACTTTTCAGCAGAAGGTCCAATCGTTTTCCCTTTCAATGCATTTCCCTTAGATATTATTATTTCTTAAAGTAATTACCGACCACAATTGAACACAGAAAAACGGATTTCGGGGTAATTTTATTTTGATTTGAAGTGTAGAATTATGAATGATGAATTTAGAAGCGCGAATTTAACCGGAGTAGAAACCAGAACTTGAAAAAATATAAGGTTAAAAAACAATTGGCTTTAAAAATTGATTTTAGGGCTACAATTTCCAAAAGTATGTACAAGAAAATTATTTGTTTTTTAAAACAAAAATGAAATTTTTGGCATGAATGTTTGGAAATTTTGGAAATTTTTGAAATGAATATTTGTTTTTTTTGGTCCATTTGGATGGCTTGCGCTATGGCCGGTCAGAATCCTGAGCCCAAAAAGCTAAAGAGCTCTTTATTAATCTTATTACAACATTAAATTGTGTCTGCTGATCAACACGAGCAAATACATGTGATATTCCCTCCCTGCTAATTTCGTTATTACCCAAAACCATTTAAAAAACAATATTGACCCCCAAAAGACGCCTCCATTTTGCTTCCAAAGACGTCTAAAACTCGTTTTCTAGCAATGCGTTCTCTTCTTGGCTACTGCCTCGAAGAAAGATATTGCTACATTATAGTTACATTTCATTAAATATGTGAAATGAATAATCTTGCCCTCTTAAGGTAAGTGAATCTATTACCGGCACGAAATAAGCTAAACCTGCATTGCCATTTAAGGCAAACATGTTTAGCTTACCTGATGCCGGTAATAGGTACATGCCAATGATAGATTCACTAAGATATGTCACCGTCAAAAAAGCAAGCACATTCGTCATACTTTTTAATAAACTTAAAAATTGCTTGCGCTATATGCCTGACCAGATGCCTGATGCACTACATACTAATACATTGGAGTCCATTTAATATTTCATATGAACAGTGATATTGCTGCTGATCGATCAGCATACGCATTTCAAAAACGTCACATATAAATTATGTGAACCACATTTTTGTATATGGCGTTTATATAATAAACGTCATGTATAAAAATGTGCTTTATTATAAACGTCATATATAAAGATGTGGTTCTCATACGACCTTTATATATGACGTTTATGTATTGTAGTTCACATGTAGGTTTGCGTTAGCACCCAAAACTATTTAAAAAACAAAGTCGACGCCAAAAGACGTTTCCATTTGGCTTCCAAAGCAGACGTCTTAAAATAACTTTTTAGCATTTTTTTCCCCCAGAAAAATTCTATTAATATCTTTGTATATAGTAAAACCTTTTTTCTCATACAATATTATATTTTTCATTAGTTTTTATCGAAATTTTAAGCCAATATATCTTGATGAACAAAGTCAGCTCCATCTGTACGTAATTTTCCCGGCATTCTCCAGGATGCGACAATTCGGTAAGTAGGTCATTTGTCATCGAAATAATCATCCATGTTCCATTTAACACGTTTAAAAAGAGAAATACGGGCACGGAAAATGGCGCCGTAATTTTTTTTTCGCGTCCTCCCGAAAAAAAAATAGTCCCATTTCTTTTTTTAAAATCATCCGTAAAAACTATTTAGAATAGGCATAAACCTATTCTGAATAGAATCATTGCATTTTTTTGAATTAACTTTTTACCCTGCCGGACATATCTGACCATTTCGTCAGATATGTAGAATTCGTGCGGGGTTCTTTCCAAACTTTACAAGTTTTTATTAATAAAATTGCTAGATTATAACTTAATCTTATGCTCGATAATAATCTTATACAGAGTGACGTTTTCTTAAACAAGCACCGATTTCCCGCTTCATTTTATCAGGATCTCATGGCTACCTGAAGACCTAACATAAAATGTTGTACGGAACGGAGCGCAAAAAAAAAAAAAAAAAAAAATCAACAATCATTAAGTTCAAATTATTCAAAAGTTTCAAATCATTAAGTACAAATTAATTGAAATCATTAAGTCTTAAAATCAACGTGTATTCCACGTGAATTTTTTGTCTGGGGTCGACTTTAAAATAAAATTCTTAATATTATAGTAAAATTTGTGCTGATCAGCAAGCACAAAACGAAAAACGAATTATACGTATAATTCGTCTCTTCGTAAATCGAATTAAACAATGCGTTCGTTTCCGGGAAAAAGGTCGACAAGGAAAAAAGTCGAAAGGAAAATCGACCTTTTTCTTTCGATCTTTTTCCGAAAAATCCAAATAAAAGCGGGAAAAAGATCGATTTTTCCGGAAAAAAAAACCAAGTAAAAAAGGAGACATGAAGAGATTCGTTCGTGTGAGCGGTAACGATTTATAAAATGTTATCAAGGTAAAGGGAAAAAAATGAATTAAGAAGTACAAATAAAATTATCGATATAGTGAAACATAAAGTTTTATTAAATTGTGGACAATTACAGTTGCACTTGTTTTAAAGCAACCATTACTTAATTTAGTGTAGTCTGGCTGGACAAATTTTTTAGGGGAATATCATGTTTTTAATTTATTTTACGCAGTTTCCTTTTTTTGCCTTCAGCTTGTGAATCTCTTTTTCTTTTTAAACTTAATTTCAGTCCCTCAATGGAAGCAACCGAGCATGAAGAGTACAGAATTATTTGCAAAGAGTACGAAAATTACGTAAATGAAGAGTAACAACGTGATATTTCCCTAAAATAAATTTGTCCAGCCAGACTACACTAAATTAAAATAATGGTTGTTTTAAAACAAGTCGGTCATTCCAGGATAATGACTACCAGTAGGCTTAGATTTCAAAATCAAAGGGGGAAGTGGTTTTCTATCAGAATGTACTCTTTTTAGGCTTAAGTTTAAGAATCGAACGCCATATTTTTTTAAAAATTTTATTTTTTAACTTAGTTTCGCCGGTTGAATATGGGTTGGTGAAAAATTATTTTACATTTTTATTTTATTATATTTTCACGTATTTCGTTCGCCAATTTTTTGCATTAGTTTCAATGCAATTTTTTGCAAAGTTTCAATTAAAAGGGCGGGATAGTAATATTTTTGTAGCTTAGGTATGTGAGTATTATTACCGGTAGCCACCCGTAAAAATCTTTTGTGAATTCGAAACACCAATACCTTTTATGATTGGTCTCTTTGTCACATTCGTTGCCGAAAAGATTAAAAAGTTCCCATATCTTGTCCAGGACTCAAAATTTTGCGACGGAAATTTAGATTTAAAAACAACTTTTGGTTAGTACCTATTTACCCTGATTTTTTACAAATTTTTATGTCAAGGGGTCGTTCAAATATGATGTCATCATTTTTGGGGGGAGGGGGGGTCTTCAGAATGATGACGTCCATGTTAAATGTCCATAAGAAAAGCCTATTTTATGATGACGAGGGGGGAGGGCGCAGGGGTTCGATTCCGATTACGTCACACCCATAAGCTAAGAACTGAGCTATTGTTTCACCTCTCAGTGTTTAGCTTATGTTTCACAGCTCAGTCTTAGCATTAAAGAAAAAGAGTGGCTTGTTCTTCCTTTTAATTCATTCGTCAACGTAATTTTTGAAATTGGCTTCAAACAATTCAGTGTTCTTTGCCAGATCCCCTTACCGCATTAACAGATGCAGAACTTCATATCCCTCCGCCCGTCATGTTATATTTATTTAAAATTTATAATAAAAGATTAACTACTGAAGCTATTTCATAATTAACACACTAACAGGACCGTGCACATTTACATAAAGCGTCACAAAACTGTCTGTTGAGTTGATGTTTCCCTTTCAAGCCATGCCACGAACTTTGCCGCGTCGTGTCACAAAACAAAACAAAAACTTTAGTAACCTTTTTTTTTATGTTGGCAATCGTGTAATGTTTACGCAATGGCGACTTAAAGTCGTATTCGACCCAGAATGACACAGCATTTTTTCCCCTTTGTTTTTTTAATGCGTGATTGTTTGAATTCGAAGGGTTTTTCGAAAATACGTCCAAACCCGAAGTTGTGGGAGAAAAGATGCCAAACGACGTGAAACGCGTCGATAGGAAAATGCTTTTGGTATGTGTAAAACTTAAACTTTGCAACGAATTTTCAATGTTAAAATTATTTTTCCAAACACAAAAAAAAAAAAAAAAAAAAAAACTCAATGACGAAGGGATTTTTTAACCATTACTTTCATTTTATCCTCAGTAGTGATTTGTAGAGCATATAATCATGTTTAATTCCACGTTCCAGGAACCTTTATCTCCGTCTCCGGTTGTTGACATCAGCGATGACGAATTGGTGTCAATATCCGTAAGGGACTTGAATCGGCAGTTAAAGTTGAGAGGTTTAACCAGAGAGGAAATTGTACGAATGAAACAAAGAAGAAGGACATTGAAGAATCGAGGTTATGCTGCCAGGTATGAAAATCAAAATTAAAAATAAGGTCAAGTTCATTCCTTCTAAACCCATCTTTTCTGTTTTCTTGTAGTTGTCGAATTAAAAGAATAGAACAAAAAGATGAGCTGGAAACTGAAAAATGTCAGGAGTACCGAGACATGGAAGCAATGCAAGAATCAAATCAAAGAATGAGAGAGGAAGTTGACCAGCTAGCTTTAAAGTATGAGGCCTTGAAGAAATTTGCAATCGCCAATGATATTGTGATACCACCTGAGTTAGAATTCATACACAGACAGTGAAATTTTTATTTTATCAGTATTAGTATGTAAGGTCTTTAGATAAATAATCGGCATCTTTGAACATTAATGAAATTTTATTTTAATAAATATTTTTCTTTTTTTTAAAAAAATTTTTTTTTTTTCATCCAGATATAAAATTAATAGAATAATATTAAGCACAAAAACATACAAGCAATTGCAATATGAAATTTTTGCATTTCAGTCTTTTTTTTTTTTTTTGTATTTTTTTTTGTATTTTTTATTTTTTTTTTTTAATTTTATTTTTTACAACCCAAAGACATTTATTTTATACAAACATCATTTTTATGACATTATTATTATTATTTTGTTTTGTTAGCGGATTTGCTGCCTAATTTCATGAGACTTTAATTAGTGAAATAATAAAACCTTGCTTGCTACCTCAATAGAAAAATATCCGCTATATATTTCCGAAGGAGATATGTTTACGATATTTTCTTTACTCTCGTTTTTATTTTTTTCATTATTGGCTAAGGCTTAAATCTTTTGTTAAATTTAAAAAAAAAAAAAAATGACAATGAATAATAAAATATTTTTTTATTTAAGTAATTATCAGGCAGTGTCCTTGCGCGCACGCAATAATTAATTTTTTTTTTCCTTCAATTTTAAAACTTTAGATTGAAAAGTTGGAAAGCAGACGATAAAAATAAGGAAGACATAAGAAAAAAGTAAAAAAACAGATTTACAGCTGAAATTAAGAGATCGAAGATGTTTTTTATCAAAAAAATAAATCACGATTTTATTAGGTACATTTAAATTTTTTTTTTTTATTGATTTAAAGGGAAGACGTAATTAAAATCACGAACAATAAATTAGGGAAAAAATGAATAAAAGCTAAAAGAGACGAAGATTTAATTTTCGCACCCATTTTTAAAAAATATACGATCACTTTTTAGTCAGCAGCAAAAAACTATAAATCGACTTTCTGCCGCATTTTTTAAAAACCGACCTAGATTGCATTCTTTCGAAATATTTTTGAAAAAAATAGAAAAATAAAATAAAACAAATACAAATAAAATAACAAAATTTTTGACTTAATAATAATGGCAATATTTCCTGAAAAAAAAGAATAATTAATTTTCAGGATTTTTTTTTCTTTTTCGTCGTTCAGTCGCGTATTTTCCCTTTTCTATAAATGCAAAACATCTTAAAAGCTGCAACAGGGTCGCCAAAAGGTCTCTGCACTAGAGTAGATTATTTTATAATTTTTTGCCGAATAATTACAGTAGCTCAATTCAAAGTGATAGAATAAAAAATTAATTCCCGGGAATTTTCGGGGATGCATTAATCTGTAACAAATAATTTTCCCATATGTATGGGTCGTTTAATTATTGAAGTATACAGTAGGTCGGAAATACAGTGGAACCCACTTATAACGTACTCGCTTAAGACGAATGTCTGGATATAACGAACAAACATGAATCATTTGGTTGGTCCGCTATCTTTTCAAATGTTAAAAAAACTCGCTTTTAACGAATCCGGTTATAACGAAAATTCGGATTAAACGAACAAAAATTTACCGGAACGACCCTTTTAAAACGAACAAAGTTGTATTTTAAGCAAATTTTTTCTTTAAAAAAGACTTTTTTTTCTTCGAAATGCCATTTTTCCGCGTCAAAATGATAAATAATGATTTTTTTTCCGTTAAAAGTGATTTTATTTCCTCATTTGAATTGCTTTTTGATAGATTCAGTCAAAGCTTCAACTTGTTCTTTTTTTGCGAAAAAACATTAATTAATTTTACGAAACAAGAAGTCGAGAGGACCCGGAGTTCGAGCAATGCCTTTTCCAGCTTAGTAGAAAAATTAATTCAATCCAGGCTTTCAGTTTTAAACAGTGCACCATGGATCAATTTTTGTACGTCGGAAATTAAAAAATAACAAAGTAAGCCTAATTTTAAAAAAAACGAATTTTTTTTTTTGAAGTTCGGTTATAACAAACTCCGGTTATAACGAACAAATTTTCCCGGTCCCTTGAAATTCGTTATATCCGAGTTCCACTGCATTCCCGAGGAATAAAAAATAAATTCCCAGAAATTTTTGAAATATTCTTATTTCAAGTGCAAAATTTGTTTTTCGACACACAAACTGCCGAAAACTACCAAATTTTTTGAATTATTTGGTACTGCATTTCCATAAATTTCAAACAATTTATTTTAAATTTCCGAGGAATATTTCAAAGTTTTCAGCATGTTTTCCAGCAACAACAGTTCAATAAGGGCCCACGTTTCCTAGTTTGAAAAAAAAAATGATGTGGCCTAATTTAGTTTTCTTCGATTAAATTGGCAAAAAATTTAAAAAAAAAATTTCAGTTTTGAAAACAGACCTTACGGCAACCCGCCAGTAGCATCACAATCGGAAAACGTTTAAAAAAAATAATAAATAAATAAATAAATTTGAAAATTAAACCTCGAGATGTTTTCACATTATAAATATCTTTGTTATTGAAAAAAAAAAGTCACATAACGGTTCCATGACCCATTTAGACGATCTCGTAAAATTATTTAAAGCAAAAACGATTACTTTGGCACGTAACTTAGCGAAATTTTAAAATTGGGTATTTAAAAAGAAAAAAAAAAAAAGAAAAAATAACGCAGCGGAGACGGGGCAGGAAGTCGATCACAGCAAACGGAAAAAAAATTGCTTAATGATAATTAAATGAGGATTTCCGCCGCAAAAAATTAGTTCAGCGGTAACCTAACAGAACACCGTTAGGTTTGAAAAAACCCAGCGAATTTGGCGGAATAATTTTGCGTCCGAAATACACATTTAAAATTTTTTCGGTAACAATTAGTAGCTGAGCTGAACTACACACGGTTACCATTTTTAATTTTTCCTTTTATCTGGCAAGAAAAATATCATTTCCACATATTAAAATAATAAAAACATTTAACAGGAATAAATTAAAAAAAAGAAAAAATTTTTTTTTAGAAAAAAAAAGGTAAAAAAATAAAAAATAAAAATTATTTACAACAAACAGTACCTAATTCTACTGCGCTTTTTTTCTTCCTTTTTTATTATTGAAAGGAATTTATTTTTAATTATTATTATTATTTTTTTAAGGCATGAACTAAATACAGTCTTGGATAATTTCTTCTTTATCCTTTGAAATATTTTGATTCATCTGATCGTTTTCATATTCAACGAAATCGTCAAAAATGCTAGGCCATGCTTCCGCGTCATCGTAACTACTTAAATCGTTCCCGATGGCATCCGATAAATTTAAAAACATGTTCCAAGTATCCCGGGGTATTCCCCTGATATTCGGATGACTTTCTAAAAATTTTAACCATCTACCTAATATGGGAGGCTCCCTTAGCGAGAACACAATTTTCCAAAGACAAATAGCCATTTCCGAAGGCAAAATTCTTTGTCCCGTTGATTTATCTAACCCGAATCGAAACGTAAATCTATATAAGTCTTTAAATAATTCAGGATCGTTTAAAACTTCATTGCATATATCCGGGAGTTTATTTGATATGCTTTTAATGGAATCAGTGCGCATGTTTTTCAAACCTGTTATAAATTCCTCCCTAGAGAATTGACACATTGTTTCGGCGTTCAAACGCCAAGCTAAAACTAAGACTTTAAATTCGTCCGGGGATAAATTTAAATCCGCTAAAAGTCTTTCTATACCTTCGGCTAATATATAATCTGGGGAATCTAAATCTTTGTAATTATCAAATAACGAAATTAATTTGGCTTCCGAGACTTCTTTGACTTTAGGTTCGTTGTTGTTTGTTGTTCTTCCTATTGGTTGTATCCTGCAAAAGCTAAGAAGTGACCTAAAATAAAAATAAAAAAGGTTTTGTTAAAAAAATTCTCAAAATATTTTTATCTACAAAGAAATTTTTTTATTTACTTGTCTCTATGTAAGCTGCCGAAAGTTTCAGAAGCCAACAAACTCCTGGAATTTCCATTACTTTGATGTTCTAATGCAGACAAAGAATGCCTATGTACATCACCAGTGTGGAATAGTCTTTGAACTTCCATTATTTCTGTGGAAAAATAATTAACCATTTTTTTTAAAATCAAAACTTCTTTTCTTGTTAATTTATGCAACCCAAACTGAAAGTTTTATGATTGACATCGCCTTCCAATTCTTACCCATCATTAGACAAGGAAATATTACACAGCTCAATAGCTCAGTTACTTAAAGGGCAAGAAAGACCAAATGGGTGTCAATCAGTGCAGTTCAATTCTCACCCTGTGTACAGCAATGTCATTTTTTCCTTGACTTCCCTAAGTAATTAAACAATTTCACATTTCTTTACCTTCTTTGTCCTTTTCTATAGGGGCTGCAGACTGAGGTTCACCAGGCGGAGGCACCTTATAGCATGTCAAACAATTTCCCATTGGACCATCAATTAGTGTCATCTGCCTCATGTATATTGCACTTTCATAGAAAATTCGACTGCAAAAAAATAAATTATGATAGGCATAAAAAATCAAGAATGATACAAAAACTAGTTTCTTCTTCACAAAAAAGGATAAAATTATCCAAAGCATTTTATAAACCCTCTTTTAAAAAATTAATTTACTAAGAGCTATTACGAACTAAATGGATTTCTACGTATCCTGGATCACGTAAAAAAAAATGAAACAGCATAAAACTTTTGAAAACCTATAAAATCCACTATCCGAAACCGATACTTACTACATAAATAATAACACATGATCATAATGAAGTGAAAGTTGAAAAAAATATTTTAATTTTCGAAAACACTATGAGATTCAGAAAACTTTCAAGATCCAATCCAGGTCCCTTGACAGAAATTTTTTTTGATTACCAACTTCCTAATCCTCATACGTTTGAATTGATTTAAATGTAGAGTGGGGCTACTTTTTCGAGTGTTAACAAAACGATAAGAGCCCCCTAAATATTATTTATAACTAAAATCTAACATTTTTAATTGAAATAGATTGCAGAAGAGAAAACAAAGGATTCGTCCACCATTTTCTTTTAAAACTTTAAACAGGAATTGCCAACTGAAAGGGAGAAACGATAAATGTCCCTGAAATTAATTTGAAGGCGCGATTATGAAAAAAGAAAAGAAATGAACCTGAGCAATTTAATAATGTTTTACATGGTAATATTTGCGCATAAATGTAATCTTTATATTAAAATAAATCATTATTACTGATTAAATTCATATATAAACCGGGTTTACTAATAACTGGCGATTAATAAACTGTTCAATCATTTTTTAAATTAGTTACGTTTTCCAACACGAAAAGCGCTACAAGTAAACATTGTGTCGGTTACGATGTCAGAAACTTTTGATTAAATTATTAAAATAATGAAGGTTTTTGAACTATTTAGTGGCATCGGTGGGATGCATTTCGCTTTAAAAGGTTTGTCGGTAAATTTTCATAAAATTTTCTTCGCTTTCTATAAAATTTTAAATATTTTTCAAAAAAGATATTAAAACTCAGATGCTTTAACCGGATTAGGTTATGTTATGATTTATATATAATTTTTTTGTTAGCAAGCGGAATCGACAAAGAGATTTTAAAAGCCATCGACATCAATCCAACCGCTAACACAGTTTACAGATTTAATTTTCCTGATAGTAATTTAATCGAAAGAAACATTCAGAGTTTGACAAGCAAGGACTTTGATGGATGTGATGCAATTATGATGAGCCCCCCCTGTCAACCCTTCACAAGGTAAGAAAACTTAAACCACCTTACAAATAATTTTTATAAGATCATTTCTTTTTAATTTTTCAGGGTCGGTTTGAAAAAGGATGCAACAGATGAAAGAAGTAATGCATTGTTACATATCATAAAATTATTACCGGACTTAAACAATTTAAGGTTTATCTTACTAGAGAATGTTCAGGGTTTTGAAAATTCTCAGATGAGGGACAAAATAGTTAACCAGCTAAAAAACTGCAGTTTTAGTTGTCAAGAATTCCTATTGAATCCTTTACAATTTTCAGTGCCAAATTCACGTCTCAGGTATTATTTATTAGGGAAGAAACAACCATTAGAATTTTGTTTTGAAAGAACTGATGAGGTGATGAAAGAGCTCCCAGAGTTAAGAGAGGATGTAAAAACTGAAGTAGAGAAATTAAACTGGAAGTATAAAAGGTTGTCAGGAAATGATTCTTGTTTTAAAATTGAAAATATCGTAGATGAAGAAGCCTGTGATGCAATTCCTGATAAAATTTTAGGGAGATATAGTGCAGTTTTAGACATTGTTAGTAAGGAAGATAACAGATCTTGTTGTTTTACAAAAGCTTATTCTCACTATGCTGAAGGTACTGGTTCTGTATTTTCGAGGGAAACCCCTGAAATGATTGCAGAAATTTTTGATAAAATCGGGTCTGTTGAAAAAGGGAGCGAGGAATATCTTTCGCTTTTGAAAAAATTAAACTTCAGATACTTCAGCCCAAAAGAGGTTTCAAGATTAATGTGCTTTCCGGATGACTTTAAATTCCCTGAAAACATGTCAAACAAACAGAAATATCGAGTCTTAGGCAACAGCATAAACGTCCACGTCGTTTCCGTTTTAACGAGAATATTATTTTCGTAAGGATTTAAGAATTATACAAAAAAAAAAATTTTTAAGTTTCACTAAAAATTTTTTGTAATTTATATAAAAACCGTCTTTGACCAATATTCGGGATCGATTAAATAAACAAAAAAATTAGATAAAAACATTAAATAAAAAAAAAAAAAACAATCCGCTTCGTTTCCGATTGAATACAAATTTTTTAATATTGCTTTCCCTCTAAATTCGTTTCGACAAGGCCGTTTCATTATTTCTTTTTTTTGTTAATAAAAAAAAAGTATTTTTCAAAAAGAAAAAAAAAAAAATTTATTTAGTCCAATTGTCGACAGATAAAAGTGGAAAATTCTGTTGTAGTGAATGATGCGCTAAATGTTGTTTATGATCACTATACGAAACGACTTGACGGCAAATTTCACAGCACTCTAATTTCCTTTTCCCTTTTTGTAAATTTTTCGACCGGGAATAAACCCTAAACAATTCCTGCTGTTTGTTTATGTCCGGTAAAAGGACTAACAACTCCGGGAAAATCTCCCGGAAACCCAATTCCCCCATGGTTTTTATACAGTGATCGTAGTATACCTCCGCGGACACCTTATCCTGGCGGAAGGACGCGGACATATTCCTAAATTCTTTTAAATTGACGTCGTTCAATAAAATTTCATTGACTTTCGTGATTAAATTCCGGTTTCGGTTTTCGAAATCCTCCGGGGGAGTGTATTCGAAACCCGCGGAAATGGCATAACTCTGACCGGAGCTATTGGTGAAAGTCAAGCCGTTGCTGCGGGGTAAATCCAAGGAAAACCCCGGAGGAGGTTTCCTCGCCTCGGAAAAACCGTTTAAATTATCGAAACCCGGAGGGGCTTTTCCTCTCGGCTTATGTGAAATTGAATTATCCGACGCGGAAATCCCTAATGTTGGAAAATCTTTTTTTAATTTAAAATTCGATGTACCGTTGTATTCGAACCAATCAATCTCTTCCTCTTCTTTTTTCTCCTCCCGTTTTTTGCATCCCTCAAACCAATCCTCGGCCGTCGGCAACGGTTTCCCTAATTTTTCATCGTTATTCGGTAAGGCACTCGCTCCGGTTTTCTCCTCTCTTTTTTTATTTTTATTTTCCGGCTCCTCCTTTTTCTTGGCGGTATCCGCTTTCTCCTCCTGATTGTTGTTCTTCGTTTTCTTCTTTTTCGTTTTGCTTTTTAAACTGTTCGTGGACGTTTCCGGCGGATCCGCCCATTCGTTTCGGACGGGGATCATGACCGAGCTGGCTTTTTTAACTTTTTTCTCCTCGGTTTTGTTTTCTTTGGAACCTTTCCCGCCGTTGGATTTGACGGAATCTCCCGATTTCAAGTTAAGGTTCGCGTTGAACCTTGAATTTAAACTTGGGAATTCCCCGTCTAAGCTCATGGGTCTTTGAGGCGGAGGCGCCGAGGGCGGATTTGGTTTCTTACTGCTGACGACCCATTTCGCAGCTGGGATTTTATTTGACTTATTGTCGGATGATAAAGCTGGGAAATCGTCCTAAAAAAAAACAAATAAAAAAACGATTAAAATTAAAAAAAAAAAAAAAAAAACTAACTGCAGTTATTAAAGGAGGGATGAAACTGTCAGTGACCGCACAGCTCTTTTTCAGTTATCAATCCAAAATGGAAAATTTTCGGGAATTTATTCTTCGGAAATATTCCCAGAAAAAATCGGAAATTTTCAAAAGTACTAAATTTAAATAAATTCCCACTTTGGGAACCAAGGGCAAACCACCCGACAATTCTCGGGAATAAAAAATTAATTCCCGCCTTACAACTCCACTCTTGAAACCTTAATAATTATTTCCAAAATTTCTCACTAGGTTCGCCCAAATCACCTTGTCATTATAGAAGCCAAAAATTAATTTTACTATTTTTTTAATATTTATAAAAATCCTCTAAGTTTCTGATGCGGGATATTTTCCCCAATAGAAAAATTACCACAAATTTTACGACTTGACTTGAAAATTTCCAATTATTACAGGCATCGAACCCATTTCGCCCAGAAAGATTAGTGACTTTAGGGACCAAAAATGGTTTAAATAGTGACTTTCAGTGACCTGACGGAAGGAATTTAGTGACTTGAAATAAGTATATCCAAAATTTTTTTAACATATTAGACGTGAGTAATTACATTCCTTATTATTTTTATCAATTTTCCCTAAAAATTTTGGTTAATAAAATTTTTAGCCTAACCATTTTTTTTCCTAATTTTCAATTTTCATAAAATTTTTTAACCCTCAAATAAAATTTCCTAAAATGAATATTTGTCCTAATTTTTTCTTAAATCCCTAAAGGGGTTTTAGGAAATTTTATTTTAGGAATTTTAAGAAATTTTATTTCAGGAATCAAAAAATTTTAGGACAATTTCAAAATTAGAAAAAAAAAATAGTTAGGAAAACAGTTTTAGGAACTAAAATTTTTAGAAAAAGTGGATTAGGAATTTATTTTTTTTTTTAGGAAAAATGTTAGGGAATCTTCACAACTTTACATAAAATTATTTTTAAAGATCGCGTTTTAGTGAAAAAACCTTTCCTTGAGCAACTTGGAATGTTGAATCGAAATTTTTTAATGCAGGAAATTTTTTAAAATCCACCAATTTATCAAAAAAAAGTGACTTTTAGTGACTTTTTTTTTAAAAAAAGTGACTTTTAGGGGAAAAAGTGATTACTTCGATGCCTGTAATAAAAATGGGCTCACTATGCTCAGGTCGGGTAAAAAGAATGCGAATATTATTCTCTAAGCATATTGCATGTCACGACAGATCATTAAAATAAATATTTTGTCATTACCACAGAGTGGTCTACATGTTTATTTATTCTGATTATCTGCCGCCAGCCGCCTATAACACATTCATTTTAGGCTCTTAGCTCTTAATTCAAATGCGGTTTGTCTGTGCGATCGATCTAATATTTTTTATGAACAATAGCTGTGTGCAGCCAGTTATCGAGATTTAAACAGAATTTTAAATTAAGTTAATTTCAAAATACAGATTTTTTTCAGGAATTTTTTCAAGGCGTTCTTACACTCACAAAAAAAAAAAAAAAATATCTAAACCTTGAATATTCTCTGACTTCCGTCGTATTTAAAAAAAAAATTTAAAGCCCCTTTTTGCAAATTTATAGCTTAAACGAATTTCTAAAATCTTCGTTTTTATTTCCTTGCTTGTTATGAAGTAAGTACCTGTCGTATCCTAATATTTTGCTCCCCATTAACCCTATGATTGACATGTATCGAAACATTCCTTGGCGTCATCGTACTTCTTCCTGATGTTGCGCTACTTCTGTCTGGATTTATATTTAAGCGCACCTAGAAAAAAAAAAAAAAACTATTAATATCAACAACATTGGAAATCTGCTGATATAATTGCAGTACCTATTGAAAATTGTTAAAAAAAAAAATTCCTGCTAAGAAACTTTTATGATCAAAAAAGACTTTTAAACTTTAACGAAACTCCATTCAATTGCAAACCCGCACTGGGCAAAATTTTCAACCCAGACCCAGTCTTAACTTCCTGAGTCAGCAAAGACTTCTTTTGTAAATTCAGATCAGCGCCTTCAAAAACGAGAATATGCAACCCATGATTGACAAAAGAACAATATAATTTAATAATTTAAGTCTTTTCCCACATCAGTGCCAATATTCTTCATAAATGAAGCATAGTCTATTGGAAGGTGCTGCTTGGATTCACCGCAACTAAAACCTGAATTTTTTTTTATTTTTTAAATGCCGCTTTCTTTAGTTAGTTACCCCCGCCCTCTTTTCAGCCTTTCACAAACAGTATAAAATCTTCAATTTGATTACCGAAGTTCCTTGAGAGGTAGATTCGTTATGCAGCCCCAAAACCGGGAAATTTTCGTCTGTAAATTCAAGCGGAGTATTCCTTCTCCCGACCGCATGAATCGTAAGCCCTGAGGTACGACCCCTTTGCGGAGGAGCCGGAGTAATTATCGTAGTGCTCCCCGAGCCAGATGGTAACGATGGAAATTCGCTTGGATTTAAAGTAGGCGAATCAGATCTTGACGACGGATTCTGTTCCGAGCCACCAACCGCTCCTTCTTCATTTGCATATCTAAAGAAAAAAAAAAATTTATTATCATAGCGATCTGCAACAATGTGCAACTTGACATAACGTAATCTTATCAGAATTTTCAAGATAAAAGATCATGTAATTTTTTTTTTTTTTTTTTTACCCTGATTCAAAATGCCTTGGTTTTCCTCTCCTAACTGCATCTTGACGTAGCCTCGGTTTTAATGTAAATTCCAGTTCTAAAGTTCTCGCTTGTTTGGCAGCTGCCTTCCCCATTGTCCTTCCATGTACAGATGCCTTATGAGCTTTTAAATCTATTTCTGTTCGAAACACGGGTGTAAATTTTTCTTCTACGCAAGCGCCTTCCTCACACAAATAATGTTCGTCACGAAAGTGTTCACGTAGATAATCGTAGGAACTGAAATTCAGAAAATATATTTTATTTTACAAACTCACAGAGACAGGAAAAATTGTCTTTACTATACCTGTAATACAAATCAAAACCGTCTGCATCACAAAAATGGCAAAATAAATGCTCTCTTCGTAAATGTCGATATAAGCAATCATTATCCATATATCGAACATCACAAAATTGACATAACGGATGTCCCCTATGACTTTTATCATCTACATCTCCTTTTTTCCTATGCAACGCTAATTCTGTTCTTGTATAGCATCTTCTTTCTGATGTAAAAATCTTAAAAAAAAAAATTTTTAATGTCAATAAATTAAAAATACAACTTCATCATTATATCATTACCTTCAAATGCTCAACACATAAATCACAGTAATACAGCTCATGTTCTCTCCTCATATGATCATATAAAGCTTGAAAAGTTCTAAATGAAGGACTATTTGGACAAACAGAGCAGTTGTGTTCCAACAGTTTATAAAACGCATCTTGAATTTTTCCATTTTCAAAACAGATTTTAAATTTCCTATCCTGAAGTAAAGTATAATTCTGAAGTTCTGAAAATGGTCTTACCGAGCTTACGAAAACGACCTAAAAAGAAAAAAAAATGTGATAGTCAGGTTAGGTTATGTGAAGGTCACAATAAAAAAAATCACTTGCAAATAAAAGTTATTAAGGATTTCATTAGCTGTGAAACTTTGTTACAGATGAATGGATTTAAATTAAAAAATTTTCAAAGTCAATAAATTGCTGATTCGATTAAATCGTTACATCGATATGGTGACATGTAATTTGGTTACATGCATTAATAAATTGTGAATTTTTGTAGCTTTCGTGGACAGACAGAATTTTTAACGATGTTTAACATATTTTATAAAATTACACGTGGCCACCGTTAACATGGCCGAGGTTAACTATTACATATAAGATTGAAATCGTATTAAAATAGGTTATGATTATCTCATTGCCATTACCTTTGGTAATTCTTGCCTACATATTGGACATTCATTTTGTTGACATAAAACTCTCATCCTTGTCGAACACTCATAGCAAACCACATGATCACAACTTCCTATCGAATATATTTCTATATTTTTAAAACACACTACGCAAATGTTTTCCGGATTTTCTCCCGAATTTGATGACATTTTTTTTTTCGCTTTTAGTTTTTCTACTTCTCTTCGTAAACTCAAGGGGAGGCCTAAATATTCTGTTTTTAAAAACGCTCGCAGCGATATCTAGCGGAGAATCTGAGAACCACGAATGTAATTTGAAAGCTGGCTCGTTTCACAGTTTAAAACTTCGCTTACAAGTTAAGTTGTTAAAAGGGAAAAAAAGTCAAAGTTTTCCTAAAGTTGGCTTGTCGGGCATGCCCATTACTAAAACCTGGCCACTTTCAGGACCGAAAATTTCTAAAAAGATTTGAGATGATTCCGTTTTGTGATGTGCCCCAGGGTAAAACGGTAGTTTTTGGTTTAATCGAATAAAGTGGACCGTCGGCACACTGTATGCTCCTATAGAATTAATCCATACATATCCGTACATGTTTTAACATGTAAATTAATTGCAATTAGTGGGTAAGATATTGCTACAGCCATGGAATTTATCAAATCCGCGGGTTCGAAAAAAAAGTATTTGTTCGTTTGTAATGTGGACTCGGCTCAGCGTTTGAAATTCTATACGCATGCGTCTTGACTATTGGGCTCTTTAAATTTTGCAAGGTCAGCATAAACGAGCAAAAAATTTTCTTCAAAAATTTTAACGGCAATCAGGAAAACTTATGAATAAATTTATTTATTGTTTTTGGTTACCGATAAAGCCGTTTTCGTAGAAATCTGGGTTTTTAATGCTCTTCTGCTGAGGCCAACCGGGAAACTTAAACGAACATATCCTTTACTCCGAACCGACGGAAGTAGAACAAGCGTTATCTTGTAAAAGAATTCAGTATGAATCGAACTTTGATTCATAATACGTATGTAGAAAAAATAGTGAAAATTAGTTTTAATAATTTCAAAACGGTAAAACTTAAAAATTAATTTCGAATATATTTATGTAGTTTAAAAAGAGTTTTGACGGATTAGCGTAGTTTGTAAAGATGGATGCTGGTGGGGCGTATGGAGGAGGCAAGGCTGGTGCTCCATTTGATCCCATCGGTTTTGTACAAAGACCACAAGTAATTTTAAGAGCACTTTGTCTGGTAAGTAACATATTTTCACCTGGAACAAAAATACGTTAATGATATTCGAAGGGGAAAGTGATTTTCACCTCTTTTTTTGACATTTCTTCCGCCATTTTGGGGGTTGTCTTAGAAGAGGGTGGCTTATTGATTTTCGAAGATTTTTGTCTATTTGATGATATTTTAATGAAAAACTCATTGTGCATCGCTGAAAATCTCCCTGATCGGAATTTCGTTGCTAATTTTTCAAATCGATATCATGGAAAACATAACCTCAAATACACGGCTCTTATCTTAATTGAACCAATTTAAAATTTAAATTTCAATCATAAGAACACTATCAAGCAAAATAGGTTTATATTTATTTGTTATGCTTTCTTCAGCCCAGAGTGAGGATGAATCATTAGACACTCTGCGTATGAATCAGCAAATATCAATTTTCATTTCTAAAAAATTCTAATAGCATGTATTTTTTTTTTTTTTTTTTCTCTCTTTAGCTCTTTGCAATAATTGTGTTTGGCTGCATATCATCTGAAGGGTATCTTGTTAATCCTGCAACAAAGAAAGAAGAATGTTTATATGCAGGTGATAACAATGCCTGTAATTATGGTGTGGGAATTGGAGTCATAGCATTCCTCGCATCGATTGGATTCCTAGCTGGGGAATACCTTTTTGAACAAATGTCATCAGTAAAGACTAGGAAACATTATGTTCTAGGAGATCTTGGATTTTCTGGATTTTGGTCCTTCTTATTTTTTGTTGGTTTCTGCTATTTGACCAACAAATGGAATAGCGCAGAAACCCCACCTGGTGGTTATGGAGTTAACAATCTTCAAGCTGCCATTGCTTTTTCTTTCTTTTCAATATTTACTTGGGTAATTATTATATTATTAATATTAAATCATTTGCCAATTTAGTTGGCAAGGTTTCAAAGGTCAAAAAGAAGTAGACTTAATGATTTTAGATGGAAACTGAAAGCACAAGAAATTCGATAGTAAAAGTCTAAAAAGTTTTCTTATCATCCTACTTTGTTTGACCTTTCGTAAATTAGACATATTTTTCAATACTTTAACACATTTTTTAAATTTACTTTCTTCTTATTATTTTTACAGGCAGGTTGTGCTTGGTTTGCGTTCCAGCGCTTCCGCCAAGGTGTAGATACCGCATTTGCGCCTAGATACGACGCAGACCCAGGTGCAATCCCTGGAGGAAATTCATACTCCAGCTATCCTGTAGGTCCTGATACTGACGGCGGGTATCAAGAACCGCCATTCTCAGGTGGCCAGCAAATGCAGGGAAATTTCCAACCACCTGCCTACTAAATGGTGAGATTTTTTTCTTCTTCGTAGCAGATATTATCATTTTTTATTTTCCTTTGGCATCATTTACATACCATTCCAATATGACTGTCCCTTCATTATTTTTTTTCTTCACCCCTGGTATTAATCTCTGACTATTAAAGATTTAGAGTCACTATTAGAGGTGCTGCGGTTTGTCAAAGATTTGAAGTTTGGCAGGCCTGTTTGTTATTTAATTTAAAAAAATGACAAGCAGAAAATATGTTCCTTGATTGCAGCTCTCTTGCTGTGAATATCTAAAATCTTCATTGATATTTCAACCCTTTTAAAAAGTGAAGTATGATGCAATAAAATTACAATATTTTAAATAGTAGGAAAAGAAAGATTTTTCCTATCCCGAAAAGACTTTTTTTTTTTTAAAAGTAATTTAAATTAGTGTTAAACTGAAACACTATAACCGATTTCCCTTCTTTTTTTTCTTATGAAACAAAAACAAAAGACAGAATTAATCTTTTTTGATAAAAAAGTTTTTGTACATATTTTTTAATTTTCGATCCCCTCAGATTTAAAAAAAAAAAAATTCTGGCATCTTTTATTTTTAACAATATTAACTTTTTTGATTATTGTTGGTTTTTTTTTTTTTTTTTAATTGTTAAATTATATTATTAAATTAGTTGGTAATTAATGATGCGACTTGTGGTTTTCTTAAAAGACGTGTTATTATACCTTGTGATATATTGTGTGTATTTTTATTTTTCTAAAAAAAATCAAAAAAGGAAAAGAACAAAAGCCGATGTCATACTAGTGTTGTGAGATTAATTCCACAAAAAAAAAAAATTTTTTTTAGTGGATGCCCAAAATTTTCCTTCAGTATCACTATTCATAAAATTTTTTTAAAATTCTGACCAAAGACAATTATTTTTCTTTAAATATTAAGCCAATAACAACTGCCATGATTGCCATCTCATTTGTTAGGATAGTGTTTCGACTGAAGGATTGTATTAAAAAAAAAAAAAAAAAAAAACTTTGTTCACTGTATTTTGTCATAAAGCACCAAAAAATTACACTTTTGTGGTTGCAGGTATGCCTTGTTTAAAAAATATGTCTCAACACTGATCTACAAGAATTAAAAAAAAAAATGCAGTGGATCGAAAAGCCCAAAAGAGGATGTTGGTTGATATTATTATTATTAAATACTAAAATAATAGCTAAAGGTAGTAGTGAGAGAAATGATTTAGATTGTTGTATCTGATAAATTTGGTAAAATTCTCTTTATTCATTTCGATTTAAAAAAAAAGTGTTCACATTTTAAAATGTTTATAGGTGCTCTTGATGAAATATTGTGAACACAGTTTTCGGGAATTTAAAAAAAGAGCAGAAAGACAGCTCACTGCTCTCTATAAATTATAGGCTTTTTGTAGGGATTCTGTCAGATTTAAAATGAGTCCACCATTTTGAAACCCATGTTTCGGAAGAATTTCATAAAAAATTGAAAAATTAGAAAATTGTATGATCTTCTAGAACGTTAACAGATCTCACCGATTATAATGAGGTTTTTCCCCAAAACTACTTGTAAATTTCCGGAAATTATTAAAAAGATAACATTAAAAGAATAATTGCAGTACGGAGGAAGGAAAATTAGTAAAAGTATTAATTAATCAGTACGATCTTATCGCTCAACAAACCGAATTTGAACTGAAAATGATCTCTTGCAAAAAATAAACGATGTCCAGCGGCCATTTTACTTTTTTTTAAATTCCTAATGTGAAAGATTTCCGGAAATATTTCCATAAATTGCCAGTAAGTTTTTTTTCTTACATGTTAAGCTTATGAGGAAACAATGTTTTGTTTTTTCAAGTCAGGCTTGTGCATGATTACGGGGAAAAAAATTACATTGACACCTGTTTTAAAAAAAAAATGGCTGCTTGCCTTGGCCACGGATATATTAAAACATGGCTTCCAATATGGCGGCACTAAAATTGCCTTCATTGCGGAATTGCCAGATTTGTAGGTTCTATCCTTCCCAAAGCCTTAAAACTTTATTGTTTTAGCCAATATTGAGGGGGGCATAACCGAAGAATTAGAAATTTTGTAAAATAAAGGTCGCGTTGTGTATTTCAAACAGAAATCCCTACCTTTTTTCGTTGAGTTGTGTTTTATTAATTTTTTACGTTTGAACCCTTTAATGAAACAAAAAAGATAACATAACCAAAGCTGGTTACTTTTTTTATTTTCCAAAAACAAAGGAATGTTTTAGTTTTCTACTATTTTTTAAATATTAAAAAAATTCGAAATATATTTAATAGCAATATTTATATTTTAAGAAATTTAAGGGAAAAAAAAAAATTTTTTTTCTTCACCATAAAGTCTACTCTTTTCTGTATGCAAACATACAGCATTCGTCGACAGATCCTTCTCTTTAAAAATAAATAAATGTAATAAAGGGAATTAATTTCGTTTTCATCGTAAAAAAAAAAAAAAAAAAAATGAAAAAGACAAGAAAAAAAACGTGAATGTGTTCAGTATCTGTTACGTGTGATTGTTAAAAAAAATTGTAAATTAGTTGATGTAGATGCAGTTGTTTGTTAGTCATTTCGAATTATATAATTATGGCAAAGGCATTACAGTACACACAATTTAATTAATTAATTAATTGATTAAAAATTTTAAAAAAATATTAATTATCTAGTCACTTAATTAAAAAAAAAATCATAATAATAAAAGAAAAAACTTAACAATAATTTAGCTCAGAAATTTTTTTTTTTCTATGTTAAAAAGTTATTAATCGTTAATCAAAAAAAAAAAAAAAAAAAAAATCATTTACCGAATGAGAAAGAAATTTAAAAAATTTTGAGTAACAATTTTAAAATTACATGTATTATATACTTGTTTTTGCCTTGCATTGTAAAAAAAAGGAATACTCAAAAAACGAAATTGATAGATACCAAAAAAAAAAAAATTGTTATGGATTAGTAAATTTTGAAATCGAGACAGATTTAAAAAAAAAAAAAAAAAACATTATCGAATTTGTAAGAAATTTTTTACACTTGACATTGAGATCTCATCACCCGGTGTTAAAAAAAATTTAAATAATATAACTGACCTTGAGAGTATTAAGCTTTTCGACAAAATGACATGATCTCGACTTACAAATTCACAAATAGTACAACTTTTTTTTTTTTTTTTTTTTTTTTCCAAAATTTTGTTAATTTCATTTTTTATTTGTTGTTAAAAATTAAATAAGATGATTATATTTTTAATTGTCTTTTAATAAAAAATATTTAAAAAGAATTCATATCGAATATTCCCCGCATACAAAGAGTAGAAATATTATTAGAAGGCTTTACATGTGTAAGTTAGGCATCTCCCCTTCGAAAAAGAGAATTAAAAAAAAAAAGACAATTAATTAACCGATTAAAAAAGTAAATTTTTTGCTTTTTTTCGAAAAAGAAAAAAAAAATTAAAAAACTAGCTGAGTGTATAAGTAGTAATGTTTGGCTTTTCGCTTAATGTACTTAGGTATTTTTTTTTTTTTTCCAAACATGTCGCTTCGTCCAAAGTCTGGAAATGTGAACTGACTTTTTTTTCATTTTTTTTATTTATCGATTCAAAAGGGAATTAATTTGCTTGATTTTATTCTCGCGAGGCCAATTTTTGATAATCGTTGCTGGCAGGGTAAATAATAAATGCATCAATCATTAAGAGCTTAAATTAAAAAAAAAAAAAAATTAATCGATAAATTGTTAAATTAAATTTTTTTAAAATGGTAAAACTTTCAGTTCACACTTCTGAGCACGATATTAATGGCGAAGTGACGTGGATTTTTAAAGAAAACACAAATTGAAAAGCAGTATGTTAGTGTAAAATAAATAAATATGTATAATAAAAGACGACTATAAAATGAAATAACAATATATTTGTATAGAAATTGTAATTTTTTTTAAAATGTTAATTGTTCCTTTTGTTTCCATACCATTTTTGGAGACCCTCCCCTCCCTACAAACATTGGAAATTACAGACCTCAAATTAAGTTTGCTAATCCTGTGGTCTAACAAACACAGTAAATCGGTGTAGTACTTTTGGCCTCTTTCTTGGCATCGATAAAATATAAAAAACATTTTTCTTATTCTATTCCTTGCCTTAATTAATACAGATCATTTTTATTTAGATCAATTTTTTTTAATTGGTTTATTCGACATAATTAATTTAAAAATGTCTAGGTGGACAAAGATTTAGATAATCAAGTTTTCTTTTGCAACCCTAATGAAGACAAACTTCAGCTTAATATTCCTTTTTAAGGGTGGACATCCTCTGAAAATGCTTATTTTACTTTAATCCATTGCTGTATGTATATTTACATATTATGTCAAATTATCTAAAAATTCAGTTACAAAATATGTGTAGTGCTAGGGTTCCCAACTGTGCTTTTTTTAACAGTATTTGGCCATATATTGGCCGTATAAAAAAGCACATTTATATGCAAGTTGGGAACCTTATAAAGTACTTTCATCGTCCGATCCTTGCCACAAAACCTTAATTAATGGAGTTTGTTAAAATTGTTTGAAGGTGAAAAGTACTGTCATCTTCTGGAACTGGATTCTATAAAAGCAGTATTGTCTAGATTGGAAATTGATTCTTTTATTGGGTCAGTATCAGAACCCCGAAGTTCAAATCCCCGAAAACGGTTTCGGGGATTTGAACTTCGGGGTTTTGCGAATCGACTTTGGACATATTTGTGTACATCCATATGAAAACCTGCCTTGTGGGGAATGGGACTTAGAAGGCTGTGGAAGTTTAACTTATTAAAAATCACATTGTTTACAAACAAAACGTTTTCTCCGCCATTCCCCACAAGGCAGGTTTTCATGTGGACGTCCACATTTAAAAATATATTTATTAATTAATTTTAAAATTATTTTTCAAAATCTCCAACACCCAAAACCCCGAAAGTTTTCGGGGTTCTGCACTGTAAAGTTATATTTATTTATTTATTTATTTATTTTTTATTTTTTATTTATTTAAGCTAAAGCTAACACAACAGTATGTAAATACCAATTACAGTATTAGCTGAAAGACATAAAAACATAATTTTAGACATGATAGAGTGGTTTTAGACATAATCGGTTTTGAAAAAAGAGACGACAGACGATTTAAAAGTAGCCAGCGACATAAAGAACAAATCTAGGTTCATAAGTTCACAAAATTGATTATATAACTGAGAAAGTTTGGCAGAAGTTGAGGAAAAAGGTGTTGTAGATTCAAAAAGTTGTTTGTTTCTTGTAATTTTGACGGGAATTCGGAAATTGAACAAAGAAACGATTGAGGGACAATCAACTAAGTTGTTAAATACACGGTAAAGAAAAACAAAATCAGCCACATCACGGCGACACTCTAGTGGTATAAGGCCAAACTCTCTCAGTATGTCTGCTGACCTAACAGGATGTCGACTGTAGTGTGGATAGACACCATGTTTGCGGAAATAGACATAGCGCAAGAAACGCCTCTGAACTTTTTCAATGCTTTCAAAGTCTCCAGATTGTGTGGCTTGAGATCTATGCCAAACAACACTAGCGTATTCAAGTTTTGAGCGAACTAACGCATTATATAGGGTGATAAGAGTAGAAATGTCCTGAAAATAGTAACATGTTCTAAATACAAAACAAGAGAATCCGTAAAGCAGATTGAGTAATTCTTAGTATATGAGTGTGAAACGAGAAATTGGATGTAAACAAAACTCCTAGGTCTGAAACTTCCTTTTGCGGCTCAAGCGCAGTATCATCGACAAGATACCGTACCTGGGAAGGATCTCTTTTACGGGAAAAAATTACAGACAGGCACTTTCTCTTATTGATAAATACGATATTTTCCCTTGACCATGAGAGGACATTATTGTTATCTTCCTGTACCTGCATTGAATCCGTATCAGAAATGACAGCTTTAAAAATGTTTACGTCGTCAGCGTAGACTAAAGTATGGGAGTTTGTAATTTTACTTGGTAAGTCATTTATAAATAAAATAAATAAGAAATTTACAGTGCAGAACCCCGAAAACTTTCGGGGTTTTGGGTGTTGGAGATTTTGAAAAATAATTTTAAAATTAATTAATAAATATATTTTTAAATATGTCCAAAGTCGATTCGCAAAACCCCGAAGTTCAAATCCCCGAAAACGGTTTCGGGGATTTGAACTTCGGGGTTATGATATGTTCCCCTTTTATTATAGGAAAAGTATCAGGATGGGGTGGAAATTGTGAAAAAAATGAAGAAGTTGGAAAATCAGTTTATGATTTCATCAAAGATACAGGTTTATTATAATATTTTAAATCAGAATACTTTGAGACAACAGAAGCGTTGTACGATTTTCGCCGTTCGGAAACAGTGCCATTCGGAAATAAATTTAATCTTTGGGCTAGCGGGAAATTTTCCGGGAAATTCGAAAACCGTTACCTCAAAACTTTATTCCTATTTCAGGCATTCAGTTAACCTACAACCTTTTAAGAAACCATTTTAAAAAAATCCCCTTTCAAATTTGATGTCATAATAATGAAATTCATTACCAGAAACCCAATATGGCGCTTTATAACTTTTCAGTAATGAAAATCGAATCCGCTGAATTGGATCCACGTACTGATTTCTAGAATAAGCAACTTGTGACACGCTTATTTAATGTAAAATATCTTGTACAATTAGTTCTCTTTCCTTCTCGAATCCGCTAAGTTACACTTAAATTTTTTTAAAACTCTGACTTCAAATTCAAAAACCTGAGGTTGAATATGCATACTTGTTCAGTTCGAACTTTCCAAAATTTAAAATAAACAAATTATAAATTGTTCAGACTAGGGACTGACATATATGCCATGCTCGTGTTTAATAAGTTATAAAAAAAAAAAAAATCCTTACCTTATTATTGTTTTTGGTGCTACTCGAAGGCTTGAGAGAGTGAACGGGAAACTTATAGCTTGCCAAAGAATTAAATTATCGTCGACCGCATTCCATTTCTTCTGGAAACCACCTGAAACAAAATTAATAGTAAAATTTTTTAAGAATAAAAAAATCGATTTCGAATTAAAAGCCCAAAAAAGCTAAAAACAAGTTAAATAAAGTCGAACCTTCATCACTGACTATCTAATTGAACTTGTGTGTTTTTTTCTTCATTTTCATATTTTTAAAAACTGAAATCGAGATCACAACTCGTGAATGTATGAACTTCCAATGTGATCTCGATTTCAGTTTTTAAAAATATGAAAATGAAGAAAAAAACACACAAGTTCAATTAGATAGTCAGTGATGAAGGTTCGACTTTATTTAACTTGTTTTTAGCTTTTTTGGGCTTTTAATTCGAAATCGATTTTTTTATTCTTAAAAAATTATTTTTAGCTTTTTAGTTTCTGCTTTAGGGTAATTATCTAACCAAGTCAACATTAGAATTTTATTTTTGGAAAATTTTCTTTTAAAAAACAATTTTTTTTTTTTTTTTTTTTTTTTTTTTTGCATTAATATTTTCTATTTGTTTTCCTTTTATTTAAAACTCAATACCAGAAACTGTAATCATTTTATAGTGGTATTTTCACTTAAAAGTGAAAAATTTGCTAGACCCTCGGAAACGTACAAATTATTTTTTATACCTAAAACTACGTTCCTAAATGTTTAATTTTGAGTAATCCAAGCCGCTATTTGTTCATTAAATGCAGTAAACAGTAATATAGCTCACCTTCACGCAAAAAAATTAATTTATAAAGATTTAGTTCTTTATAAACAGTAGCCATTTTTTTTCTGATCTACTTTTGTTAAGAATAACCTTTTTTCCTTCGAAGAAAAAAAAAAATTCTAGGCCTATACGAAAATTTAAATTTGGCGATTTCAAAATTCTTAAATGATTTAAAATTAATAAACACATACTATTTGATCTCACTCAAATGAAAGCTAAGGTCATACAATTCTTATTACCTGATTTTCTATCATTTTTAACTAAAAACATCGACATATTTGTATTTACAAACAATTTTTTTTAACTGATTGAAGTTTGGCGATCCTATAATTTTTTTTTAGTTTGCACCAATGATAAATTTAATTGTAAATACCTCAATACTTTTAAGAAATGGCTACCGGTACCGTTATATCATTTTTCATTTCCGCAGCATGAGAATAGGGATGTCTAGTCTTAAATATACAGGATATATATACGTATATATATACGTAAATATACAGTATATATACCAGCCAATGTATACGTTGTATATTTATGAATTTTCATTTATAAAATAGGGCATAGTTCGCTAATATTTTGATTTTACATCGATAATTACTCGTTAATTAATGAATAATGACAATAATTCACTAATATTTTAACTTCTGCACGGTCATAATTTTATCGGCCACAGCCATTTCATCAAAAATGGCGTCGTATGGCTGGAAGTATAACTGAGCGCCTAACGGAGGGAAATCTAAAAACCAGTAAAAAAGATTTTTTTCCTTGCTTAAATTACATAAGTAAACTGTAATAAGCTACATATTAAACCTTTCTCTGACTTAATGACCGAAAAACCCCCTAGGACAGCCAGAAAAAATAATAGCTTTTTTTCATAAATTAAATTTAATGTTTAACTTATGAGTATATGTATACGTATATATACGTATATATATACGTATATATATACCGGTAAATATACAAACATAAATATACTGTATATCAGACATCCCTACATGAGAAAAAAAAAAGAAAAAAAAAAAAACAATATAACTAAAGCCATGTTCCTCTTTACTCACAACAAAAACGCTCACCCATAAAGTTAATTTTATTATTGTACTTAAGAGCTCAAACAACGTGAATATGAATGCAGGCCAAAACGATAAGACGAGTCGCAAACAGCTTTTTTCAAACAACAACATTGAATCATAAGAAGACCTTTAAGTACATACATTCTTCCCACCTTGCAACCGTCTTCCTACTGTATTAAATGTTTTATGATTTGAGGATTTTTAACTTTATTTTAAGAAGATCCACAACATCATGTATTGACGGTTCCGTTTTTTCGTTTTGTTAGGATTTTTTTTCCGCGTGACAGAGATTCAAAAAATATATATATATATATATATACACAAATCCAGTCGCCATCGAACACATGGAATCTCCTTCTTTCTACGAAATCGATTAACAATTCCATTCTTAAATATGCAATATGCCATTCTTAAATAAGCAATATAACGCGTTCCATTTCTTCTGGAAACCACCTGAAACAAAATTAATAGTAACAATTATTGTTAGTTTTTGGTTGCTGGTTGCCATAAAAAAAACGGAGCGACAAGGAGTTCTTTGACTTGATAGCCATCTTCTACAGTTTCGATTTGTAGTTGTCTATAGGCAAACTTCAACACACAAGTGTAATACAAAAAAATATTGAGTAAAATTTTATTTCTTCTGCAAAATTATAGAAAAAAAATATGCTCTGATTATATAAAAAATTAAAAAGGTTTACAGAACGTTTCGGGATTGTGTTTCCTTGGTTTGTAATGGCAGCACACATATATGCCGAAATGGCTGTGGTTGTTAGAAGAAGCAATGACTAAGTCTGCACTTTAAAAACCAAAAAGAAACTGAGGTAAGCAAAGTTTCCCTGCCTCAGACGTGAATATTCTGTATGAAACGAAATTAAGGATCAAGTCACCACCTGAGACATATTTTTTCCTGATGGCATATGTTTTTGTGATTACTGAAACACTGAATTATCACTTGCTACAAAAAATGTATAAACAACAGCTAGACAAATCTCATTATTGACTTTTTGAACTTTAAGAGTGGTTGAGTTTGAACTTCAACTTTACATCTCTGAAAACAATAATGTTTTGATTCTGCCACAACTTCACATGCTTTTAGGGTGTTTTTTGAGAAAAGAATCTAAATTAAGGAAACAACAATAAAAGCTTGATCTTTTAGCTTCATCTAATTTGCATCTAACCTGACACTTTCGCATAAAATGCAGTATAAATGGGTGACATCAATCAATGAAAATTTAATTCCTCCTACTTATTAATAAGCAGTTTTGGAACAATTCCAGAGCGAAAAAAATTATTCCTAATCACACAAAATACCAATGAAATTAAATGGTTCTCTTTTTCCTTTTTTTTTTTTTTAAATCTCATTTAATTAAGAAGAGTTATGTACCTGATAATATTGATAGCTGTCATCAACTAAAAGCTTCATTGTAAGTCTTAATCAAACAACAGTTCAGGAGAGTATTAAACAGAAACAAGCCTGTTGTAAATGCTATCCATATAATATAGTAGTCCACGGATGATTAACCTCTGCCTTTCCACCTGTGACAGAAAAGATAAAACATTAAACATATTTCACTCTTACAATACATTTTTAAAATTTTGAATAAATAAAGATCTAGTCAATTGTGAACTTTGATTCTCATTCCTGTTCAATTATTTATCCATTTGAAATTCCAGCCCATGAAGTTTTCGTTTTGCCCAATCTTGATATAACAACCGTGTCATAAATACCATAAATCAGGGAAAGCTTACCTGAAAGTAGAAAAAAAAGTAATGACATTAAAAGAACAATGAGAAAAATCCTTCCTATCATTTTTTTTAACAAGAACTGGGAGATTTGTATATACTCTTAGTAGTGAAAAAAGGCTCAAATGCACTTTTTCATACGTAATTAAAATATCCGAAGAAATCGAAAATTTTCAAACTAGTTTCGGTACTATGAAAGCAAGACGGCCTAAAATCAAAGCCTTCAGATACGGAAAAAGATTTTAAAAAAATTTGAAGTCTAATTTCGTGCAAATAATACGGCAGGAAAAAAAAAGCTAGCTCTCATGCAGTAAGGGCATAAGTGAAACTCTGAAACAAAAAATGAAGAAAAATGTATTTAAGTTCCGTTTTCGTGCAAAAAAGGCGTATCTGAAAAATTGTACAAAAAAAAAATTAAGTTCCCTTAACGAGGAAAAAGGGCATATGTGAAATACTTTAAAGTAAAAAAGCCCGTGTGACACGCTTAATATAACGTATCACACGGGCTTTTTACATGATATTCCCTTACGAAATCAAGAGGTCCCGTCCTTCCGACAGAACGAATCCTCCAGGCAAGAGACAGTCTCAACGGATCGCATCATATTTCGATGCTCTCCAGTGTACGACACTCCGCCCAGCACCTAAGTCGTCTACAGACGATTCCGGCCCCCACTTCGAATTTGAAACCCTTGGTATGCGAGAAGGGAATTCCCTTGACGGATGTACCGTCAAGTCGTTACGAATCCCAACACGCTCCGGCTTCAACCGCCATTGCGAAAAGACGCGACTACTCGCGTCACTTCTAGCAGAAAAGATCGGTTTGAGCCTTTCGACTCAGGGGGCCCCGTTATTATATCGCCGCTATCTTTATCAGACTTTATCCAGACCGGATTCAACCTTAAGAGGCTTTCAGGCTAAATCCTGCGGACGGTAGCTTTGCACCGACGGCCGCTCGACCGAGTGCCACGCCAGAGGTCCGGACCTGCAGTTCCTCTCGTACTGTGCAGGACTACTGTCGCGGCGACAAAGCCATCAGGAGGGTAAAACTAACCTTTTTTTTTTTTTTTTTTTTTTTTTTTTTTTTTTTTTTTTTTTTTTTTTGGGTACGATGGGAAAATCCTCATGGACACCCTTGGAGAACCAAGGGTAGTGTCAGACTTCTACTGACTAAAAACCCACCGCATAGTCAACGACCGACCTTGGAACTGCTGTTCGCATTACTTCAAGGCCGGAAGTCCCCTAGCGTCCCATATCTCGCTCGGTAGCTTCCTTTCCCTCCATGACTTTGGTGATGTATGCTGCAATCACGTTCCAGGCGTCTTTAGATTGCAGCATCACTCCTACAACGTTGTCAGGGCTTAGCTGAACTCCTACTATTTGTTCAGCCGTCCTCCGAGCCTCTTCCCACCTCTCACACGCAAAGATGGTGTGGTTCGCGCTGTCCTGCTCTCCGCAATACCAGCATAGGTCGCTGCCGTCCAGCCTGAACCTTAGGAAATAGTCACCAAACACACCGTGGCCCGTTAAGACCTGGGTCAGGTGGTAGGTGACTTCCCCATGCTTGCGGTTACTCCATGTGCGGATGTCGGGTATCAACCTCCTCGTCCATTTTGCCTTTGTGGCTTCCGGGTCTGCCCACATCTCCTGCCATTTGTCCAGTGTTTGCGCCCTTGCTTCGTTCTTGTCTCTCCTCCCGTGTTGAACAGTAGACTACGTTCTGCCGCCAGCAGTCGTACAGGTGGGATGCCTGCAATAGCCTCGACTGCAGCGGTAGATGCTGTTCGGTAAGCACTACAGGTGCGAAGCAACGCCTTCCTCATCGTGGCATCCAGCTTGATACGCACTTCTTCTGACGAGATTCCTTCTTCCCATGCAGGAGCGGCGTATAGAACCGTGGATAAAACTACGTTGGCTAGAGCCTTTCGTTTGCTAGATCTTGGTCCTCTTACGTTAGGCATGAGTCGGCTAAGATTGCAAGACGTTTTCTCAGCTTTCTCAGAGGCCTTCTGAACGTGGACTTTGACTTTCATACCAGTTTCTAACCAGACCCCAAGATACTTTATACTTTTTTGGGTTTCGATCTCGGTATCGCTTACTTTTATGCGAACCAACGGTGTATATCTTCTGGTGTTTAGAAGAACAGCTTCTGTCTTTTCCGGAGCTATCTCCACCCCAATGCGCCCGATCCTCCTGATGATAATTTCCAGGGCTAGGTTAGCGAGTTTCTCCACAGCTTCCCGTGTCTTCTCCGTGACCAGTATAGCCAGATCGTCGGCGAAGGCCACTAGCTGGACACCCTCCGGCAGATCTGTCTCCAGCACCTCATCATACAGGACGTTCCAAAGGTACGGCCCGAGGACCGAGCCTTGTGGGACGCCGCATGTCACTCGTACTTTTTGATCGTTAATGAGCACCCACCTGTCGGTAAGGTAGCTCTTAATAATACGGATCAAGTACGGCGGTGTGTTCCTCTTCTTGAGGGCTTTAACTATCTTTCTCCACGGTGCCGAGTTAAAGGCGTTCTTTATATCAAGGTGATCATGCAGCAGATTTTGCGTACTTGATACGCGCCTCTGGCTGCTTGCTTCCCGATCTCCAGCACCTTCTTTATGGCGTGGACCGTGGACCTGCCTTTCCGAAAACCATACTGTTTGTCCGAAGGTTCGGGGGCCTCTGCTTCAAGACGAGCCAGTAGGAGACGTTCCATTAATTTTCCCATGACGTTCAGTAGACAGAGGGGTCTGTAGCTTGTAGGCTGACCAGCTTTCTGCGGTTTCGGTAGGAGCACGAGTCTCGCTACCTTCCACTCTGCCGGAAAGATCCCGTCCTTGAGAGCTCCGTTCATAACGGTCGTGACTTCTTTTGCACAGTTTGCCGCAGGGCTTTAACGAGTTCAGTAGTGATGTTATCAGGACCTGGTGCCTTACCAGATTTGAGTAGGGCACAGGCCTTCTGAACCTCCTCCTCGGTAAAGGGTTGAGGTTCGTCGTCGACCACTTCTGCTTCCCATTCAGTCACTTCGTGTTTGGGAACAGCTTTTCCGCTATCTCCACCTGCTCTTCGGTTGTTAGAGCCGGGATAGAGTTTAGCTTGAGCTTTTTAGTTACAATCTTGTAGCCTAGCCCCCAGATGTCCTCGTTGAGATCCTGAATAAGCGTATCCCATGAGCGCACTTTCTCCTTGTTGATCGCCCAGCAGAGCATCCGCCTTTTTATGGCATAGGTATCTCGCCATGTTCGTCGATCAGCCTCTGTTGCGTTCCGCTTTTTGTTGCCACGAACGACTTTCCGTCGCCAGGAGATGCATTCGCGCCTTATGTCGGCAATTTCCTGGGTCCACCAATACACCTCTTTGCGTCCATTTCCCCCTTTCTTCTTTGGAAACGTTTCATCGCAGGCCGCCGTCACCGCTTCTTCGCAGGCTTTGGCGTCCAAGACCGTTTCAATTTGCACGAATGTCGCTTTGACTTTCTCCAGGAACTGAGGAATACGTTCCGAGCTGATCCTCCAGCCTTTGGGTGCTTTGTGACTAGCGTCTCGGCGTCTGTTGTTGCTTGATGAAATCTCAAAGGAGATCCATTCATGGTCCGAGCTGGTTTCTTTGTCTTGGAGGACTCCGCCATTCTTGATGCGCTCAGCCAATTTTTCGGTGCAGAAAGTGAGGTCCAAAAAGGACTCGAAGCCTCTGGCTACGTATGTAGGGTACAGCCCATCGTTCAATATAACCATGGAACTGGCTGCAGTCCAGTCCATGATTATATCTCCTCTGGTGTCTGTAACCCTAGAGCCCCATGCGACGGAATCAGAGTTGAAGTCCCCAGTGATAACGACTTCCTTCCTCTGTCTTCTGACATGGTCTTGTAAGTTTCTGATTGTTTCTCGGAAGGTTTCCAACTCCATATTCCTCGTAACGTAGCAACTATATACGACGAATTCATCGAGTTCTAACCACGCAAATCCGTCGCTGCCGCCACTGTTGATGACCCGTGGTCCCCCCGGCATGGACAATAGCGCCACGTCTTTTCTGTGTCCGTAACCCAGCTAGGTTTTTGAGCCATGCTCGATTCGGTCTGAGACTGCAATGATGTTGTAGCCCGAGCTCTTTGCTTCGGCGTATAGCAGGTCCATGGCCGTCTTGCATCGGTTAACGTTAGCTTGTATGATTTCCGCCATTAGACTTAGCTGTGTTTCCCGCTCCTTTCTGCCGGCTCTTCCGCAGCGTTTCCACCTTAGCGCGATAGGTCGGACATGCCATCGAATCCGCTCTATGTCCTTCCGTGTTACAGGAGAGGCAGTGCGGGTTGTTTTGGCAATCTTTAGCCAGATGGCCTTCTTTGCAGCATTTGTAACACTGTCTCGTCGTGTTCTTTTTCTCTTTGCAGTCCTTGCCCAATGTTCCAGTGAATGACAATTGAAGCATCTGGTGAGGTAAATTTTTTCTTTTACTCTACACCTCAGCCAACCAATTTTCACTCTTTTGAGCTTGCAAAGTTCGCTTGCCTGACTCTGCGGGAGCTGCACAGTAACTGAACAAGTTCCTCCCGGCCCTTTCCTAATCTGTCCGATCTCTGTCTGCTCGAGGTCGTTTACCGCAGCTGATACTGCTGCGGCAACTTCCTCTTGCGTTGTAGTTTCGTCCAGGTCTTGAATGATGACCGTGGACTTCCGTGTCTTCAACGACACGTCTTCTGCGGCGTTTACTTCCTTGACCTTCCTGACGAATTCGTTGCGGGCTCCGGCTCTTTGCTCCTTGATGACGAGACGGATACCGCCTTTGTTGGTTTCCATCGCCTTCTGCACCGTTACTCCACACTCCTCCGGCTTAACTGCTCCCTAATCGCCTTGAGCGTGTCTGCATAGGATTTTCCATCTTTTCCGGAAATCAAGACCGTCGCTGTGCCTGTCTTGGGCTTGAGCTTTACCCTCGGCCGTGAATCTACAGGCTTATTTTTGCCAGTGTAAATCCGAGCCTTGACATTGCTCTGAGCCAGCGTGATTTCTGCTAATTTGCGAAGTACCACCGGCTCTACCCCTTCGGGGAGGCCGATGGCAACATTCAGCAGCCCATCTCGTTTTCCAATTTTATCTTTGATCCCTTTCAGCTGCTCAGCAAGTTTTCCAGCTGAGCAAGGGACGTTAATTCCAGCAATTACGACCAGCCTCTTCTTCCCCGGCTGTGTGTCCACCCCATCTTCCACGGTCAGCGTATCATACTGCTCAATTTCCAATACCTGGCCGTCCTGGAGCTTGTGCTTTTTCAGATGATCTTTTAGCACCGGTAACTGGCCAGATAGGTTGTTAAGCCGCCCATCTTCCTTGTCTACGTTTACGAGGAGTACTCGAGCTTCACTCTCGGTGTCGGTCAAGATACTACCTCCTGCCATCCTCGTGCTCGTATACGTTCGCTGAGGCCACGAACGCCTTATGAGCTCCTCCACGTTTTCCGCTCCTGCGTCGATCAAATTCCTCACCTCGATGGCGTCACTCATCTCCCTGACCTCCTCGGAGGGGAGAGTTTGAGTAGCCGAGGTGTTCGTGCTGATGTGTACGTTCCTCTGGCACCGCTGACATATGATGGTGGATGGCCATAACGGTGCGTCTGTAGCAGGTGTAATCGGTGTAACTGGTGTTGCAGGTTCTTCTGCCTCTGCCTCTGCCTCGTCTTCGGCCTGTTCCTCCGCTGCCACCATCGTTTGGTATAACTCCTCTACCAGGTACTTTATTTCGTTTTTGGTGTTGACATTGGCCTTTACCAGCTCGCGGAGTTGGTAAATTCCGTTTTTCATGTCACTAAACAGGCTCCCGCTCTTTTCCATACGTGGAGATGACACCTCTCCCATCTTTTTTCTCTTATGGCTAGCCGAGCTCGATCGAGATCTGGGAGGGGGGGTTTTCCCGCACAGCCCTCCTACTCCACGAAACAAGGAGCAATATTAACAGTGGGAGGTTTCGGAGCCTGGATGCTACCGCATGACGTAGCACCCTTTACAGGGCTCCTGCCTACCCGAGGGCTTCTCCTAAAGAGTTCTGCTTCACTCTTTAGATTGAGTTTGGCGATCTCTTTCTCGCTGAGCGTTAAAGAACTATTTTTGGCCATTTCCATGTCGCCATCCGTTTCCATATCCTCGTCGTCTCCTGGCGTAGCTGGCGTTTCTCCTCCCGTTGTGTCCTCCTTCGTCGTGTTGCTATTTCTACCGCTGCCTTTGCCTCCATGCGTCCCCTTCTTTCCAGTCGATATCTTCGGCGGTGGAGCCTGGTTTCCCACCCCATCCGTTGCCTCCTCCGTTCCAGTCGATGTCTTCGGCGGTGGAGCCTGGTTTCCCACTCCATCCGTTGCCTCCTTCTCCTTTCCAGTCGATGTCTTCGGCGGTGGAGCCTGGTTTCCCACTCCATCCGTTGCCTCCTCCATGAATGTCAAGTTGCCCCACCCAGGATCCGAGGGGCGGCCCGAGCCTGCCAAGCAAGACTCGGGGTGGGAACCAA